>CM054179.1:144722867-145067867 GCA_028829895.1 Sinotaia quadrata | reverse complement strand
ACTACTAAAAGCGGTGCTCCTCGGAAGTGTCCACATCCTCCGTAAAACCTTGGATCTCTAATAATCATGGCAAGATTATGAGACCTTCAAACAGAAGTCGTGGAAAGAGGCTGAATAATTACTTTGGTGATCTCATGGCAAGATTATGAGACCTTCAAACAGAAGTCCCGGAAAGAGGCTGAATAATAATTACTTTGTTGATAGTGGTGGTGGTGATGATAGTTTAATACGGGGAGTCTTAACCTGGGATCCGCGGACAGCTATTGGGTCTGTGGATGTGCTTCATGGTGTCCGTGAAAGTCATATATAACGTTTAAATTCACCATATTTTTATATTCTCTCATGTGCATTTTTCTAAGGAGGAGTCCATAGCTTTCACCAATTTTAAAGCGGTCCGTGACTCAAAAAGGTTAAGAAGAACTGATTTAATACAAGTCCTGCTATTATAAACGATATGAGCGCTTTGCAATGTTCACACAAATACAAGTCCTGGTATTATAAACGATATGAACGCTTTGCAATGTTCGCACAAATACAAGTCCTTATATTATAAATGATATGAGCGCTTTGCAATGTTCACACAAAAGATGAGAGTGATCCTGTAACAAACTTTAAACGAGAATATTCAATCAAACTGCGTACGACAAGAAAGGGGACTTAAACAGAACACACAAAAGAAAGGGGACTTAAACAGAACACACAAAAGCAAAATGATAAACCAATATTCCAAAAAATATATAACAAATATATATGTTATAAAAAGGACACAGTTTATGCTGGATTAATATGTATAGAAAATGGTATGTGAGAGACACAGCTTATGCTGGATTAATATGTACAGATGATGGTAGGATAGACACAGTTCTCTGCTGGATTAATATGTACAGACGATGGTAGGGTAGACACAGTTCTCTGTTGGATTAATATGTACAGACGATGGTAGGGTAGACACAGTTCTCTGTTGGATTAATATGTACAGACGATGGTAGGTAGACAGTTCTCTGCTTGCTGATGAGAAAGATATGAAGGGACTCCTCTTGGTAAAGGTCACTATCTCTTCGTGCCAGAGATCAAAGTTCAGCATAAGTGGTAGATGGACACTGACCAGCAAATGAATATTAACCAAACAATTTTTTCAGAATATTAAAAAATGAGTAGGTTTCTAAAGAAGGATATAACATTGATTTTAAAATTAGGTAAATTTGAACGGGGTATTTTTTCTATAAGTACATGGTAATCACCAACTAACAAGTAAAGTTTTATTCTGGACATGTATACGTATACACTTAAATTAATTAAAATATGATAAAGTAATTAAAACAATTACAAATTATTTATTTTATTTTACTTGAATGCTACCTGTGCAGGTAGCTTTTTGTATCTCAGTCAAAATGCTGTTTATAGCTGAAAAATCAGTGAGGGTAAACACATGTGAACATGGGGGTTCACTGGCTATCGCTTGTAACTCAGTCATCACATACGAGCCGATCCCGACTGCATAAACTGTCACGCCTTTATCCTGTCCAAAAGAACATTTAACATCATTCAACATAATTTACAACTACATGGTAGCATCATAACATTTGAGTTAAGACTGTATAAAACTCATAACATTAAAGACTTTAATAATTTACAACTACATGGTAATGTCATAATACTTGAGTTAAGACTGTATAAAACTCATACCATTAAAGAATTTAATAATTTACAACTAAATGGTAATGTCATAATGAATAATATAGAACTGCGCGAAATAACATCATTCAGTTCACAGTCGTTGTAACATCATACTAAATAATTCAGAAATGTTCACAGTCGTGGAATAGCTTAATGAATAATTTAATAATTTAAAGCTGCTCACAGTTGTGGTCACATAATGCTGAATAATGTAGAGCTATTCACAGTCGTGGAACATCATACTGAATACTGTAGAATTGTTCACAGTCATGGTCACATAAAACTGAATATTTTACAACTGTTAACAGTCGTGGAACATCATAGTGAATCATCTGATTTTTAGAACTCTTCACAATCGTGAAACATCATATATAATAATTTTAAAATGATTAAGTCGTGGAACATCTACTGAATAATTTAATACTTTTAAGTCATGGAACATCATAGTGAATAATTAAGAACTGTTCACAGTCATGGTAACATCCTACTAAATAGGTTATTTTTGTAAACAGGTGTGCTCTCAGTAACAAATGCGTACAAATATATTAATGCATGTTTGCATCCTGTCAATTGTCAACTAAATTATGGTTTCAACTTTAATTAATTTCATAAATAAAAGTGATTTTTCTAATTTAATCAATTAATTCAAAATAAATTATTTGCTATTCAACAATCTTGGTTAAATATTTATGAAGGCCAAAAGCTTTCAATCATGGTTAGTATTTAATTTACGTTACACTAAAAGCTTTCAATCATGGTCTGTATTTAATTTACGGTACACTAAAAGCTTTCAATCATGGTCAGTATTTAATTTACGTTGCATTAAAGCTTTCAATCATGGTCTGTATTTAATTTACGTTACACTAAAAGCCAGTAAATCGCGTATTTAACTATTTAGTAGGTATGAAAGACGATAAATGGCATTTATTATTTATTACATATTTTACACTTTAAACAGTTTAATATTTTACTAATAATATAATTATTACATACGTCAGACAAAAATATCATTACATATTGCTCCTATTTATTTACTGATATAGTTAATTCCTAGTTATCCCGTTTGTGCTATTTATTTCTTTACTTATTTACTACAACTTAATGTATTGTCATCAAATTCCCCCAACGGTCGACAAGACTTAGGGACAGATAGACAGATAGATACATAGATAGATAGATAGATAGATAGATAGATAGATAGATAGATAGATAGATAGATAGATAGATAGATAGATAGATAGATAGATAGATAGATAGATAGATAGATAGATGGATGGATAGATAGATAGATAGATGGATGGATAGATAGATAGATAGATAGATAGATGGATGGATGGATAGATAGATAGATAGATAGATAGATAGATAGATAGATAGATAGATAGATAGATAGATAGATAGATAGATAGATAGATAGATAGATAGATAGATAGATAGATATCCTACATGTGCCAGACATTTATTTATTAACGCATTTAATTTATAGTTATCCTACATGTTCTACACATTTAGTTATTAATACACTTAATTGGTAGGTACACTAAATGTGCTATTTATTTATTTATTTATTACATCACTTCATTTCCAGTTATACTACCTGTGTTATTTATTTATTAATTCTCTTAAATTATAATTATTCTACCTGTGTTACTTATTTATTAACTTTCTTAAATTATAATCATTCTGCCTGTGTTATTTATTTATTAACTCTCTTAAATTAAAATTATTCTACCTGTGTTATTTATTTATTAACTCTTTTAAATTCTAGTTATCCGAAGTGTGCTCTTTATTTATTACCTCACTTAAATTCTAGTTATCCAACGTGTTATTTATTTATTTATTAAAATCCTAAATTATTGTATCCTACATGAGCTATTTACTTATTAAATAAAGTTCCTAATATATATGTATCCTACATGTGCTATTTATTTATTAAATAAAGTACCCAATTTCTATGTATTCTACCTGTGCTATTTATTTATTTATTTGAATAAAGTACCTAATGCTATGTATTTTACCTGTTCTATTTATTTATTTAATAAAGTACCTACTTTCTATGTATCCTACATATGCTACTTATTAAATTATTAAATCACTTTCTAGGTATCTTCATACACTATATATTAATTTATTAACACAATTAATTCCGAGTTATCATACATATACTATTTATTTATTTATGAAGGCACCTAATTACCTGCTCTCTTTATTTATTACTACACTTCATTTCATGCTATCCTACCTGCTCTCTTTATTTATTACTACACTTCATTTCATGCTATCCTACCTGCTCTCTTTATTTATTACTACACTTCATTTCATGTTATCCTACCTGCTCTCTTTATTTATTACTACACTTCATTTCATGCTATCCTACCTGCTCTCTTTATTTATTACTACACTTCATTTCATGCTATCCTACCTGCTCTCTTTATTTATTACTACACTTCATTTCATGCTATCCTACCTGCTCTCTTTATTTATTACTACACTTCATTTCATGTTATCCTACCTGCTCTCTTTATTTTAACTCACTTAATTTTTACGTACCCTACATTTGCTATTTATTTATTTATTAACACGGTTTTTCTTTATCCTACCTGTGATATTTATTTATTTATTAACATGCGCAATTTCCAGTTATCCTAGTGCTAAGATGAACTGCATTAATTAATTAACTGAATTAATTCTACAATTCACACCTAACTACAGTGAACTACACTAAATTAATTATCTACAATTCACACCCAACTAAGCTGAACTACAATAAATTAATTATCTACAATTCACACCTAACTAAGATGAACTACACTAAATTAATTATCTACAATTCACACCTAAGGTGAACTACACTAAATTAATTACCTCTAATACACACAGAGCTAAGATGAGCTACTTTAAATTAATTATCTACAATTCACACCTAACTAAGGTGAACAACTCTAAATTAATTATCTACAATTCACACCTAACTAAGGTGAACTACACTAAATTAATAATCTACAATTCACTCCCAACTAAGGTGAACTACAATAAATTAATTATCCACAATTCACACCTATGGTAAACTACTCTAAATTAATTATCTACAATTCACACCTAAGGTGAACTACACTAAATTAATTACCTCTAATACACACAGAACTAAGATGAGCTACTTTAAATGATTTAACTCTTAAAAGAATATCAGAACCCTCAAATTTCGCGCAGCGTTTGACGTCATTGTGAAGTCGTTTGATGACCCGTCAGTCAGCAGCACAGCCACGCGCTTGGCGTTGGGCGGGGAGGTTGTGAAGATGGACGTTCTTGCCAGGTCCAGAGCAGAATTGGTGTTCGTCCCTCCAGTAGCTGGACACAAGTGAGGAAATAAACAAACAAAATTCTCGTGCTTGCATGTAAAATGCTTTTTAGCTACCAAGACTGAATAGAATAAACGGTTGCATAAATAGATTGCTTGATGAAGAAGTATGTACAGTTTAAGAGTGTTTAGAGAAAGACCGCCTTACTCACTTATTAAGAGACTGCATTTTATAAAACAAACTTGCACATCTTCCATGACATATTAAGAGATATTTTGCTTGAAATTGTAAGTGCTATATTTAACAACAAGTAGTGTTGTTGTGACAGTGTATTTTCGTTGACAGTAAAGATGTATGTCTAATATCTAGTAGTGTTATTTAATGGCACCGTGTTTTCGATGACAGTAAAAGATCTATGCCTGACATTAGCAATTTTGGTTAATATATAGCGACATATGTTCTTCTTGCTAAAGTAAGGGGTATATTTAACAACGCTGTAAAGTAAGGGCTATATCTTACTTCTAACAGTGCTTGTAATGGCAGTGATGACTTCGCTTTTAGTGCGATTCTCAAATCCGAACTTTATATAGGGATTAGTTTCAAAAAGCATGAGAGACACTCGGACAACCTTCGGGACATCCATGGCCTCTACAACGTGTGCGACAAAGTTTACACTTAGAGAAAAATCACCATCCCCGATACTGCCTGAAGAGTCAAGGATGAAAGCGATGTCCATTAGAACATTGCAGTCTGAAACAAAATAAATTGATATGGTACTCTCTTGATGTAGATAGATAGATAGATAGATAGATAGATAGATAGATAGATAGATAGATAGATAGATAGATAGATAGTATACACTGCGTTATGTCTCTTGCCACTACTACGTTACGTTAACGTTTACCAATGATATTGTCAACTACACTATACATTTGTCACTTTTTGTACATTACATTATCGTTTACCAATGATATTGTCAGCTACACTACACATTAATTTTGTCACTAATGCATTACATTATCTTTTAACACAGATATGTCAACTGCACAATCGTTTACTAATGATATTGTCAACTGCTCTACACATTCATTTTGTCACTATTACATTAAATTATCGATTATCAATGAAATTTCAACTGCACTACACATTCATTTTGTCACTATTACATTAAATTATCGTTTATCAATGAAATTTCAACTGCACTACACATTCATTTTGTCACTATTACATTACACGACCATTTACCAATGACATTTCAACTGCACTACACATTCATTTTGTCACTACTACATTACATTATCGTTTACCATTACCAATGTTATTGCTTCATTCTACTGCATCTATGCAGCTATTGCGATGACATTATTGTTTTTCATCGTTACTGTTCACTGTGGTACATCAATGTTTACCATCATTACTGTTCACTGTGCTACATCAATGTTTACCATCGTTACTGTTCACTGTGCTACATCAATGCTTACCACTGTTCATTGTGCTACATCAATGCTTACCATCATTACTGTTCGCTGTGCTACATCAATGCTTACCATCGTTACTGTTCACTGTGCTACATCAATGCTTACCACTGTTCATTGTGCTACACCAATGCTTACCAGTGTTATTGTTCACTGTACTACATCAATGTTTACTGGCGTTATTGTTCACTGTACTACATCAAAGGTTACTGGTATTATTGTTCATTGTGCTACATCAATGTTTACTGGTGTTATTGTTCACTGTGCTACAACAATGTTTACTGGTAATATTGTTCACTGAGCTAAATCCAAAGTTCCATCAAGGAGATATTTACACGTGGTAATTACATCAATTCTTTGTGTTTAAGAAATCAGATGTACATTCTTTCCTCTGCAAATTAACATCAGTGTCTACATACACATTTCTCGTATTTCCAGTACACATTATTATATAGTATAATGTATCACTAATGCATACATACACATTTCCCTTATTCTCACTACATTATTATATTGCATAATAATAGGGATACGTTTCCCTTATTCTCACTACATTATTATATTGCATAATGTATCACGATTGCATACGTACACATTTCCCTTATTCTCGCTACATTATTGTATTGTATAATGTAACATTAGTGTGTTCGCGCACATTTTACTTATTCCCAGAACATAATAATGTGTATAATCTACAGTAATGTTACATTTATAAAGGGAACGATATAGGTTACTGGCTAATATTATTGGTTATTACTCGTGAAAACTTACTATACCGCTTAACAAAACATTCAACGATCTTGTTGCATGAAATCAAATGAGAAAAGCACTTATGATGTCCTTAATTTAAAAAATCGAAAATGCATGAAATATAGAAATACAAAAGATATTATGACCTCTTTAAATATATAATGCATTGAATATTGACGGAAATAGTTTTATGATTTCTTCATTAAGCAGAAAATAAATTACCAGGAATATAAAGGGAGAAGGTGTATCAAGAAAAAATAGAAATTATGGTATTCTAATATCTCATTAATAGAACTCTGCAATACTCAGAATATTGAAGGAAAATAATGTGATATGATTTACACATTAAACAGAAAATAAAACATATGCAATATCGATTAATACCTTTCCTCAGACTAAAAATATAGAAATTAGATTTCAATCTAAAATTATCGTGGTATCAAAAACACCCACAAAGCTTTGAATACCACAAAAAATCTTAAATGGTGGTTTATGAATACCACAAAACTACAATACACAGTAGTTGTACACTTAGAATAAAACAAAGCTATCATAAGTAGTGGTTTTAGAATACCACAATATTACCATAAGTGGTAGCTTCAGCAGCAAGTAAAGTAAAATTCTTTCCAGGCACCGGAAGTTGGTGATACGAGTGGCTCCAGAAATATTCTTGACCTTTGAGGTCACCAGCCATTCCTGACTCGTTTCCGCCCAGCTGCAGCATAATGTACAGTGATGCTGCCAGACCGGAATACAGGGGCTTACGTAGATCTGACCACGTGACATTACGCCATTCTATCCCGAATTGTGACCTAATTGTGCTACAAGTAGTCCCAATGGATTGCGAACAAGTAATTGTAGCTTGCAACATGTGTTCTCCTACCTGGCAAAACGAAATAAAGGTTTTATGTCACGTAATAACAACCATAGAGAGAAAACATCTGCTTTATTAAAGGATTAATGAACTGCTTTTAAAACCGTACTGTGACGCCTACGCCACTTAGTCAATGGTTATGATTATTATTTTGGTTTGGTCTTCATGCGGCATCCTAGATCCAGGTTTTGTCTGTGTGTGGCATCCTAGATCCAGGTTTTGTCTGTGTGTGGCATCCTAGATCCAGTCTCCAGATCTAAAGCTCAGTCTGGTTAGATCTGTATGCAGCATCCTAGATCATGTTTCAAAGTCTAAGGTTCATTTTGGTTTAGTCTGTATACGGCATCCTAGATTCAGTCTCCAGGTATAAAGTTCATTTTGGTTGGGACTGAGAAGAATCTTCATGCTCATGTTTTGGGCATGACAGTAAATGGGAGCTGAACGGTGTAAAAGATATAGTGTTACACTAAACATTAATGTCATGAACTGTGTGTTCTGTTTATACTGTTACTTCGTGAGAATAAACACTGATATGATAAGCATTTTAGGGGAGAATTTGCGATAGAAAAACAGACTTTTAGGGTAGGATTCTCCAGAACCACAGTTCAAGGATAGCCTGAAGCAAAATTATTTTTCATGGTGGAAGTTTCTTGAAGTCAGCAAACAAGGATGTAATAAAAAATACTCACCCAATGAAGCTAACAATTCTAGGTGGCTGTGTATTTATAAGCAACCTATGGAGAGATTGCTTATATAATTCTTGGAACAGTTTGGGTAGCGTACCTAGAGGCACACATTATACCCGTTATTCAACGCAGACAAAGTGAGCTTGTGACATTGTGAAAATCTTGCCAGTGACAGCTTACGTCATAGTTCATGCACAATTAACTATTATTCTTTTCACTTCTGGTCTGATTTCTGTGATGAGAAATAGACTCACAGTCTTATTATTGATTACTAGCTTGACTATTTTATTTTGTATGGATATATAGACTCAGAGTCTTATTATTGATTGCTAACTTGACCATTTTATTGTTAGGATAGAGACTGAATAAATGGTGAACATTATCTGAACATTTATCCTCAGTAGAATTATTAATATGTGTTCTTTGCAACTGTAATCGTCATATGTTTTGATTGTTGATTTATTAAATGTATTATTGTTTTATATATCTTTACGCATATTATCTAAATGTTATGTTTGGAGTAATAGTGAGTGGAAGGGGTTTCGTTAAAATATCTTCAAAAACTGATCTAAGTACTCCTTCTGTTAGACGTTTTACATAAGGAAGCAATTTTGAGTCAAAACAAAAAAGAAGTTCTACCTAAGGAAGAAATTACGAGTCAGTAGAACAAAAAAGAAGTTCTACCTAAGGAAGAAATTACGAATCAGTAAAAAAAAATTCTACTTAAGGAAGAAATTACGAGTCAGTAAAACAAAAAAGAAGTTCTACCTAAGGAAGAAATTACGAGTCAGTAGAACAAAAAAGAAGTTCTACCTAAGGAAGAAATTACGAATCAGTAAAAAAAATTCTATTTAAGGAAGAAACTACGAGTCAGTAAAACAAAAAAGAATTTCTACCTAAGGAAGAAATTATGAGTCAGTAGAACAGAAAAGAAGCTCTACCCAAGGAAGAAATTATGAGTCAGTAGAACCGTCTGTCGAAATGTTGTGAGTAAGGGATAGAGTTTCTGCAGTGCCAGGTGATCCACCAAGAACCAGAAGCGGCGTCCATCACAGGATGTATATGTGATGTATATTAAATCGGTGAGAGTTGTCTTTGCATGTCATAAGTCATGTCAGGGACTTGTTATATTTTAATGTAAGCTCCTTTTCCTTTTCTTTATGCTTACAGCAGGACTATATGTTAGAAATATTTTTCTTAATAGCCAGATGCTTACATTTATTAACCTTTATTTTAAAATAAAAGGTGTTTTTATCTCTCCCCTGCAACATACATCGCACAACTTTGTTATATTACAGTAGTTTTATCTTTACCCTGCAACGTACATCACATAGCCATGTTATATTACAAGAGTTTTATTTACCTGCTAAATTATTTTTTGGTTGTCACATTACACCTATAGTTTTATTTGTTTACCTGCCATATACCTCCGTCATAGCCCAGTCTGTAAGTGGCGGAGTCTAGCCCGTCCCTGGATTCCACATAGGCAAGGCGACGTAAGAACAGACGGTCATAGGAGAAAATGCATCTGAAACAGACAAGTCACACACACACACACACACACACACACACACACACACACACACACACACACACACACACACACACACACACACACACACACACTATTCAATTAAAAGAAGCATGCCCAAACAAATGCATAGCATAGAATTTCGCATTTAGACGTGATTTTTCAAATACCTATGAAACAAAGTAAAAAACATGGCCAGGTAAGTTTTACATAACTGACTCTAGACAGATTAATTTCGTTTAACATTTCATAGGAAAGTCAGAATTTGTTTTGAGGGGTGATTTTACACAACGGACAGATTAATTTCGTTTAACATTTCATAGGAAAGTCAGAATTTGTTTTGAGGTGTGATTTTACTCGTATGTGTAAAAAAAGTTTCACTTTGAATATCAGTCAAACTCAAAGAGATTTTAAGTGCAAAGCGCTGTTTGGGTTGTGAATATTTAGCGAAAGTGAACACACGTCACGAAATGAACACATTTCAAAAGGAAACACTTGCAGTGAACAACAAATGACCAGTTGATTTGTAACTCTGAAATGTATCTTGCCTGCGTGAGTATATGTGAGATACAGGTGAGTGAAGAGATAACAAATAAAGCTATAATATGTACGCTGACCCAACATTACTTTTTAAATAATTATCAGCTGCGATATATACATCTAGATCTATAAACAATTTTGACAACTTTAGTTAGTTTATTAGATGTATTATGTAAACTAGGTCTATAAACAATTTTGACAACTCTGGTTAGTTTATTAGATGTAATATGTAAACTGTCTCTATAAAACATACGTAATTAATGGCAAAGTTTGCAACTTTGACCAACGTATCAAATAACTAAACTTGGTTTACTTGAAAAGAGAAGTGTACTGCATTACGTGACTACATGTTTCGTCCTTACTTGGAACGTATTATGCCAACAACAGCCTCAACAACATCGCTTCCTGAGCTGTTTGGAATTCTCGTTTCATCTATTCCTTGACTCTGGCACATCACAAGCAATGCCATTGGCAACAGCAGTACTGGAATCCACATATTGACACTGTAGAAAGAAAGTTAATGTGATGATCTTCACATTGTTATTTGATTTATAATATTAAATACGTGTGTAGTCTCGGAATATGGTACATGTTTGTCCTGTCAGTAGAATGCACAATCGGAGAAAGTTATTTTTCAATTTTAAATTTAACAGCTAGATACTGATAATTACTTAGAGGAAACACTTGGTGTTCGGCGGAGTTTTGTGTCATGCGCGGACGAATATTCACCGCCTTGTTTAAGGACACCTGCATTTGTCTGATCTGTCATCAGTCTGGTGTCCATCGTCATTTTTCATTGGTGACATCGTACTTTCTCTTGTGATGTTGTATGAAAACCTTCATGCCTCGAAAGCCGTCAACCTCATGCCATGAAAGACGTCCAAGACGTCAACCTTAAAATGACTTGAAAACCGTCAAGCCGTCAACCTCCTCATGCCGAGAAAGATATTAAACCGTCAACTTTCCCATGACTTGAAAGCGGTCAAGCCGTCAACCTCCTCATACCGAAAAGACAGCAACATACATATACTAAAAAAAGATGCCAAGCCGTCAACATTCTCATGACTCGACAGCCGTCAACTTCCTTATGCCGAAAAGACATCAACCTCCTCATACTGTGAAAGATGTCAAGCCGTCATACTTCAATGACTTGAACGTCATCAAGCCGTCAACCTCCTCATACCTGGCTTAAGACATCAACCGTCCCATACTGTGAAAGAAAAGCCGTCAAACTGCTCATGATTTGAAAGCCGTCAACTCCCATTGGCCAGAACTGCACGAAACGTCTCTCTCCCCCCCCCCCCTCTCTCTCTCTCTCTCTCTCTCTCTCTCTCTCTCTCTCTCTCTCTCTCTCTCTCTCTCTCTCGGTGGAGCTTGGGACACACACTGAGACTGGCAGGATTTTAATTTAAGCCTGATAAATCAGCAACTTATCTTGGTCTATACAGTCGACAGTTTTAGTGTGCCCTATGCCCACAAATGCACGCAAACAACAAGCTTCCGTCGTAGCATTATTGGAGACTGACAGCGGGTGGGTGTCCCATTGTGCGACATCTGTGATGCAGTCCTTGTTGTTGTCGAACATCAATTTGATTCATCTCAGTACTGACCTACCTGTTACTCAGCAGACTCCGAAAACCAAAAGTGTATGCCTGGTAGTTTTGGTCGAGAGACTGACTATTTATGTCACTGTCACCGAATGTCATATAGTATAGTGAGACAATCCACTGTTACCGATTGTATATAATATAGTGAGATAATCCACTGTTACCGATTGTCATATAATATAGTGAGACAATCCACTGTCACTGATTGCTATATGCTATAGAGAGGCAATCCACTGTCACCGAATGTCATATAGTATAGAGAGACAGTCTACTGTCACCGAATGTCATATAGTATAGTGAGACAATCCACTGTCACCGAAGGTCATATAGTATAGAGAGACAGTCTACTGTCACCGAATGTCATATAGTATAGAGAGACAGTCTACTATGTAGTGCACGATGATCAGTCAGTTTTGAATGATCTTTATAGTAGGGTTTTCTTGTAAGCAGATTTTAATATACTGACTTCATATGCTATTATGGGGTGGGTTTTATAATTTATTGGAATTCAATTTTCCTGTAACTTTGGTAGAATCTAGTCATTACTAAAAACTATAGTTACAAAATAAAATCCTCAAATACTTGCAATAATTACAATTGAGTCATAATTGATCTTCAGTACTAATCAATAAAAATCTGTATTTCTTACAGAAATTTCAAACTCGACAATTTTTAGCGTCCATGTTTCAGTAGCGACACATCCTAAGAATAGTATTTCTACGTTCACTTCCCATCCGACACATAGCATGAGTGTAAACACGACACAAAGCCCGAGTGGGCATCTAGCTGTGTTCAGCTGTGAAAACCAGTAGCAGACAAGCAACCGAGGACTAACTGTAATAACTCCTCGATTATTAGTCTTATGCTCAAAATGCCTTCATAAACAATTTCTACAACAAATGTTTCTCTTGTAATTAGTTTGTTCAGAATGCCTTCATAAACATAAACAATTTCCTACAACAAATATTTCTCTTGTAATTAGTTTGTTCAGAATGCCTTCATAAACATAGACAATTCCTACAACAAATGTTTCTCTTGTAATTAGTTTGTTCAGAATGCCTTCATAAACAATTCCTACAACAAATATTTCTCTTGTAATTAGTTTGTTCAGAATGCTTTCATCATCAGTTTTCCAGAAGAAATATTTCTGTTGTAATTAGTTAGCTGTAATTAGTTTGTTATTATTAATTTGACCGCAAACAGAAGATTGACTGGACTCTTCCAGCTGATTTCCAGGGAAGACAATACTTTTGGTGAATAAATTACCCGTACGCACTGGATGTGTATGGCCGCTACAGAAGGTTACAAATCAGTTTAATTTGTGCATGTCTGAGCAAAGGTGTAAACTGCACACCATTCGATCCTGATAAAACAACAAACGGCAAATTACTTAAAACACCATCTTAATAATACAATCCTACCCTATATAAAATTTACATAAGATTCCAATTATAATACAATCCTAACTTATACGACACTGAATACAATAAGATATCTTACCTTATAGAAAAATGACAAAAATAAGAAATGTACAATCTAATACAGCCTTAACTTAAATAAGACCGATTTAAATAACTGTTATTTTACATTCCTATATTGTAGAAAACTGACTTGAAATACAAGTTATAACAAATTATGTCTTATAAAAAGTACTTATTAGATAGAAATTATAGTAGAGTCCTACCTTCAAGAAAATGTCCCACAGTTCATTCGCTGAGTTCGTGACGCTGGAAATAAACTTGATGGGTCGAAAGCACTATGTTGCACGTGACCACTTTCTGGAAAAGAAGACGAGAGTACTTCTATTTACACTTTTGCAGTGAGGGTTAATGTATGTCAGCATTTAACGTTAACACTTATACTCATTTAGGACCTCTACCTGATTGGGTGAAATCTTGGTACCATACTTATATTATCTCCTAATACGATCCACTTGGTGAAGTACATCCTGATGTCTTCATTATTTGAGGGCAGACACTTGAGTACGTGAATTGTAACGGGCAGACTGGTTCATTCTTTCTCATATGTCCATGCTATAAAATATTTTATTTGACAGGATTTCCTGTCATTCCCAGCATTATGTTTTACGGTTTTCTGTCTGCCATTTGAACGCCATGACAGAGCACGTGCAGTTCGCCAAATTTGCAAACATACATTCGTTCAGAATTTTGCATTTCGACCACACCACAATGTCTACTTCCATAACTCCAGTTAATATTTTTTATTTTACTTCAGCGCAACAATTTGATATGAATTGTTACCACAAGGATATTTGCACACTGCTTCATGTGAACAATTATTATGTGAACATATATGCAGTATAATAGTACCATTAATTAAAAACATGTTTGATCAATACAATGCAGACAATGGCTTGAGTTTGGTCTGGAGAATTCACGAAGATTGGTTTGAATGTTTCTTGTGGTGTGTTAAGTGCTTTGATAGAGCATATGAATTTCCAGACTATTCTCCATGCTGTGCTTGTGAATGTATCGAAGATTCTGGGACAGTTGTGTACCTGCCTAGAAGGGACGCAAGGGCTCGCCTAAATATGGAAGGCAGTGACTCATTGCAAACCACATGACAGTGAAACAAATGTCGGTGACGGCTGCCAGCTTTGAAACTGTTATGTGCATTAACCAAAATTATTTCTCTGAAACTCTCCTCTCATTTTCGTGATGATATCCATGAACTCGATTATATATTATGTTAACTGACTGCTTTTGTATATGCTAGGATAAACTGAATGATTGTCCAGGATAACTTGAACATTGTTGTAAAGTGATGTAAATGTCAATGCCGTTTTGATTTTATTCATACATTGTATTTACCTTCTTACCTTGATTACCGTATGTTGGAGAGGAAAGTGGGTAGATGGGAGCTCGCTAAATATAAAAGACGGATTTATCTTCTCCTTTATTAAGAATATTTCCACCTACGGAATTATTGTGAGTCGGTAAATGTTTGTCTTTAATATTGTGGAAGAGAGAAAACGTTTACATCGACCGCATATCCGCCAAGTGAGAGAGACGAATGGTGTCGTCTGGAGAATTATTAATAACATAAATTAAGATTCTCATCACGTCATCAGTTATGGGTGATTAATTAACAATAATAATCATAATCAATAACTAGTGTGGCTTAGGTGTTACTATGACTAAACTTTTCTTGTATTTAAATACGCGATAGTCCATATGCTTTATGCTTATGGAAGTAAAGGTAATCTTATGCTCTAATCTCATACTTTATATTACACATTACTGCCAAGAACGTAATAGGTAATCAAGATTATCAATTGTAATAATATAATCATATATTGTATTTGGACATTAATTATATTAATGTAAAACTGTGTAAATAATAGTGTCGACATGTTGATTCCATAAATAATCATATTTTTATTGCGTGGTAGTTCAATGCATTTTTATTAATTCAGTATCCCAGAATTCACTTTATGTCTAGAAATTAATCAAGCAATTGATATGATTTCACACATTCATCTCGAGTCTAGAAATTAATTAAGCAATAGAAATGATTTCACACATTCATTTCATGTCTAGAAATTAATTAAGCAATAGAAATGATTTCACACATTCATCTCATGTCTAAAAATTAATCAAGCAATTGATATGATTTCACACATTCATTTCATTTCTAGAAATTAATTAAGCATTTGATATGATTTCACACATCCATCTCATGTCTAGAAATTAATTAAGCAAATGATATGATTTCACACATTTATTTCATGTCTATAAATTAATTAGGCAATTGATATGATTTCACACATTTATTTCATGTCTAGAAATTAAGTAAACAATAGATATGATCTCACACATTCATTTCATATCTAGAATTAAGCAATTTATATGATCTCAAGGATTCATTTCTTGTTTAGAACTTTATTGAGCAATAGATCTGACCTCAAGAATTCATCTCAAATATAGAATAATATTAAACAATAGATTTATGATCTCAAGCATTCTGGGCTGTTCAGTCTGAAGAAGAAGGCCTAAGATGTATTGCTAATTTTCTATTTTCGAAGTAACCTTTTCTTTAAAAAAAAATGTCCTACAGTTAATCTTTCAATTTCGGATTCTGGGCCTTTATTCTGGATTCTGAGTATAAGCATTCAGACTCCTTCAGCTGTTTTACAAATATGTTGTAACTAACAAACGAGACAAACGTGCAGTCTAATCTTAGAGATGAAGTGTTAATTTTTTGGGCCACCCTGTATATATATATAGGAATCTCTATTTATGGAATGGTAAATATGAATCTCTGTGGGAAAGGTAAGTTTGAAATGTTATAGAATTGGTAAGTAAAATGTATATAGGAATTTCAACAGGAATGGCAAGATGAAATGTCTACGGGTTTTGCGAATGTCTAAAGAAAAGATAAGTAGGAATGTCTATATGAATTGCAAGTACGAAATGTCTATAGGAATGGTAAGCAAGGATGTCTGTAGGAATGTCCTACGGAATGGTAAGTAGAATGTCTGTAGGAATCGTAAGAAGGAGTGACTGAAGGAATAGTACATTATAACAGAAAGATGCACGAAAACAACTTCCTTCATTTTGTATCGCTATTTGACATTTGACCTCTTCTCTCCATTGTTTATTGCATTTTGACATTGACCTCTGCCTATTCGCGGCTTTTGCTCATTTTACACTGTAAACAAGGAAGATACTTTTTCAAAACATCTATTTTTGCCTAAACGTTACAGTTCTCGTGTCTGATGTTCAAGAAGTTAAATGCAGAAAGTGTATACGTATTAAGAGAATTCTCTTTATTTCGCGCGATTAAAAATTTCTGATGTTCAAGAAGTTAAATGGAGAAAGTGCATACGTATCTTAATGATCAAATTAGATCTAGTGTAATATTAGATACAACCTACAAATATTGGCTCACAATGATCAAATTGGATCCAATGTAATATTAGATATAACTCACAAATAGTGGCTCACAGTGATCAAATTATATCTCAGATATATCACACAAATATTGGATTTAAATGATCAAAAGTGGACAGACCGTTTTTCTTTTGGATTTATACACTTAAGTATAAAATGTGTTCTGCTTATAATTTTGTTTTCGGATTTGATACAAGCACACTTATAGCAATTTTTATCCTGCTCACAATTTTTCTTTAGTTTTAATATTTGATACAAATACATTTGTCCTAATAAGGTGTGTCTTACCTAGGCTTTTTGTATTGATTTTGATACAAATACACTTGTCAGAGCAATACTTGTTTTGCCCACACATTTTACTTCGCTTTTGATACAAATACACTTGTCATATTGATTTATGTCTTGCCCACACTTTTTTTGCTGATTTTGATGTCATAGTTATCTGTATCTTGCTCATACTTCCTTTTTCTGATTTGATACAAATACACGTGTCATAGCAATTTGTGTCTTGCTCATAGTTCTGTTTTCGGATTTGATACAAATACACGTGTCATAGCAACATGTGTCTTGCTCATAGTTCTGTTTTCTGATTTGATACAAATACACATGTTATAAAAATCTGTATCTTGCTCATATTTCTGTTTCGGATTTGATACAAATACACATGTTATAAAAATCTGTATCTTGCTCATATTTCTGTTTCGGATTTGATACAAATACACATGTTATAAAAATCTGTATCTTGCTCATATTTCTGTTTCGGATTTCATAGAAATACACATGTTATAAAAATCTGTATCTTGCTCATATTTCTGTTTCGGATTTCATAGAAATACACATGTTATAAAAATCTGTATCTTGCTCATATTTCTGTTTCGGATTTCATAGAAATACACGTGTCATAACAATCTGTGTCTTCCTCACGATCTTACTTTTATTTTGACAAACTTGGAAGAGCAGTCAACGAGAACTCGCCCTATTCCAATATTTAATATTGCGACTGAACATCCATTAACTCCTGAAATCGACACATTTCAACATTTTATTGTGTGTTTGATAAGCGTTTACACACGTGGCAGAAGATATTTTATATATACCTGACCAAATATGTTTCCCAGAATTTTAAATTCCACAAGCAAATATTTGTTTTCAGTAAAATTGTTGAAGAAAAGACCAACTACAATTGTTAGCAGACATATTTACAAATCGCCGTATCCATTGTAATGGAACACTTTCTTGATTACGACTAATCTAATAGTCACTATATTTCTAGATGTTTATTTATGGCTGAGTATTTAAAGTTATTTTCCACTTGTATCCATAGGTTTGAAGCTACTTATAAAATTTGGATTAGAGCTGACTTTTTACAGATACGTGTTTACATTTATTCATGTACAGTCGTTTATTTGCAGCTGTAAATTTTACATGTGTTTATAAAATTTGATTAAAAATTATAGCAATATCTAGCTATTTATTTACAATTGTTTATTCTCTTTATCTCTGTAAAGTTATAGATGTATTTTACATCGGCTTGTAGTATGATAGTGTGTAATTAATTTCCGTTACGTGAAGTCAATAATTTCCTTGACAGTCCTGCATAGCCTTATAAATAAGAATAACTATACATTGAACATAGGAAAATGCTTTACAACCGGAGAATTTCTGAGAAAGACGAAATCATTAGTGCAATTTTACTCTGTGAATTTCAATTGAAGTGAAACACTAGCTTGTGGAGAGCCTAAATCCACTTGTGGATGTAAGCCTAATGCACTTGTGGATGTAAGCCTAATGCACTTGTGGATGTAAGCCTAAATCCACTTCTGGTTGTAAGCCTAAATCCACTTCTGATTGTAAGCCTAAACCCACTTCTGGATGTAAGTCTAAACCCACTTCTGGTTGTAAGCCTAATACACATCTGGTTGTAAGCCTAATACACATCTGGTTGTAAGCCTAATACACATCTGGTTGTAAGCCTAATACACATCTGGTTGTAAGCCTAATACACATCTGGTTGTAAGCCTAATACACTTCTGGTTGTAAGCCCAAATTCACAATAAATACAAACTTTTCACTGCACTGAGTATACACGCTCAAGCTAGCAGCAAAGTATACAATGTTTTTACAACGAATGTAAGAGAGAACGAGTACTTGTAAGTTGTAGCGTGATGCCAACACAACCTATTTCATGAATATTATTATTATTAATTAATTAATCATCCAAAATTAATTACAAGTGATGAGAATCTTAATTTATTTTATTAATTATCCTTCAGGAGACACCACTCGTCTCTCTCACTTGGCGGATAAGCGGGCACTCTAAACGTTTTCTCTCTTCCATAACATTAAAGATAAACATTTACCATTACACAATATTCAGTAGGTGGAAAACGTCTCAGTTGTATGCCTAAAATAAAATTCAGCAATAGTGTCAATACAAATCACAGGGTAGTTCTTATCAGAGAATAGAAATGGAGTTATTAGAGATAAGCAGTAAAAGACTATACTAACAGAGCTTAATTCAGATTATGTAGTCTTTCACATGCTTTTGCAACAATGTTACAAGCTTATTATCCAAGTCAACACGTGTCTCTCTCCACAAAATTTGAAAACACTGATGTGCTGCCAATCTCATGAAGACAGCCTAGGCGTTTTCTCCTGTCGTACCATCTCCTTCAAGCAGAATTTAATAACTTCCTTATACTATAATTGCACAATGTGTATAGCATACATTGCCACCATACTTTAATAAAGGGGAGTGTATTCTCCAAACTTAAATGCTGCTCCCCGCCTCTACCATGGTCGGTCATAGGAGTTTACAATTAGTAAACAATGAAGAAAGTAGAAAGACTGCTTTTCACATTAAGCTAACAGCCGCCTTTCGTGACCGGACTTCTCAAAACTACTTGCCCAGCTGAACTAGTTTGCATTACGTCAGCAATTTCTAGCATATTCTCAAATATGGTTGCTTACTTCCAACTCTGACACAAAAATATCATCATAAGGAGTGCCCAAGGTCGGGTTACTTTGACAATTTAACAAAGTGTATAACAATTAAGTTTTAAAATAGGGATAGATAAATTTACTCCACCAGAGGTAGTAATAAATAAACATTGCTTTAACAATGAATGTAAGAAAGAAAGAGACTGATTGATTTTAGCAATTAAACATTCTTTTAAAAAAGATAATCTTTGAGGAATAGATACTGATTGGTTGTAATAATTATAATATTGATTTAACAACGATTGTAAGAGATTATGATTTACACTTTCTGAAACAAACATAAAACTAATGTCAGAAGATAATAAATTCTAACCTTAAATTAAGTACTAGAACAGACCTTTCCATTTGTGACATAATGAAAGGGCTATTTCTGAATACATCAATTGTGTGATGTACACGTCGACGTGACGACCCGGGTATCCATGGTTTGTATGTAGTCACCGTTTTAATTATCCACGTGAAAGACAATAGTAAGTTAAAGGTACAAAATAACATGTAGTCACCCATTTTAATTATTCACGTGAAAGGAAATAGTAAGTTAAAGGTACAAAATAACATGTAGTCACCCATTTTAATTATTTCATGAAAGACAATAGTAAGTTAAAGGTACAAAAGAAAACAATCCAACTAATGTTACAAGTCTTTACTAGCCTCACTCTCAATCACACGGTCAACATCAAGACTATTGAAATGTGTTCAACATTTGGTGTTATTTCCAGGGTTATGTATTAAATGAAAGTGAATTAAAACCGCAGATTGAATGCGTAATGATATATTCTTTATTTAAAACACTATCATATATCTACTGAAATGATTTTATATTTTACATTATATATACACTCGCAAGTATATTCTTTATTTTAAACACTGTCATACATTTACTGAAATGAATTTATATTTTATTTAGAAATTATGAACGTGGATATAGCCAGTCTGACAAAAACTAATTATGAGAGTGGATATAGCCAGTCTGATTAAAACTAATTATGGGAGAGGTTATCGCCGGTTTGAAAAAAGCTTATTATGAAAGTGGATATTGCCAGTCTGAAAAAACCTAACAAGCATTTGAAGGGAGGAGAAATTGTATTGTGGCTAGTGGTTTGTCATGTCACGTAAAGATGCACTATGATTTTTGACAGGATATTTCACTTGATTTATAAAAGTAGAGCACACGCTAAGCACATAATTAGTGCAATCAATGGCGCTTTATCGTGGCCACCGCCAGCGGTTGTTTGTGACCCACACTCTAGTGTGTCCTGGTTCCACATAATGCCTTCCGGGCAGGACTGTAGCCATGGGACGCCCCACCTATCGCAGTGAATGAACCTGAAAAAGGATATATTATTTGTTATGTGTGTATTTTACATTAAAAACAAAACGTTTACAGAGGTTCAACTTTATGCAATATAAATAGTGCGACTTACAAAATTCCTGCATTTCACTTATTGAAACTACCACACAGACAACTATATTCAATATAAATGTTGACTTACTAAATGCTTACATTTCACTTATTGAAGGCAAATACCACACAGACAGCTACATTCAATATAAATATTGACTTACTTAAATGCTTACATTTCACTTATTGAAGCCAAATACCACACAGACAAATACATTCAATATAAATGTTGACTTACTAAATGCTTACATTTCACTTATTGAAGCCAAATACCACACAGACAACTACATTCAATATAATGATAAACATAACTTTTTAAGCTAATACACCCGGACTGAACTGATTTTGCTAAGTAGTGTTCGCTGTCAAAAGTAAATAATATTTCTGAAAGCAGACAATTAGGATATTCTAGTCTGTGTGACTTTTCTACCAAAACATAACCTCCATAACGAAACCTCTCCTGATGAACCATCTTCCTGCCATACACTAGACTTTGAAAATGTTTATCTGAAACAACTAGCGACTGACAAACGTAAAGCCAACCATAAAGCACTCGTTTCTATAAAGGCTAAATAAACAATATATATAGCCAACACTGTTTTATTTCTGTCGGAAATGAAACCTACTTTACGATTTTGAATATTTAGAATAAAACGGCAATGTAAATGTAGATACTGACTAAATTTGTTAAGCGAAGTTTTAATTCTATTCAGATAAATGTATAATTGTACAGAATGAATTTTCTGTTATTAATATTGCTATTTTTGACCTTGAACTTCCTTGACTGTCCTTCAGATATAGATTGAAATAAATATAGATTTATGCAACACTTCATGCGAAAATCACGTGTCATAGTGACTTACTCTTTTCTCTCGTAAGCAGTCGGAGGTCAGATCAACATAAATCCCACCAGAAATAATGAAAATGGCAAATTAAAATAAATTGAAACGAAACGTGACAGTACACAGGAAAAATGTCTTTACACAAAGCGATGTATACACGTACACACACCATTCCACATTTTAATGTTCATGTAAATTATAATGAAAATATATGTATACCATTATGTATATCAATATCTACTTTAAAGGCACGACAAGTTAAATCATACTCCTAATCATATGTAATGCCTGATGTCACCATAATAATAACCATAACTAATGGTGAATAACGCCATCTCTATGTGAATTAGGACCCATGCATAATATTGCTTGCTTCTTCTGTATACTATTACTAAAAAAAGGTTATTGACAGAGTATTACTTTTTCAAAATGACTTTAATGACACAGTATTACTTTTTCAAAATGACTTTAATGACAGTGTATTACTTTTTTCAAAATGACTTTAATGACAGAGTATTAATTTTCCAAAATGACTATAATGACACAGCATTACTTTTTCAAAATCACTTTAATGACAGAGTATTACTTTTGCAAAATGACCTTATTGACTGAGTATTATGTTTACAAAATTACTATACTTTTTCAATATGATTTTATTCGCTGAGTATTGCTTTTTTAAAATGACTTTGTTAACGGAGTATTACTTTTTTCCAAATGACTTTATTGACGGCTAATAACACCCGAAAAGGAAAGTTAATTTGAAATGACTTTATTGACGGCTAATAACACCCGAAAAGGAAAGTTAATTCTAAATGACTTTATTGACGGCTAATAACACCCGAAAAGGAAAGTTAATTCTAAATGACTTTATTGACGGCTAATAACACCCGAAAAGGAAAGTTAATTCTAAATGACTTTATTGACGGCTAATAACACCCGAAAAGGAAAGTTAATTCTAAATGACTTTATTGATGGCTAATAACACCCGAAAAGGAAAGTTAATTCTAAATTACTTTATTGACGTCTAATAACACCCGAAAAGGAAAGTTAATTCCAAATGACTCGAGTATCGGTACAATATTGCAAGCATTATATATTTCATTGCTAAGGAAATTATAAAAAAAATAATGCTAATACAGCACTACACACACACATATGCAAAGCCACACAAGTATGCACACACAAATAAATACACCAGATTCACTTGGACACTGATGTATATAATTGGTTATATTCCAGAGTGTTGATTTCACTAAATTTTCTACCTCCTTTCCACCCTTAGGAGATTTCTGGCTTACGCCCTATTCCTCACACTACATTCCCTAAACAATGACAATGAAAATATGTAAACTTGTAAATGTTTAAACTTGTAATTGCTAGAATATACATTTTAAAATAAGTCACTCACATTTTCGGGTTGGGCGTGTACTTGTGATATAAATCCTTGCTCTGAAACTGACCAATGACGCACGGGTTTACATTTGAGTTATGAAGTGCAGTGCGCTCAATGGCACCGGGGTTCTGGTACTCGCAGGTCAGAGTGGTTGGGCTGAAGACCTGACGGTAGGGACAATAACTGATGTGCGCTTTACCCAGGTAGTCACATCGGAAGAACTTTGTTGTGTCGTATGGATACACGTGAATGATGCGTCCTGCCTCTAGTGCGGACTTGGTGCAGGGGTTCGCGCGAACGATGTTGTCTGGAAAATACAGGGAAATAATGAAAGTATAAAAATGTAAGGTCGTGTTTGTCAGAAACATTGATATAAGTGATAGAAAGTATAAAAAATGTGTGGTCCTGTTTGTCAGAAACATTGATATAAGTGATAGAAAGTATAAAAAATGTGTGGTCCTGTTTGTCAGAAACATTGATATAAGTTATATATAAGTATGCTAAGCCCAGATGATTAAGTAAATAAGTTGTATAAATTTATATATTTTAAATTGTGCATTACTCTATTCCATGTTATTTATATTTTAAATTATATTTATTTATAACTTGAGTTAGAATGTTAATTTGTAACTTTAGTTAGAATGTTAATTTGTAACTTTAGTTAGAATGTTAATTTGTAACTTTAGTTAGAATGTTAATTTGTAACTTTAGTTAGAATGTTAATTTGTAACTTTAGTTAGAATGTTAATTTGTAACTTTAGTTAGAATGTTAATTTGTAACTTTAGTTAGAATGTTAATTTGTAACTTTAGTTAGAATGTTAATTTGTAACTTTAGTTAGAATGTTAATTTGTAACTTTAGTTAGAATGTTAATTTGTAACTTTAGTTAGAATGTTAATTTGTAACTTTAGTTAGAATGTTAATTTGTAACTTGAGTTAGCTTTTTAAAATATCACATTTATTTATTTAGCTTTTTAATGTATAATTATATTTATTTATAAATTGAGTTAGCTTTTTAATGTCATTATCTATTTATAGGATGTGCGAGCTAATGGTAAGAGTGCAATGAGAAATTCAAAGTGTTTGTAAACACCCCTGTGGAACATTTTGGCGGTGATGTTAAATGCTATCACACCTAACATTGTTTCTGTGAGGTAAATGCTATCAGTATTTAAGACAGGGGTGCATTAACATCAAACAGCCGCATTAACTCAAACAGCAAGCAGTTCGGGGGCCGACTACACACTCGAGGTCCAAATAAAAAAGAATCAAAACATGGATGTTGTTTTTAATTATTTATTTAATATTATTTTATTCAGTTAATATTTAATAACACATTCATACACTGCACATGAACACCTATATTAGTGGGAATGGTGAAATTGTTTTCTGGATGCCAAAATAGCAGACATTTCTGGCTTTAGATTTGATGTCCCTAACATCAACAGTGACCTGAAATTATCATCGGACAAGTTTGTTCTCAAATTGTTCTTTACGTATTTCATTCTTGAAAATGTTTGTTCACACAGGTATGTTGTTCCAAAGATTGAAAGGTGCCTTAATGCAAATGTTTTGACATTAGAAAAGTCTTCCTTGGGCAAAAACTGAGAAAGGCCCACCAGTCTTTCTTTGAACTTGCAACTTGTGCTTGCAACTCAATGACCTCCAGCTACAGTTCATCTGGGAACTGGCCACATCTGCTTGAAATGGGTTTTGAAACAGTCTCACTTCTTCTGCCTTTGAATCCAAGTCGGAAAACCGCTCCTGAAACTGCAGCAGGAGGTCTTTGATGATCTCGCATGCAAATGAACTCAGACCTTGCACTGCTGAAAGTGCGTCAAGGTATTGGCCTGTACTTGACCAAAAACAAGTTTGGATCTGAAGGCCTTTGGGTAGGTGTATAGATCAGAAACTAGATTTTCATCTCCTTGTAGTTTTAGGTTAAGAAAATTTAAATGACTAGTTATGTCTGCAGCAAAGGACAATTTCCATACCCACTCTTTATCAGACACTAATGGCTGTGGCTTGCCTTTACTTTCCCGGAAGTTACCTATTTCCTTTCTTAACTTAAATACTCTGCTCGGAACTTTCTCACAACTTAGCCATCTTACTGCTGTGTAATATGGTAAATCTTGCGATTCTGTGTCTGTATCTTTCAACATGTCTCTGAACTGTCTATGGTTGAGCCCATATGACCTTATTAAATTCACCATCTTCACCACAGGATTCAGTATACTGCTAATGTCCATATATTTAGCACACAAAGCTTGCTGGTGAATACTACAGTGCAGGAGCATTGGTTGTGGAATGTTTTTCTCATTACACATCTGCTTGTCGAACCAAGCCTTTCTTAATGCCCCTCATGTTCTTTCCTCCATCAAGTCAGGCAGCTGAGGTTAGTCCAGTCCAAGTTATAATCAGCAAATGTTTTGTTTTCTTTTCAACTCATTCAATATATCCCCTCCGGTAACAGTGACATATATGCGATGAAAGGAAGCCATATACACAACATAAATGATATTTTGCTTAAACGATGCCGTTTGTGGATGGTTCAAAACGTTTTATAATATGCAGGCTTTCTTCTTACTAAAGTCTCCTTCGTGAACTGTTGAGTCAAGCTACAAGATTTCATATAGATAAAGTCGTCCTTCAGCAAAGGTTCTTGCATATACTGTCATGCCCATTGGCTGTTTTGTATGGTAAATAAATATATGGAATATATGAATATGGAATTGTTTTTTTCATGTCCTCCTCTTCTGGTTTGCCATCCTGCACAGTTCTCCACTCTTTCACTAGTCTCCAGATCTCAGTCTGGTGTCTTTGACCAGATAACCTCAATGAACAAGACGCATTCAATAAAGGTACCACTATGTGAGACTGCACAAACCAATACATCAAAATAGTTAATGTCTGACCACCTTAGAAAATACTTTCTCAGGAAATAATTTGTTATTACTTTACCTAGGGGAATGAATAATATTGCACTTTTCCACAACCAGCGCATTCAGAGTGTTTAATCTAAATAGCTAATAGTAATTTAAACTAAAACTGCAGCCATTATACATACAACGTAGCCGAGATTAATTCATTATTGTCACAGGAAATGAGGGACAGAAATTATATTTTATTTCATTTTAATAAACCGCTAACAAAACTAGTTGAAGTAATCCGAGTTTTGTTATTTTTCGTATGTAGCATGTAACTTCCAGTAACGGTCACCTAAGATCTCTTTAGTAGACAGACGTTCGTGACGCAGTGTGTGTTAATTATCATATTGAATATATGTATTAGTTTATGAAGAATATGTATATTAAATAAATTGGGACAACTGCGCAATACCGTCACATGTTGTTGACGAGTGAAATGGCCAGTGCGCATTAGGATTGACCACAGAAAAGCGTGCATCACGATTACCACTATATATCCAAGGCAAAAATCATGTCACAGGACATAGCTTCTGGAAGTTTTGGAAACCTTCAGTGAGAGCTATATAAGAGGCAAAATGAAGACTTTTACTCTCAATGTTGAAAACGTCGATTCGTCTGAAGCCAGTCTAACTTCACGTATGAATTATCTCATGTACAGAGATTTCATAAAGGAAAGCTGCAATAATCTCTTTCCATCCGTTTTCCATCCGTCTGATGCCATATATTGAGTAGCGAGGCAAAATTACTCAGTATAACTGTTGGCAAAGTGGAAAGTTCGCTGTCCAGAAAAACCCGATGCATGCGACGCTGGTTGTATGCAGTTAACGACACGAGGGACCAACTTGTTCTTCCCCCTGTCTGAGTTCGTTTTGGCAGTCTATCCCGCAAATTGAGAGGCTAGCACCGAGATTTTCTCACAGACATATCCGGATTTCTACACTCAATGTAATGCGACGACACATCCCACTGGACGACTCCATCCGATAATGCTAAACGTCGTTGAGGTGTCCGTGTCCACGACAAACAACGATAATTATCGAGGCTGACAGCAGTCAGCTAAATTTCAGATTTCTCCCCGTGATAATCTGAAAGTGGTGCCTAGATTCTGCAGAGTCTTCACCTGTAATGCGACGCCTCAATTGCGCCGTGATCTTCACTTTGAAGTGCCGCTTATAAGTGACGTGTGAGATTACGTCATCTCCTTGGAACTCTGACATTAATAGTGAGTAATCATTAGCACGGCTAACGCGCACATACTTAAGTCTAGGACTCTTAAGAAAATGAACACTATTATATCGTTTGCAAAATAAGAACTTTAATGTTAAAAGTAATGCTTATTTTACATGTCAACTATTGTTAAAGCGGCCCCATTTGCCGCATAAGAATTGTGTAATTAATCTTTATTTTATATTTTGAATTTCATCATTTTCATCTCCCCTTATTCCCCAAAGAGTGCATGACATTGGAAAGTTGAATGAATGATTAATCACTGTGCGAAAGAGTAGTGCCCCTTTTAAATCGGGAAATAAATAACCTGATTTAAACATCTTTCAACTCTCTTGTTATTCATAGTTTTTGAGAGGGACGAAAGAATTTGTACTATTGTTTTGCACCGTTCGTCTGTTCGTCCATTTATTCACATTTATGATACACACTCACAACACACACCGCCAATAAAACGTTCCTTGGCATGACACTAATAAAGTGGGCCCCACCCAAACATCAATGGAGTATGTCATGTGTGTCTATGTAACAACCTGACACGACGTAGTACTGGCACACGTCACGGGCTTTTTTTGGAGGTGCACCGGAGCAGGCCAAAAATAGACTTCACCCCTTGCATCTCTAACTTCAGCTCGGGTCGGCTTGTAACGAGCCCGCCCGCACTGTGACATCTGGTGACCACTGACCGTGATCTGACAAGGTAAATTGTGTTGTTGTAAGAAAGTGTCATCTCTTTCCTGCTTTTCTATCTCATCACCATATGCATTGTTTATTGCATGTTAGGGCTTGCTATTGAGACTTAGGTGAACTGGATTTTGATAAGACTTATTATTATTGTGTTGAAATAAGTTTTATAATCTTTACGCTATTATCGTTAACGCGTACCGACTCGTGTTTAGACGTACATAGATTGATATTTTGTACGCTACATTAGCAACTGTTGTTTTGCTAATTTTGCTAACTTTGCAAATTTCCGATTAGGATTTCTTTTACTCGTGTTTGTAATAATCCTAATCACGTGGTGGCTGGTGTTCATACGCACACCATTGCACCACTTGTGACCGACAGAGGTCAAAATCCCGCGAATATTCTAAGTCACTTTATCCATACTCGTGATAACTAGCGATTTTAAAAATGGCCGAGCTAGTAAACATAAAGAAAGAACTCATGGCTATGGGCAGAGAATTCGGGTATGAAAAAGCCGAGTTAAAGGAATACGTGGATGAGGAGATAGCTAAATGGTATGTTGCGAAAGAAAATGAGGCGAAAGAGGCGAGAGAGCTAGAGGATAAGAAAAATGAGCTAGAAGAAAAGAGACAGGTAGCTAAGGATTTAGAGATGCAAACTTTGAGAGAGCTAGAAGATAAGAGAGAGTTAGCTAAACAGCTAGAGATGCAAACTCTGAGAGAGCTAGAGGAAAAAAGAGCGAAAGAGGCTAGAGAACTAGAGGATAGAAAAAATGAGCTAGAGGAAAAAAGAGCGAAAGAGGCGAGAGATTTTAAAGAGAAAGAAATCCAAGATATGAGAGAAATAGAGTTATTAAAGATTCAGTCTGCTAGGGATTTAGAAAATAAAAGGCAGGAAGTAGAAGAGAAAAAGCTTAAGTTAAAAGCTAGAGCACATCAGGAACAGCTTGAATTAGCTAAGCAAGAGGTAACAACTAGAGAGAAGTTGTTAGATGGGACTGCTAAGCAACAGGCCGAGTTAAATAAACCCCGTACACGGCTAGCTTTCTTTAACCCTGAAGTCGAGACGATTGACGAGTTTTTGACACGCTTTGACAGTTTCATTGCCAACTTTAATTACACTGACATTGAAAAGAAACAACAACTCGGTCAAATACTTCAAGGTGAAAGCTCGCGCGCATTTACTGATCTAACGCGCGATCCCGCTATTACTTATGCAGATCTCAAAACGGGTTTGATGCGTACTTTTCAATGTACAGCAGAAGGCTTTCGAAAAATGTTTAGGAGAGCCATACCTAAAGCAAATGACACCATGCAAGCCTTCGGTACCCGGTTACGCCATTATCTTGATAGATGGATTGATTTGACAGACATCCGGAAGACATATGAGGGCCTATTTGATTTGATATTAAGAGATCAATTTCTCCATATTGCTCCGCCTGCAATGACGACATATTTGCAGCGAAATCCCCCGACTAACTTCTGTGATATGTTGAAGTTAGCAGACACGTATAATGATTACCCTGATCCGGTAATTACGAGGAGTGCACCACGCCCTCCTCCTACAAATCGGCAGAAGTATACACCGAAACCGAACCGACCAATGACGAAATCGGAAAAACCCGAACCGGTACAGCGGACATATACTAAGTCACAAGACGTACGACGTCACACACGTGACTCCCCACCTATGACATGTTACACTTGCAAAGGGAAGGGGCATAGTTCTCAGAACTGTCCCAGTCCACGTGATGTAAAAGTATGCACTGAAACAGGTGCAACTCTAAGGACCCAACAGGCTACAGTAAACGGACAAAAAGTCAAAATACTGGTCGATACAGGCGCGTCCATAAGCTGCATAAATGCTAAACTTGTACGCCCTGAACAGTATCTAAGAGGTAGTGTCCGCATTCGATGTGTTATGGGACACCTTAGTACATGTCCAAGAGCCACTGTACATGTTACGTCACCCGTATTTTCCGGTACAGTCACCGCCGCAGTGATAAGAGACATGCAGTTCGGATTCATACTATCGCCCGAACAGTGTGACGCAAACACTGATGACATCTATCCTGTTCTCCCCGTAACCACTAGAGCACAACGGGAACGTAGTAAACAAGGACCCCCAGCTCTAAAGATAGTCGAGAATACATTTCCGCAGTTGACCCCAAGTCAACTCAGTCACCTGCAGCAGGAGGACAAAAGTTTGTCCTCAATGCTAAAGCTGGCACGGAAAAACACTATTACGTCCAGCAAGTACGCGACAATTACGTATTTCCTGAAGGACGGACTAGCGTTTCGGCGCACCGACTATAAGGAAAATGATACTAGAAGCACCACGTGTCTATTTACCCCTAAACCACTCAGACCGCTGATTCTAAGCTTTGCACACGACTCAATCATGTCTGGACATCAGGGCGCGCGTCGCACTGAGCAGCGAGTTCGCGAGGACGTTTTTTGGCCAGGCCTGAGTAGGGATGTTCGCTCGTACGTTCGTACATGTACGCAGTGTCAACAACATATCGACCGAGGGCGTGTCAGTCGAGTTCCCCTCGAGATAGTACCAACAGTAGAGGAACCATTCCTAAAAGTCGCAGTAGACATTATTGGCCCAATCATTCCCGCGGCCGAAGGAGGATATCGCTATATCCTAACAATCGTGGATTTTGCAACACGATATCCAGAAGCAGTCGCATTAAAGGGCATCACAGCGATCGAAGTCGCAGACGCTTTAATAGACGTATTTTCTCGCACGGGCGTTCCCCGAGAGATATTGAGTGACCAGGGCACTCAATTCACCTCAGCAATGATGGCTGAAACAATGCGTCTACTGGCGTGTAAACAGTTGTTCTCATCACCATATCACGCTCAGTCTAATGGTGCCGTTGAACGTTTCAACGGTACAATAAAGAAAATGTTAATTAAAATGGCCTCGGAACAACCCGACCAGTGGCCGCGTTTTCTAGCACCATTACTCTTTGCGTATCGCGAACTCCCACAAGAGAGTACGGGCTATTCACCGTTCCAACTACTATACGGCAGGCAACCTCGTGGTCCCCTTAAGCTAATAAAAGAAACATGGGTCAAGGGAGACACTGTGACCGATGGTAAAGATGTTCACACGTACGTAGCCGAACTACGTCAACGTCTGACCGAAACGTGTCACTTAGCACAGGAAAACGTTCGCGAAAAACAACCCCGATACAAGCGAAATTTTGACCGTACGGCTGTGGAACGTGACCTCGAACCAGGTCAGCTCGTGTTACTCTTGCGGCCCACGCATAACAACCGCATGCAAATGCACTGGCGTGGACCCTACCGCGTTATTAAGCGTGTGAAGCAGAACGATTATAGCATACAGATAGGAAATAAGCAGAAAATCTATCACATAAATATGCTAAAGCGTTACTATGAACGCAGCGACGAACAGATAGAAAACGTGAATGTCGCACTGATACAATTGGAAGACTCCAATTTCAGAACAGACATGATGTCCGCCGAAACCACGCCTAACCCCGCAGTTACAGTCGATCAAGTCGAGATTGACTCGAACTTAACTGTCGAACAGCGCGACGCAATGTCAAACCTCTTACACAGACACGCGCGCATATTCACCGACCAACCGGGCCACTCAGATTTGGTTGAACACCGCATCAAACTTTTAAGTGACAAACCGATACGCTTAAAACAGTACCCACAGAAATATGAGAGCACAAAGTACATAGCAGAACAGGTGCGTGAAATGCAAAAACAGGGCGTGATTGAACAGTCAATCTCCCCATATTCATCACCGGTCGTCTTAGTTAAAAAGAAAGACGGTACGCTTCGTTTTTGTGTGGACTACAGACAGTTAAATGAGATAACTGAATTCGATGCGGAACCTATTCCAAATCAGGACGAATTATTCGCAAAACTAACTAAGGCACATTACTTTTCGAAGTTTGACATGTGCAAAGGGTACTGGCAACTGTCAGTTGCTATTGACGACAGACCAAAAACAGCATTCCCAACCCCGCTAGGCTTATTTCAGTTTTGCCGACTACCGTTCGGACTAGCGAACGCACCCGCAACATTCGCGCGCTTCATGCGAAAATTACCGTTAGAGAGCGTCGACGCATTGAATTTCTTTGATGACATACTAGTAGCAACAGGAACATGGGACCAACATTTATCCTCAGTGGATGGTCTACTTGACATTCTCGAGCGCCATAGATTGACCGTGAAACCCTCCAAAGTTCGCGCGGGCTTTCGGGAGATTGAGTTTCTTGGCCATATCATAAGTGACGGACAAATAGGCCCAAATCTAGACTTGACTGCAGCCATTCGTGACATGACCTTACCGACTACAAAGAAACAGGTCAGGGCAGTTTTGGGGCTAGTGGGGTACTACCGAAAATTTGTCCCAAACTTCAGTACGCTTCTTAAACCACTGACGGACTTAACTGGAAACAAACAACCCACGAAAATACGATGGACGGCAGAGTGTAGCACCGCCCTCGAAAAAGTGAAGGACATCTTGACCAGTAAACCCGTCCTACAGTTACCAGACTTTGACAAGAGATTTATTGTCAGGACCGATGCATCAGACGAAGGCCTCGGTGCCATACTTCTCCAAGAGACAGATGACGAATACCTACCGGTAGCATACGCTTCTAAGAAACTGTTAGATCGTGAGACACGGTATTCTACGATTGAAAAAGAGTGCTTAGCAATCGTATGGGCACTCAAGAAATTTAGTGCATATCTGTACTCTAAACCATTCATCCTGCAGTGCGATCATAAGCCGCTGACATATCTGCGCACTAGCATGTATGATAACGCTAGGCTAACTAGATGGACACTCCTGCTACAGGAGTATAGCTTCGTTGTCGAACACATCGCGGGCCGAGAAAATTCGGGTGCCGATGCATTATCCCGGCATGCCATAACCGCGATATAAACAAGAGGGAGGATAGTCTCTCCACAGATGCGCATATAATTCCTGTGGGGACTATCGTGTGAAATGAAATTTTTTTTTGTTCCTATTTGATTTCCACTCTGTGAGCTCCAATCAATTTTAAGAAGGGGGTTGTCACAGGAAATGAGGGACAGAAATTATATTTTATTTCATTTTAATAAACCGCTAACAAAACTAGTTGAAGTAATCCGAGTTTTGTTATTTTTCGTATGTAGCATGTAACTTCCAGTAACGGTCACCTAAGATCTCTTTAGTAGACAGACGTTCGTGACGCAGTGTGTGTTAATTATCATATTGAATATATGTATTAGTTTATGAAGAATATGTATATTAAATAAATTGGGACAACTGCGCAATACCGTCACATGTTGTTGACGAGTGAAATGGCCAGTGCGCATTAGGATTGACCACAGAAAAGCGTGCATCACGATTACCACTATATATCCAAGGCAAAAATCATGTCACAGGACATAGCTTCTGGAAGTTTTGGAAACCTTCAGTGAGAGCTATATAAGAGGCAAAATGAAGACTTTTACTCTCAATGTTGAAAACGTCGATTCGTCTGAAGCCAGTCTAACTTCACGTATGAATTATCTCATGTACAGAGATTTCATAAAGGAAAGCTGCAATAATCTCTTTCCATCCGTTTTCCATCCGTCTGATGCCATATATTGAGTAGCGAGGCAAAATTACTCAGTATAACTGTTGGCAAAGTGGAAAGTTCGCTGTCCAGAAAAACCCGATGCATGCGACGCTGGTTGTATGCAGTTAACGACACGAGGGACCAACTTGTTCTTCCCCCTGTCTGAGTTCGTTTTGGCAGTCTATCCCGCAAATTGAGAGGCTAGCACCGAGATTTTCTCACAGACATATCCGGATTTCTACACTCAATGTAATGCGACGACACATCCCACTGGACGACTCCATCCGATAATGCTAAACGTCGTTGAGGTGTCCGTGTCCACGACAAACAACGATAATTATCGAGGCTGACAGCAGTCAGCTAAATTTCAGATTTCTCCCCGTGATAATCTGAAAGTGGTGCCTAGATTCTGCAGAGTCTTCACCTGTAATGCGACGCCTCAATTGCGCCGTGATCTTCACTTTGAAGTGCCGCTTATAAGTGACGTGTGAGATTACGTCATCTCCTTGGAACTCTGACATTAATAGTGAGTAATCATTAGCACGGCTAACGCGCACATACTTAAGTCTAGGACTCTTAAGAAAATGAACACTATTATATCGTTTGCAAAATAAGAACTTTAATGTTAAAAGTAATGCTTATTTTACATGTCAACTATTGTTAAAGCGGCCCCATTTGCCGCATAAGAATTGTGTAATTAATCTTTATTTTATATTTTGAATTTCATCATTTTCATCTCCCCTTATTCCCCAAAGAGTGCATGACATTGGAAAGTTGAATGAATGATTAATCACTGTGCGAAAGAGTAGTGCCCCTTTTAAATCGGGAAATAAATAACCTGATTTAAACATCTTTCAACTCTCTTGTTATTCATAGTTTTTGAGAGGGACGAAAGAATTTGTACTATTGTTTTGCACCGTTCGTCTGTTCGTCCATTTATTCACATTTATGATACACACTCACAACACACACCGCCAATAAAACGTTCCTTGGCATGACACTAATAAAGTGGGCCCCACCCAAACATCAATGGAGTATGTCATGTGTGTCTATGTAACAACCTGACACGACGTAGTACTGGCACACGTCACGGGCTTTTTTTGGAGGTGCACCGGAGCAGGCCAAAAATAGACTTCACCCCTTGCATCTCTAACTTCAGCTCGGGTCGGCTTGTAACGAGCCCGCCCGCACTGTGACAATTATAGATGAATAATAATAATACAATTACATTTATTCTTCATTTACATCATCAATCATCTTTGACACATTGACCATTTCCACAAAAGTTTAGTATTGCGTCATTAATTTAATTTTAAGTTGAATATTTAAATTTGTTGAGTACTATGTAACCAAAACGATTTTCAGTTTCATTGATAAGATTATCTGGTCATATGAAGCCTGTTTCAAGTTGTCAGGCCATGTGAACAGGCGTAATTGTGTGTACTAGGCAGATGAAAATCCGTCTACGACTATCACAAATGAAGTGAACCAGCCAAGCATCACTGTGTGAGGTGGACTGTCCAGTGATGTGTCATGAGCCGGTTTATTTTCGATACAATGGATAGTAACAATTATTTAAATATGTTGTGCAAAGTTGTGGTGCCACAACTCAAAACAAGAACTGTCTTTCGCCGAACTGTTTCTTTCAACAAGATGGGGCCCTCCCCATTTTGCTTTTTCGGGATGGAGTTAGCTTGACATCTCTGGATTTAACTGTTCTCCGTTTCAACCGACCTGACCGCTATGGACTTCATTTTCCCTTTACCTTTTGTGTGTGTATGGGTGGATGGGGAGCGTTGTAAAGGATAAGGTTATGGAGAGGTCGCACAGAGCGGACGAATATTCATCACATAAGCATTTATGCACATTGATACTAACCGGAATGGATGTGGTACTGTGTGTCACAATGACAGGGATAAGTTCTAGGAAGGCTACAACGTTGTTGGAGGACAATTGGAGCACTTCAATTTCACAGTATCGGGGACAGATTTTAGGGATATTGCACCTAAGAGACTAAACATGCCCCGATCAATACTGTATATATATATACTAGGGAATAGTGAAAGAAAGAAAAGAGAGAGAAATGAAAATGTGGAATTTCACGTAGTGCATCAAAAATACTTAAATTATCTCCCTTTTTATTCATTTTCTTCTTTTTATAGATAAAATTTCAACAATTGTCATTGAGAGTTTACAGGAGTCTGTATAGATATACTGCTGTTTTATTTTTATTTGGATTTCACTTTCATTCTGTTTAAACTGTGATGTGTGTAGTAAAGAACATGTTTATTTAGATTTAACTTTCATTCTGGTTAAACGGCGATATGTGTAGTAAAGAAAGTTAAAACTTTAATTTTCTCTATATACACCTGATAACACGATTCTTGTTAAATTCAGTGACACAAATGTATCTATTGCACTTCTTAATATTTCTTGTTAAAGAGTTCATCGAGTTAGTACTCAAATTTGGTCGTAAAAGTTAGAGTTATATTTTTTTTAAAGAAAACTTGGTTGTACTAGAAATATGTTAGTCTGTATCTAGAAAGCAATTTGTGACAGTGTTAATAAATACTTATATTGCAAATGTATTTATTTAATTCGCTTCCTGACTTGTTTATTTTGTTTTACTTTTTCAGTGCGACAAAGATAACTGCCATACACCTTGACGAATTATACATTACTTTCATTAAGGATATAACTCCATATACTTTGACGTGTTACAAATAGCTTTCATTAAGGATATAACTGCAATATACTTTGACATATACATGAGTTTCATGTAGATTATAACTGCCGTACACTTTGACGTATTACACATGACTTTCATTAAGGATATAACTGCTATATACTTTCTAGACACAACAAACAAACATTCTTAGCAATAATATTGTGATTAGTTACTTTGTAAAAACGTAATATTTGATAACATAAAATATTAAACTATTTAATGTTGATATTTAAATATTTCTTCATTGCTCAATAATAATAATAATAATAATAATAATAAAATAAATAGAAAGATAGATAGATAGACTGACACTCACTTGTGTCTACTACTGACAAACTGTAATGAAAGTCCGTGCAGTTTATAAGTCCCGCTACACTATCTGGTAATTTGGTTCCAACGACAGTGATGTAAGCGGGCCTTCCGGTCACATTGGTCTGAGTCACAAGGTAGACTGGCCGGCCATCTGTAGCGGTATATGTCTCTGAGTACACGGCCGGGCTGGGTTTAGGGTTTGTGTAGGACACGTAGATATCAATTATCCCGCAGGTCACGCTGACCTCCTGCAATAGCCCCGAGCAACTGTCTTACAACACCATATACATTTGACTAATTCTAGCATTATGACCAATAACGGTTCTGTCACTCATTGCTTTTTTTCAATATCTTCAACAATTCAGTTTGTAATGAATATATTCAACAACAATATATAGTTTGTAATGAATATCTACAACAGCAATATATATAGTTTGTAATGAATATCTACAACAACAATATAGTTTTTAATGAATATCTACGACAATATAGTTTGACAACGGTTTTATGATAACGATTGCACATAGATGGGATCATTAAAATGAAATATGAAAGATTACATTAAAACTGATCAAATCATTCTCCAACCCCTACCTTAACACTGTCTTACCATTACCTTACACTATCTTACCATTACCTTAACACTGTCTTACCATTACCTTACACTGTCTTACCTTCGCATTACCACTGTCTTACCATTACCTTACCGCTGTCTTACCACCATCTTAATTCGCATTACCACTGTCTTACCATCACCTTGCCACTGTCTTACCATTAACTTACCAACATCTTAACTTCGCATTACCACTGTCTTACCATTACCTTACCACGTCTTACCGTCGCATTACCAATGTCTTACCATTACCTTATCACTTTCACTATTTATAACTTTCTCAACTCACCACTGTCTGGTTTTTCCCCGGGACTGGCGCGGAAATTGTAGCGTTGGAATTTCCTGTGTAGGTGGTATTAGCTGCCATGGTAACACGCGCTATTCACAATGAGAAAAGAAAATATGAAATAAAGTAGTCTAAAGTAAATACAGTGATTTGAAAGAACTGGTTGTCCTTTGTTGACAATTTATATTTCTTTAAGTTAAATTTGCATTATACACTCAGCATAATTTAATAATTATTTATCTATATTTTACTAATGGGTCAGACATCTAATTATTATTTAAATTGTGGACAGACTTCCATTTTGCAATCTAAATCATCTTTACGAGTGAAGAAATAGTAAGAATTCTTTCACTAGAAAATTGATCGCCCCAAATGTTTAGTTAATCAGAGCAGAGTGGATGATAAACAGAGGTCTCAGCTGAACAGACTGCATGTGAAAAGATTTACCTGAACTAATTTCTTAAATGTATTAAGACCAAAGAGAAAGAAGAAGAAGAAGAAGATGATGATGATGATGATGATGATGATGATGATGATGATGATGATGATTAAGATACAAAATGAAAGCTGGATAGTTCATTAGCCATTTACTGTACATGGAAGATCTCAAGCTGTACGGTAAAAATGAATTTGTGTCATGACTGGGGAATCTCGTTTGGCTGTTCCTGTGTATCTCCCAAGGGAGCGCACAGTTCGTGACATGTGCCAGTAATACGTCGTCTTTAAGATGTTACAAAAGACACAAGACAGACACCACTGATGTTTGGGTGGGGCCCGATTTATTCTGTCGTGCAAGGGAACGTTTTATTGCCTGTGCGTGCAAGTGTGTGAATGTCATGGTAGTGAATATTGGACAAAATGACGAACAGAACGAAACAATACTAATACGAACTCTTTCTCCACTTTCAAAAACTGTGAATAAGGAGTTTTTAGAAAGTGAATATTAGGTTGTATTAACCTAATTGGAGCATTTCTCTTTCACTCAGTGGTTACATCAAGCACACACCTTTCCAATGTCATACACTCTGTGGGGAAAGGAGATGAAAATAATTAAATTCAAAAAGGTGACAATAAAAATAAATGTACAATTCTTATGCAGTAAATTGCACTGCTATCATGAACAACAATTCATACACGAAATAGGCATGGGTTTACCATTTTTTTAAAAAGTTCATATTACATATAAATAACAACAATAATGAATATCTGTCTGTCACGGAAAAGGATGGATCCAAAATTTTATTTTATTTCACGATCTAAAAATTGCTAACAGACTAGGGGAAATATATTGAGTGAATGTAGAGTATCCACTCATGACTATCACAAGTGTTTACGAGAAAGAAAGATGATGCATAATAGAATTGCCGACAATGGACGTGCACATGCAGAAAATAAGCATGCAAAGACAGATTATGTCACAAGACATAAATTTTCTAGAAGCTTCTGAAGACTTTTAGGAAAACTATATAAGGGAAGAAGGAAGACTTATACACTTATGCTGAAAACGTAGATTTATGTGAAGACCAGCTAAGTACCAGAGTCTGGTAAACTTGAACTGTATATGGAACATTTGGAATCTCGTGTATTGAATAATTAGCATAGTATATGAGACCTAGTATCATTGTGAATCTCTAAATACTTTGTTATTTGTTAAACTTTTATTAAATTCGTTTTATTTGTTTATCAATTATCTTAGTTGACTATTTATGCAAGATAGACCAAAAGAGCTGGGTGGGGGCAATAGAGTCGTGAAAGGAAAATTGATTGCATAATTAGTTATAATTGATTAAACGTTTCCCAGTTTGTGCTTTGTACACCAGTTTGCCTGTCTGTAAAATTTGTCGGCTTTAACTAAGAGCATTTAAATTTTATTGAGACGGAAGGGTAAATTGGAGGGCATCCAGTCTATTGTCAGAATAAGGTGGGATAATTCTGAAGCAGGGTCTTAAAATAAATGCTGGAATGTAACATGAGGTATCAAGAAGATCAAAGATGTATTGAAGGAGAAGTTATAGGCCTTGTGGACTACATCTGGAATAACAACAAAGCCGATCTATTGATAGTAAAGAAGAGTAGACTATACTAACACCCTCAAACAGATAAAGAAACGTGGAAGAAAATAACGAAACAAGCATTAGCAAATACCTGGAGCCCAACGCCTCTCCATGGATAGTATGTGTGAAGAAACACAGACAAAACTATCAACATACAGATGGTTGAAAGAGGCAGGTTTGAAAGCAGAAACAGAAGCACTAATAACAGCTGCATAAGATCAATCACTGAACACGTAGTTGCACGAAACAAAAATCATGAGAATCTCAAATGATTCCAGATGCAGACACTGAAAATCCATGGATAAACAACAGAGCATATACTATCTGGATGTCATATTCCGGTTGGAACAGAATACACCAAAAGACACAATGAAGTGATAAATCTATTACATTGAAATCTATTTGAGAACAATGGAATAAAAACCTCAGAAAAAGCATGGATGCACCAACCAGAACAGTAATTAAAACAGAAGAATTCAAAATACTGTGGGACTTCGAGATAAGAACAGATCGAGTGACTTCTGCACGAAAAACATACATTGTAGTTCTCAATAATTCTAAGAGAACTTCACCAATGATTGGTGTTGCTGTTCCAAGTGATAGAAACATAACAGAAACTAAAGAGAGAAATCAAATGCAAATATCTCAGATTAGGAATCCAGAGAATGTAGAATGCAAAAGCAGAAGTCTTACCTATAGTGAAAAGAGCCTTGGGAGACAAAACATCTGAGTTTGAAATTTATATTAATAAACTCCCTGGAAACCACAGACTCAACCCACTACGAACAGCAGCGCTTCTCGTAAGTTCCCACATCCTCCGTAAAATCTTGGATCTCGCAGAATCTTGATAAGATTATGAGACCTTGGTTCACAACCGATAGTCAAAATACAGAATACATGAAAAAAAGCATAATACAAATGATGATCATGAAGAAGATGAAGCAGACAAGGAGGAGGAAGAAGAGGACAATGATGATGATGGTAATGATGCTGATGACGACGATGATGACGACAGCAATGGTGGTGATGATGGTGATGAGGCTAATGATGAATAATTAACATTTATCTTAAACATTTCAAATGTCATCAGTTTACAATATTAGCAATGTTCTTCATACAGACTAAAAATTAACATTCTTTCACTTAAAATATGCATTGCAACAGAAACTTAAACTAATGAATCTACAGTTTAAAGGTAATGTTTATTAATTAATGGATTGACAGTGAACAGTGTGATTCAAACAATGACAAAGAAGAGATGTGTTGCATCAGTTATAATTGCTTATGATAAATGTGAGTCTTGAGAGTGTTTGGAATATGTATATGTTCTCTTTCGAAAGAGTTCAAAGTTCAGCATATGCTTAGCAGGCGGATCCTACTAAGTACCTAAAGGCTGACCAAAATCAGTTTGCTTCAAAATGGTGAAAGTGTATAGTTCTCTATTAACAAGTGCAGTCTTCCATAAATTATATATAAAACTGAATTTAAAATTAAACAAATTAAGGAGGTTGATCTACTTCTATAAATGCACATAAACTCCAGTTATTTCACATTTACATTTATAGCGTGTGGACCTGTAAGTTAGTAAGATAATTAAAATTAAATCAAAACATAAAATACTAGATATTATTTACTTTAAAAATATATAAATATTACCAGTGCAGGTGGCTTTCTGTATCTCAGACAAAATGCTGTTTATAACAGAAAACTCCGTGAGAGTAAACACGTGTGAACATGGGGGTTCACTGGCTATGGCGTCTAACTCCGCCATCACATACTGGCCTATACCGATTGCGAATATCGTCACTCCTGTATTCTGTTGGGAATGTGAGTTCATAATGAATAATTTAGAACTGTACAAAGGCATTGTAACATCATAATAAATAATTTAAAACTATACAAATCATTGTACCATCATACTGAATAAGAACTATATAAAGTCATTGTAAAATCATACTAAATAATTTAGAACTATACAAAGGCACTGTAATATCATAATAAATCATTTACAACTTTACAAATCGCTGTAACATCAAAATGAATAATTTAGAACTACACAAAGCCATTGTAACATCGCAATAAATAATTTAGAACTATACATAGGCATTGTAACATCATAATAAATAATTTAGAACTATACATATGCATTGCAACATCATAATGAAACATTTAGAACTGTACAAAAGATTTGCAGCATAATGAATAATTCAGAACTATACAAAGTCATTGTAAAATCATAATGAATAATTTAGAAATGTACAAACAATGTAACATCACAATAAATAATTTAGATCTATACATAGACATTGTAACATCATAATAAATAATTTAGAACTATACATCGGCATTGTAAAATCATAATGAATACTTTAGAGCTGTACAAAACATTCTTACATCACATTGTCTAATTTAGAACTATACAAAGGCATTGTAACATTAGTATGTATAATTTAGAACTGTACAGAGGCATTGTAACATAATGAATAATTCAGAACTATACAAAGGCATTGTAACATCATAATAATTTAGAACTGTACAAAGGCATTGTAACATAATGAATAATTTAAAATATACAAGGGCATTGAAACATCATAATGAATAATTTAGAAGTATACAAAGGCATTGTAACATCGCAATGAATAATTTAGAACTATACAAATCATTTGAATATCGTAATGAATAATTTAGAACTGATCAAACATCTCTAATACATAGTAATTGATACTTGATTGTACTATGACGTGGCAACATCAAAGTGAATAATTTAGACATTTGAATAATGTTGAACTGTACACGACCTTCCAATATCAAAATGAATAATTTATGGTAACATCATATTGAATATCTTAGACCTGTGCAAGGATGTAGTAACATCAAAGTGAATAATTTATGATAACATCATAATAAATAATTTAGAAGTGAACAAGGATGTACACTCAGCCGAAAGTACTCACAATATAAAAGTCACAATAAACTGTGAATTACAAAATAATTATCTTCAAATGTTAACCCATTTGTACGCCCTTTGGACTGTAAAGTTAATGCTCTCTGGGACTTGAGTAAACAACCAGGAAGCATAAACTGTAGTTAAATGTTTTGCTTACCGTGATCAGCGCATTCGTCTATGTTAATATGCAGCGACATAAAATCCTACATTAAATTATTTATCATGTATTTTATATGAGAAATCAACATATCATGTAAAATTGTTATTATGTACCTCAATGGCAAAATAATCTGTCATTTTATTTATTTATTTGTTTTTTTCGAACGCTAGAAGCAAATGAAGAAGAAACAGAAAATAGATTATTTATTTTATTTATTTCGTACAGTAAAACAACCCATATCATTTATTTATTTAGAACGTTAGACGTAAAACAACCCGTATCACTTATTTATTTATTTAGTACATGCGTTATGCATACAACAAAATAGCAGAACGTTATTTATTACTGTGATAGATATATTCCATTACTTTTCCTACCTGTAAGTTTTCAACTCTCACTTTTTCGTTAAGTGTAAATAGTAAAACACCCAACTCAGGTGAACTAAACTAAATTACTTATCTCTAATACACACCCAACTAAGATGAGCTTCTCTAATACACACCCATCTAAGAACACTAAATTACTCTTCTCTGAAAGTAAAATGCAGTACCCTTAAATATCGTGCAGCTGATGACGTCAGTGCGAAGTTGCCTGATGCCCCGTCAGTCAGCAGCACAGCCACGCGCTTGGCGTTGGGCAGGGAGGTTGTGAAGATGGACGTTCTTGCCAGGTCCAGTGCAATATTGGTATTCGTCCCTCCAGTAGCTGGACACAAGAAAAATGTAAAAAGAAACAATATTGGTATTTGTCCCTCCAGTAGCTGGATAAAGAAAGAGAAAAACCAATATTTTACTTATATGCAAAATATTATCATTTCTAAAGAATAACCGATTAAATACATTGAAAAAGCCTATTCGACTCTCAGAGACTGCATATTTATCAATTTCGTAAATATTAAAGATGTTTATGATTAGAACTATCTTATTTTTTATTAAGAAAGTGTTTTCTAAGACAAAAATCGTATATTTACCGTACACATCGAGTACACGTTTAGTGAAGGCCATATATCAAACAACAGCTTACATATTACTTACTAAATTATCCAGCTATAAGGATTTTGCCAAATAAATAACACTCTATTTATTCTTCATGACCTTAATATTTGAGCAATACCTTTCATTCATCAAAATATGGTACAATTTCCTTATATATGACGAATGCAATATTGATACTTAATAAAATCAATTAGTTACAAATGTATAATTAAGAATATGCAAAGTTAAATACATTAATTATGGTAATAAATAATTTTACTTTGTGTCAATTATAAACCTGTATAATTAATGGCTTAAAATAGTGCCTTCAAACATTTACCTTGGTATGAGCATTTTAAAATGTACATGCAAACATTAGGCATTCGAGTTCTAATAGAATGCCTAATTTAAATTTCTTCTAACTAATTTCCTATTTTAATGTTTGCGAATTGAACTTTCTTCTAATGGAAATGAACTACAAGTTCAACATGTCGCTGAATATGATGTGATAATAAGCTTTTGGACATAACGAGTTTGAAAAAGAAATGTTTCTTTGTGTTAAATAGATAACAAACATATTTCTCACATTCCACATCTACAAATTATACGTCTTTGTTTGACATTGTAAGGACTGCATGTAAATCTATGTTTTTAATAGAGACATTGTAAAGGCTGTATGTAAATCTAAGTTTTTAATAGGGCATTCTGCTAGCACTTGTAAGAGATGTATCTTACATCTAATAGTGCTGTTAATGGCAGCGATGACCGCGCTTTTAGTGCGATTATCAAATCCGAACTTTACATAGGCGGCAGAATCAAACAACATGAGAGACACTCGGACAAACTTCGGGACATCCATGGCCTCTACAACGTGTGCGACAAATTTTACACTGAGAGAAAAATCAGCATCCGATATACTGCCTGATGAGTCCAGGATGAAAGCGATGTCCATTAAGGTTTTACAATCTGAAACAAATTAAGTTACTTGACTGTTGTATCTTAATCGACACACTCATTCACTCACAAACACACACACACACACACGCACGTAGGCACACACGCACGCACACACACACACACACACGCACGCACAGACACACACACTATATATATTTTTTTTTCCTAAACTTTATTTTAAGAATGCAATATGCGACATCAGTTAAACTTTATTGTAAGAATGCAATATGCGACATCTGTTAAACTTTATTTTAAGAATGCAATATGCGACATCTGTTAAACTCGATTTTAAGAATGCAATATGCGACATCTGTTAACACGTAACAGATGAGAACACGGAGTTTCATTGCAATAATGCTTAAATTCTCAATTAATGTACGTTTTAAGTTTAGTTATTTACTTATTATACAAGTATCATTGTGGTACTTTAATATCAAACGAAGCCGCTTATGAACACAGTCAGCATGCAAGAATCACTCAGTGAGTCAAATAATCAGTTTACTCAGTTCACTGTACACTTACACTCTGTCATATGATTCCATTCGTGTCACTGTCCTTCATATTTGGTCCATTTTACACGGATATTTGTGTCACTGTCCTTTACATTTAGTACATTTTACACGAACATTTGTGTCACTGTCCTTTATATTTAGTCCATTTTACGAAATGTTGCAGCAATCATTTAAATAAACATTGACTCATAGACTGTGCTTTAACTCATAGACAGTACCTTTGGCTCATAGAGTGCATTTTGATTTGCGTCACTGAGTGATGGTCGCCTTTTAATTTATGAGGTTTCCCTAGATTTGCTATACTACAACAAGCAGTTGTTAACTTAGTGTTCAGCTTCCTGTAACTGATTACCCACCTACACACTGATCATAGAATCGTGTACTTTGTCTGATAGTAATAATCCCCGGGCCTACGTATACTCACAAATTGATCAATCTATTAGCTTATCTCGTAATGGTGCTCTATGGTGTTATGATCTCGTTGAAAACAAAAATAAAATCATGGAATATAAAATAAACTCTGAAGATTTTAAGAGATGCTCAATAAATTAAAATATAACATGCAAGGAATACAGTAGGAAAATAAAATGTTGTGCTAACTATAGATTTATTATTTCCACATTAAAAGAATACAGATGATGCACATAAAACAAAACAAACATAAACATTTTATTATCTGATTTAACAGAATTTTAAAATGCATAGAATATAGAAGGAAAATATATTTTATGATTTCCTCTTTAAGCAGAAAGATAAAATGTATAGTATTTTACAAAGTCATTAAAAATAAATAAATAATGCCTGGACTATAGAAGAAAAGTAAAAAATTGTGATAATTTTTTAAGTAGAAATATAGAATTTAAGGAAGAATGAAAGAAAGAAAAGATGTTACGACCTCATTAATTAGAAATATAAAGGTAACGGTCTGCTTACCTCCTCATGCTCTTATAAAGTTAATACAAGATAAAAATATCTGTTAATTCATAATAATATTTAAATATAATGACAACATAAATAGTAATAATAATTTGACTTTATTACTTTAAACCTTTCTAAATTAGTTTGTTTCAACTTGAAGACTTTCAGTTCTGACATTTTAATTAGAGTTAGCTTTGAACTTCTCAACTCGCCATTATGCAATACCTGGTTGAGCTTGTTGTCTGCTCTGGTTGATGTGAGTGTACCATTAGTCTTAGTTTCTCTACAAAAAGATTGTGTCCATTGGCTGGTGTATGCTCAAACTGGATGCAAAAGTGTCACCCAGAGTAGACTACAGTATATGCAATAGATGTTAGAATACTTAAATAGGTGTGTTAAAGAAAGCCAAATTTAGACTGTCTTTCGGACCCACATGAGCGTCTCATATAGAATCAGTACCTCATATAGTATCTATCCCAGACTGACAGTATTAGTCTGAGGACTAGTGGGATTTCCTTGATTTTATAATTCAAGGATTTATTGCCAGCAAAGCCTTGTGCGAGTTGACTGACTGCAGCTAAGGAATGCCTGTCCATTCATCCACTACCTCTATCTTTGTACGATCTGACCAGCTAAAGAAAGGTTATCCATTCACCCCCTACCTCTGTATTTGTATGTTGTGACTAGCTAAAGAAAGGTTAACCATTCACCCCCTACCTCTATTCTTGTATGGTGTGATCAGCTAAGGAAAAGTTGTCCATTCATCCACCACCTCCATTTTTGTATGGTGTGATCAGCTAAGGAAAGGTTGTCCATTCATCCACTACCTCTATCTTTGTACGATGTGACTAGCTAGGGAAAGGTTATCCATTCATCCACTATCTCTATCTTTGTACGATCTGACCAGCTAAAGAAAGGTTATCCATTCACCCCCTACCTCTGTCTTTGTATGTTGTGACTAGCTAAAGAAAGGTTAACCATTCACCCCCTACCTCTATTTTTGTATGGTGTGATCAGCTAAGGAAAGGTTGTCCATTCATCCACCATCTCCAAATTTGTATGGTGTGACCAGCTAAAGAAAGGTTATCCATTCACCCCCTACCTCTATCTTTGTATGCTGTGATCAGCTAAGTAAAGGCTGTCCATTCATCCACTGAATCTATCTTGGTATGGTTTGACAGGCTAAGAAAAAGGGCTGCTCGTTTAACCGCTACTCCTACACACCGCGTAACTGGTGAGAGTTGTTGACCCAGGTAAAAAAGGCTACTTGTCTCACCTGTCACATTTATATACCATTAGTCCACTCTGAACATTCAAACCACACCTTTATTCCCAGGACCCAGGGAAGTAAGCCGCTGATGCTGTTATGAGCTGAGGAATTGATTTTCTTCTGGTCCAAGGTAAGTTAAAGAAGAGAATAAAAAGACATTGCATTGCTGTTTTGCCATTGCTACACTAAATGCTATAACACTCAAAAAACATTGCATTGCTGTTTTGCCATTGCTACACTAAATGCTATAACACTCAAAAGACATTGCATTACATTTACTTCCTTGCTTTCGATTTTATTTTTCCACTCTCTTTAATAAATTATTTTAAAATTATAATTCTTGACTCTCTGTATCTCGTCCTGTTAGGTCGTGTGTGTATGAGTTAAAGGGACTTATTCAAGCGAGGGAGTCTGGGGCTTAGAGCTAATTATAAATTGTTACGTGTTTAGCTTAGACTAGACATTTTGTGATGCATCATATCCATTGTGTATACATGTATTTGTTTAATGATTGGTCACACATGTATTTGTTTGCTGACTGTGAATTTATGTGGCGGTGAAGAGAGGTTGTTTCAATACGCAGGCAAGGGAATAATTAACCAACACTATTTTTCTCGTCTTTCTCTCCTCCTGCATTCACAAATAACCAAACGCCACAACAACAAGCATGGAATATAGAAAGAAACAAGAAGGTATTATCTATGCATGAAATATAGAAAGAATCAAGAAAGTTATTAACTATGAATCAAATACAAAAAGAAAGAAGAAAGTTATTAACTATGGACGGAATAAATAAAGAAAAAAGAAATTTATTAACTATGAATGAAATAAAGAAAGAAACAAAAATGTGATTATCTATGAATGGAATAAATAAAGAAGCAAAAAACGTATTAACTATGAATGGAATAAATAAAGAAGCAAAAAACGTATTAACTATGAATGGAATAAATAAAGAAGCAAAAAACGTATTAACTATGAATGGAATAAATAAAGAAGCAAAAAACGTATTAACTATGAATGGAATAAATAAAGAAGCAAAAAACGTATTAACTATGAATGGAATAAATAAAGAAGCAAAAAACGTATTAACTATGAATGGAATAAATAAAGAAGCAAAAAACGTATTAACTATGAATGGAATAAATAAAGAAGTAAAAAACGTATTAACTATGAATGGAATAAATAAAGAAGCAAAAAACGTATTAACTATGAATGGAATAAATAAAGAAGCAAAAAACGTATTAACTATGAATGGAATAAATAAAGAAGCAAAAAACGTATTAACTATGAATGGAATAAATAAAGAAGCAAAAAACGTATTAACTATGAATGGAATAAATAAAGAAGCAAAAAACGTATTAACTATGAATGGAATAAATAAAGAAGCAAAAAACGTATTAACTATGAATGGAATAAATAAAGAAGCAAAAAACGTATTAACTATGAATGGAATAAATAAAGAAGCAAAAAACGTATTAACTATGAATGGAATAAATAAAGAAGCAAAAAACGTATTAACTATGAATGGAATAAATAAAGAAGCAAAAAACGTATTAACTATGAATGGAATAAATAAAGAAGCAAAAAACGTATTAACTATGAATGGAATAAATAAAGAAGCAAAAAACGTATTAACTATGAATGGAATAAAGCGAAGGGGAAAAAAGTCGCAAACAGACCATAAGTAGTGGCTTCAGAATACCACAATATTACCATAAGTAGTGGCTTCAGAATACCACAATATTACCATAAGTAGTGGCTTCAGAATACCACAATATTACCATAAGTAGTGGCTTCAGAATACCACAATATTACCATAAGTAGTGGCTTCAGAATACCACAATATTACCATAAGTAGTGGCTTCAGCAGCTAGTATAGTAAAATTCTTTTCAGACGCCGGAAGTTGGTGATACGAGTGACTCCAGAAATATTCTTGACCTTTGAGGTCACCAGCCATTCCTGACTCGTTTCCGCCCAGCTGTAGCATAATGTACAGTGATGCTGCCAGACCGGAATACAGAGGCTTACGTAGATCTGACCACGTGACATTACGCCATTCTATGTCGAATTCTGACAGAATTAAATTACAGGTAGACTGAATGTATCGAGAACAATTCGTTGTAGCTCTCAACATGTGTTCATCAACCTGAAAAATTAATTTAAAGTTAAAAGCCCAGATATACCAAAATAATAATAATAACAATGTGAAAGGTTAAGGCACAAAGAACCTACTTTATTAGTATTATGAACAATGATTATGTAATTGATTTTAAAATGCAATTTTGTATGAAAGTTACACCGTCTTCGAAGTTTTCCAACGATCCGGAACACACAAAACAAAAAATATTTCTCTTTAAGCAATAGCGCGTGTATTCTACTTCTTACGAGGGATAACTGCACAAACGCTACATCGGGGAATGACAATACGAGTTTTAGAGTAAGGTATGTATCACGTTAAAACGCAATCTCTAGGGTATTATTAATTTTAATAATTTATATTACATATTGTTTTAATTTTCACCCGCTTATTTCTGTACTTACAAGAGACGAAATGGACTTCATCCGTAGATTAAAATAGATAGATAGATAGATAGATAGATAGATAGATAGATAGATAGACATATAGATAGATAAATAGATAGATAGATTGACCTACGGTCAAACCTACTATTATGCGTAAGCATATTTAAATTAACAATAATATGAAACATAATTATGTCATAATTAGAGTGATTATGATCACTATTCTAAAATAACAGTCGTCTTTCTTTTAACAAGTTTACAATTAAGTGGATACTTTTCAAAGTGTGATTTATTTGGCTAAATGTGCCACTCTCTTCCTGTTACATAACTGTTATTGGATCACACAATTTATATCAGTGTGTCAGAATGCTAAAGAGTATCGCAAATCGACGGTGTAAGTCGAGAGCCAAGCATTGAATTACTTTATATGTTCAAATCCCTTTTCCTGCATACCATCATCATTCGTTAAAAGTCATACACTAAACAATATATACAAGGGTTCTAATAAAACTTTTATGGCATTATAATGCATTTTATTATGCATAAAGCATACAAATTACTGTACAATATAGAGCACAAAGATAGTATACAGTCACTTGGACAAACTAAACATAATCCGCAATTTAAAAAATCTTTAGCTCTCTCGCTTTTCTTTTCTTGGTCTCCAATCCATCAGTGGATGAACTTTTCCTTTTGCTGGATAAAGTGGATTAACTTTTCCTTTTGCTGGATAAAGTGGATTAACTTTTCCTTTTGCTGGATAAAGTGGATTAACTTTTCCATTTGTTGGATAAAGTGGATGGACTTTTCCTTTTGATGGATAAATGGATGAACTTTTCCTTTTGCTGGATAAAGTGGATGAACTTTTCCTTTTGCTGGATAAAGTGGATGAACTTTTCCGTTTGCTGGATAATGGGGAAACCCACACTCGCTCTTTGTATAGTTCTCTCTCTCTAACTCTGTCTCTGTCTCTGTCTGTCTGTCTGTCTGTCTGTCTGTCTCTCTCTCTCTCTCTCTCTCTCTCTCTCTCTCTCTCACACACACACACACACACACACACACACACACACACGTACACTTTAAAAAGCGTATATGAACACGCACAAAGTACAAATACAATTTATGTACACAGTTATAAATACAGTTCATATCTATATATGTATAACGCACATACAGAATAATGCAATAACACAAATACAGTACTTGTAAACACTCTTATAACGCAAATACGGAATATGTACACACATTTAACGCAATACAGAATATGTACACACATATAACGCAAATGCAATATATGTACACATAACGCAAATACAGAATATATACACACAAACCACAAATACAGTATATGCACACACTTATACGCAGATACCGAATATGTACACACATACGACAAATGCAGTATATACACATACTTATACGCAAATACAGAATATGTACACATGCGTATCAGGCAAACACATAATATGTGCACATTTTTAACGCAGACAGAATACGTATGTATGCTCGTAACTCAAATACATAATATTTCACACACATAGGGTGAATATTGAATGTGTTCACAATTATTACGCAAATGCAAGATATGTACACATAACGCAAATACAAAATATGTTCACACATAACGCAAATACAGAATATGTTCACACATAACGCAAAATGCAGAATATGTTCATACATAACGTAAATACAGGATATGTTCACAAATAACGCAAATACACAATATATTCACACATAACGCGAACACACAATATATTCACACATAACACGAATACACAATATATTCATACATAACACGAATACACAATATATTCACACATAACGCGAATACACAATATATTCACACATAACGCGAATACACAATGTATTCCCACATAACGCGAATACACAATATATTCACACATAACGAAAAGAAAAGTGGAGACCAGAGTTAAGCGCAGAAGAGTTAGGGATTCTGTCGGAATAACATTGTTTGGTTTGAATTTGTTATAGAAGAAAAGCTCCGAAATCATTTCGCGTACAGGGAATCTTTCAGTATTTATTTTTGAACGACTTTCAGTTTTTAATTTGATTATTTTGTGGCCATCGTAATTGCCAGTCGTCAGAACTATCAGTAGTCCTTGACCCGCGACACACATCGCCTCAAGCCTTGAAATAATACAAGAACAGTTGTATGTTTGATATATTATGTATACATAGTTATAATTTTGTTATATTACAAGAACAGTTTTATTTGTTTACCTGCCATATACCTCCGTCATAGCCCTGTCTGTAAGTGGCGGGATCTAGCCCGTCCCTGGACTCCACATAGGCAAGGCGACGTAAGAACAGACGGTCATAGGAGAAAATGCATCTGAAACAGAGAGGTACAGAACATTGTGTAGAATGCTTATATAGTACAAATGTTACTCTTGAATAGTATAATTAAAATCATATAACTAAACAATGAATGTCTGTTGAGACACATGAAGTGGGAGTAAGAGACAATCAGAGAGACAGAAATATACGGCGAGAGACAGAGAGATAGTGAGAGGACGAGATGAATCGGGAGAGAGAGAGACACCACAAAAGGAAACACATTCCAGGCATGTACACAACAAAGGAGAGATAATTTGTCTGTTTGCATGTGAGTGCTGGCTCATCTCAGTCAGCTCAAAGATCAGACTGACGCGCTCCTTGGTTATATCTGTGTTTTTATATATATGTGAGTCATGTACCCTCACAGCAGATCTCGAAAGGAGGATACAAGCTACTGAAATCGGATGCTTTCGAAGGCTGCTTGCATTTCGTATAGAGATCATGTCACGAATCAGGAAATGGGAAACAGAATTAAGCAAGCCATTGGCCTATGAAGAGCTATTGTCCATTGTGAAAAAAAATGCAAAATGAATTGGTATGGGCATGTCACACGATCTAAAGGACTTGCCAAGACAATCATGCAAGGTACTGTATATTTACAGGGCATTGTGTTTGTTGCATAGAGAGCATAGCTACTCAGCTCTTACAGGCTTTGTGTTTGTTGCATAGAGAGCCACCTAGTCCTCCTGTTACAGGGCTTTGTGTTTGTTGCATAGAGAGCCACCTAGTCCTCAACTGTTACAGGGCTTTGTGTTTGTTGCATAGAGAGCCACCTAGTCCTCAACTGTTACAGGGCTTTGTGTTTGTTGCATAGAGAGCCACCTAGTCCTCAACTGTTACAGGGCTTTGTGTTTGTTGCATAGAGAGCCACCTAGTCCTCAACTGTTACAGGGCTTTGTGTTTGTTAGAGAGTCACATAGCATAGTTCCTCAATTGTTACAGGGCTTTGTGTTTGTTAGAGAGTCACATAGCATAGTTCCTCAACTGTTTCAGGGCTTTGTGTTTGTTAGAGAGCCACATAGTTCCTCAACTGTTACAGAGCTTTGTGTTTGTTAGAGAGCCACATAGTTCCTCAGCTATTGCAGTGTTGAGAAGTGAAGTTTTAGTTAGATCATTACCAGTAGGAAGAAAAACACATTTAGCAAATATATTTATGAATTATAATATCATTAAAGCTTGCCTTTCTTCTCTAACAAATAATATAAAATAATATTTTACATAAGCCAGACTTTCTCAGGTAAAAATACCTACTACCTGTTAACATGGTCCAGATCAGTGATCCCAATATTTCGTTTTATTGTTCCAGTTATATTTACTTTTAATATTGTCATTAAAAGGAAATGGTTACATCTAATCAAAAGAAAAGACTAGTCATGTGTGAGATGTTATTGTGATCTTAAATGGTAAAGTAATAAAGCACCACACTAGTGATAATGTGACAATGTGGCGGTCGACTTTGCTTGACCAAAAACCGAAATTATTCGAGGCAATATAATATGTAGAGCTTGAAAGATAGTTGTTTTGTTTAATAAATTGTTTTAATTTCATACGTATAGAGTGAAGGATTTGATAATATTATATACAAATGACTGAAGGGTTGGGGTGGAGGGAGTGTTAGAATAAATAAATACCCGAATGTGATTTGTACATGAATCTTCTTTCTATGCATTTGTTCTACATTGCATTTCAAATTGTGGCTTTGTAATAAAGTCTAATCCAGTTTATCTACTTAGTGTTCAATATTTATATTAACTCTTGTTTTAGTGTTGTTGACCCCAAATGATCAATGAAGCAATATGCTACATGCCCAAAACTAGGTCATGCAATTCAATAACTTCACATAAAACGTATGACATGGCAATTGATAAGTCTTAGTTTATGACAGCAGTAAATGAAGAACAAATGTTGCTATGGTGTGGATTTACTACCAAAAGGCCTATGACTCAGTTCTACATTCATAGATAACTGAAATAATTAACATGTACAAAATAGTACCACCAGTACAAAACATAATTCGAGTATCAATTATTAGCTGGGAAACCACCCTCAGATGAAGCAATATAGAAATTGCAGACCTACCAAAAGTGGAATCTTTCAAGGCGATTCTCTATCACCACTGTAGATTTGCATTGCCATAAATCCTCTCAGTCAAGTGATCCAGAAAACAGGATTAGGATACAAAATGAAATCAGGACATGCCATCAGCCATTTTCTGTACATGGACGATCTAAAGCCATTCAGTAAAAATGAACGTGATATCACTTCGATGATCAATCATAAGAAGTGAAAAAAACTTACTTTGAAATAAGAACAGGTCAATTGATTCCTTCGCGAGGAACAGACATTATAGTTATCAATAAGTCTAACAGAATAGCAACAGTCATCGATGTCGCTGTTCCAAGATAAAGATAAAAAAATTACCAAGACCTCAGAATGGAAATCCAGATACTGTGGAAAGTAAAAGAGATACCTATAGTGGTAGAAGCCTTAGGAATATAACATATCATTCGGAAGGCTACATGAATAATTCCCTGGAAACCACACACTCGTCCCACTGCTAAAGGCAGTGCTCTTAGGAAGTGCCCACATCATCCGTAAAACCTTGATCTCCCAATTTAAGATTCCGAGACTTTGGTTTACAGCCGAGAGTCAACAGAAGATGAATAACAATAATAATAACAACAAGAAAGATGAGGAGAAATATAAAGAAACTTGAAGTTATTTTTAACAATATAATTCTGACACCTTACACACAAGACATATTTTAAATACATGAAACAAGCTATGCACATTACTATACTCAAGCTGGAGTCACGTCATAGTGCTTTGCAGATAGAAGTATTTAGAGGGCACACATATACACGCAGATGAAATGGCTTAAAGAGCGTTTTCTACACAATGTTTGACTAATTAGATCGGTACTTTCACGTTTATTGTTTTTATGAAATGCATAGAATTCGTTTGTAGGTATGATTTGTTCGACTGTACAATGCTCATTTATGAGTACCTTTCATACTTAAAGGTAGACAGAGATTATCTGTATTCTATTTGATGTATTTTATCACGCCTGATGAACTGAGCAACTTGCCAGGAGAAGCGTCTGCATTGAAAAGCCAATGTCAAATTAATTTACAGTTTGGAAATGTTTTTGTCTGCGTGAGTATGTGTGAGAAAGAGAGATGAGGAGAGATTATGTTCAAGATGACAACTATTTTAAAGCTTACATTATTAACGATAAAGTATGTTCAAAGGCGAAAACTATTTTTATGCTTAAATTATTAAAGCTAATGTTTTCATTTTATACTTAGAGATAGGATACATAAAATAATGTTTGCAATTTTTATCAATTCTTTAATGCAATATATAAACTGGCTTTACAAACTAAAGGTCAACAATGCAAAATAATAAATAAATATATTAATATACAAATGCGTGATAATCTAAACCTTTGCATAAATTCACATTTATATCAGGCCTTGAAAGTGTAAGCATTACGTCATTACAAATGACTACTACGACCTTACTTAGAGCGTATTATATCAACGACAGCCTCAACAACGTCACTTCCAGATGTATTCGGAACTCGAGTTTCATCCACTCCTTGACTCTGGCACGTCACAAGTAAAGTCGTTGACAACAGTATTAATGGAAGCCTCATTTTGACACTGTGAAGAAAACAAAAAGAATGACGACTTTAATGTAAGGTAATCTGATTTATAATATGGGCATATGTAAATATTCACGGGAAATGGTATGTGTCGTTTTGTCAGTACAATGTAGAATGGGAAAAGTTGTTTTAAGCTCGTTTAAAGTTATGAGCGTGGTTTTACTATTATTAGAATTTAAAGCAGTGGCAATTGTGACTAAAGACTAAAGACAGTATACCGCTTGATAAGAATGAAGAAATAATCGAATGACACAGTAACAGACTGTTTAGTATATCATACATCTATTCCAATATAGAGCAAACTCTCAACGGTTATATAACAGAGTGAGTACATCTATTTCAACAGAGAGCAAACTCTCAACGGTTATAGAACAGAGTCAATACAAATCTATTTCAACAGAGAGCAAACTCTCAACGGTTATAGAACAGAGTCAATACAAATCTATTTCAATAGAGAGCAAACTCTCAAAGGTTATACAACAGTCAGTACATATATTCGCGCTAACAAACCCTTGCGTGACAAGACCTTATTGCCCCAATTCTTCACATTTTACTCGTCTTAGCTGTTCATTGCAGAATACGTCACGAAATCTCGTCCTTCCTTTTTGGTTTGTTTTATGTCCAGAATACATGGCAGATCATTTTACATGCCACATGCAAGCAAATAATCATTTATGCTTGTCAGGTTGACCTATCTGAAATAAATGGCCTTTTGAGTTGGTCTACAAAGAGAGCATTAAATTTGTCATAAGAGCTCTTTCATTCATTGTGGATTTATTCAGTAATATCTTGTAAATCAATCTTCATGTTTTGCTTCCAAAAATATATGTTTTATTCATCACTTGTTTGCCTTCCATCGTAATATTGTTTTTCTAATTTGTTTGTATGTGTTAGTAATTTTAGAGTTATATGCTAAGGAAGTGTAAATACTGTAAATTACTTACAATTTGTTATTATTAGTAGTATTCTTATATTATTACTATTACTGTTTCATTACTTTTGCTATTTATTATTATTCAGCCTTTTACACGACTTTTGTTAACCATCTGCTGTGAACCAAGGTCTCGGAATCTTATCAAGACTCTGGGTGGTCCAAGGTTTACGAATGATGGGTGGCACTTCCGAGGAACGCAGCTTTTAGTAATGGGCCAAGTCTGTGCTACCCAGGGAGTTTATTCAGACAGCCTTCCAACTCAGATGTTATGTTCTCCAAGGCTCCTATCGCTATTGGTATCATTTCTGCTTTTGATTTCACAGTCTCTGGATTTCTAATATGAGATACTGGTATTTTTCTAGTTTTTCCTCTTTTTTTTCTTTATATGTTTCTATCACTTGGAACATTACATCGATGATTGCTGTCGTTCTGATAGATTTATTGAGAAATACAATGTCTGAACAGGAATCACTCGATCTGTCTTATCTCGAAGTCCCACAATATTTTAACTCCTGTTTCTGCGTCTAGACTGGTGCATACATGCTATTTCTGGGATTTTACTTTTTTTTAACATATATTTATATGTGTGATTTTTGCCTCGTCGTTGTATCGTTTGTTGTATTCTGTTGCAGCCAGAAAGTATATGTAGTAGTAGTAGTAGCAGCAGTTATAGTAATATCATTATTATTGATGTTGTTGTTTTTCACGATTTATGTTGTCTGTCGGTTATAAAACAAAGGTCTCGGAATCTTACCAAGATTCTGGAAGAACCGAGGTTTTGTGGAAGATGTGTCACTTCCGAGGAGCACAGCGTTTGGTAGTGGGGCGAGTTTGGTTTCCAGGCAGTTTATTCAGATAGCATTTCAACTCAAATGTTACCTTTCCCAAGAATCCTATCATTACAGGTATTACTTCTGCTTTTACAGTCCGCACTTCTGATCTCAGATCTTACATTTTTTTTTCCATTTTTTAAATCAGTTCCTTTTATGTTTATTTCACTTGGAATAACGACATTGAAGATTGGTGCTGTTATGTTGAGAACCACGACGTCTATCTTCGCGCAGAAATCACTCGTAATTTCACATATTTTCATTTCTTCTGTTTCGGTGACTGCTTCTGGTTCGATTTATCATCATCATCATCATCATCATCATCATCATCATCACCGTCACCGTCACCGTCAATTCTTATGGATGGAATTATTCTATTTATTTTGCTCTGGCACATTATTCTGATTGCTGAGTGGTAAGTTGATCACGAAAGCAGTTCTGCGTCACTTATCTCCCCTTCATAATAAATAATTTCAGGATTTCAAAAGTACACAATGAGAGGTTAGCTACTTTTAATTTAAAACCTCTATCAGAACATTTATATAGTAGCATATCTGATATGTGCTTCAGGGGACAAAACAACCTAACTGATTTGCGTCCAGTCACAATCAAAGCTGCCTACTGACAGTGTACAGTAGTAGACCCTTCAGCTGAAAACTCGCATTTTTTTTTCATGTCACCAACATCAAATACTTGTTCTTATGCAGTAATTTCAAACATTTGCTTTATGTCATGTCAGTAACATAAAAAAACTTTCTTTATGACATGTCATATCAAAACATCCTGCCTATAATCTATTGCATGGGGTGCAGTTTTAAGTGGCTTCCTTCACAAAACACTCTTGAAACATTGTACCAGCAATTCAATTCAAATTAAGTATTTCGGGAAATTAATTGTGAAAAAAGGTTGTAGATATCAATCAATACAAATAATGTATATAGTAATTAACGGTGACGACTGCCAGTTTATTTACTTTATGTCTTGAGACTAGTACTTGACGTAACACCACGACTGCCAGTTTATTTACTTTCTGTCTTGAGACTAGTATTTGTTGACATAACATCACGACTGGAGATGACGACTGGTGATTCATACGTCACCGTTAATTTATTATTTATTGGCAGTGCTTAATTGATTTTATAGTTGACTAAAATTAACTTATTTAAATGAGAGTACTTACACTTAGAGTAGTAGAGTTTATTAGCAGTGCTTAATTGATTTTATAGTTAACTAAAAATAACTTATTTAAATAAGAGTAGTAGAATTTCTTAGAAGCGTTTAACTAGTTTTATTGTTAATTGAATATAAATCATTTAAATGATAAGTTCTTACAATTATCGGTGGCAGAATTTAAAGCAATATGTAGTTATTTATTAATAGAATATAAACGATTTAAATAGGAGTACTTTATAGTTACTGCTAGCAGAATATAATGACAATATTTAATTGATTTTACTATTAACAAAAATGTTATGTTAAATGGAAGGTCTAAAGTTATTGCTAGCAGAATATAATGACAATATTTATTTGAGTTTACTATTAATAAAAATGTTAAATAGGCGATCTATAGTTATTGCTGGTATTATCGTATTAATAATCATCAATGCCGACGTGTATCGTCGTCCTTTACTTCACTATAACTTCAGACTATTGTTTATATGAAAAGATGCAAATCTTTAAATCTCGACTAACTATAAAATAAAAAAGCTCACACATACACGTACCTGCAAGACATCGCTATATGTCCTTCCAAACGTTCCTTTCCATACCTTTTATTTAGCGCTATTTACTTCCTGGTTCTCAAGTAACGTACCAGTCATCTGACCTCGTTCAGTAGGAAAAGTTTGAATTTGAATTTAGGAATACCTTTCCATCTACTGGTTAAAACAGGTTTTGCTGTAAAAGAAAAACAACCCAACAAACTGAGATTTAAGTTTGTATTTTTTTATATTTTCTCTCTATTGACACTTTGTATGCACGTCACCTTTCACGAGATAGAGAATAGTTGGTATTGAAAACGAGCTTTATTAAAGCAACAACTACCATGAAGTGCATTAGGTACATTAAGACTATTTTTAGGCAGCATTAGCTTGAATTACAAATTCTCTTTAGATTGCTTATAGATTTTTCCAGTTGCTAATTTAGACTTCTGTCATTTGCCTTTAAACTTGTTTTATACTATATTTAGACAAGTGAGTAATACAATTTTTAACTCCCTTGAAGCTGTTTATAACTATATCTTAAAATACACTTAGACAAGCGAGTAATAATACAATTTTAACTCCTAGGAAGCTGTTTATAAATATATTTTAAAAAACACTTAGACAAGTGAGTAATACAATTGTTAACTCCCTTGAAGCTGTTTATAACTATATCTTTAAAAAAAAAAGGCTACATTCATATCAAATATTTAAGCTTCCTTTCAGACTTTCTTTCAGCTACAATACACATTTAAACTACATTTAAAAACAACATTACTCTGCTTTGAAACTACAATTAGATTAAATTTAGACATTGCAATTAGTATACATTTTTAGATCTCATTTAGAATGGTTTTATACCTCATTTAAGATCCATTGAAACTATTTTCATACGGATTGCATTCTCATTTAGACTGGTTTTATACTTCATTAAAATCCATTTAGACTTCTCTCATACGGGTTATAGTCAACATTTTAAGACCTCATTTAGAATGGTTTTAGCATTTAAGTTCCATTTAAACTGCTCTCATACGGGTTGCAATCTCATTTAGACTGGTTTTATACTTCATTTAAGATCCATCTAGACTACTCTCATACAGTTTGTAATCTCAGGTAGATTGGTTTTATACTTCATTTAAGATCCATCTAGACTACTCTCATACGGTTTGTAATATCATTTAGATTGGTTTTATACTTCATTTAGATCCATCTAGACTACTCTCATGCGGTTTGTAATCTACATTTCCGCACAATAAAATATTCTTGTAAATCACGTTAAGGCCTCATTTATACACTAAAATTAACTAATGTTAGTGATTTGTGATTTCATTAATTTACTCTTATAGTGTATTGGAGATTTTATTTTTACTATCTTAAATTAATTATTTGTGTGAGTGCATCGACATTTTTATTTGATTTTAGTATTACGTCTGCATTACGTCTGCATTATGAAATGTTTTTAATAAACCACATACGTGTACAGAGCGTTAAAATTACATTTAAGCTACTTGTAGTTTACAGTTAGGCGTGCTTTAGACTATATTTAGACTGCTTATAGACTTCAGTTAGAGGACTTTAGACTGTACTCAGACTGCTTGTTAACGTGCTTTAGACTGCTTTTAGACTACGGTAAAGTTTGATTTAGACTATATTTAGATTGCTTGTAGACTACAGTTAAGAGTGCTTTAGACTATATTAGGCTACTTGTAGACTACTCTTTGATTGCGTTTTTTATACATTCAGACTACTTTTGGACTATCTTTAGAATAGTTTTACACCGTGTTTACCTTCAGCTGCTTTTGACAAATTATAGGCCTCAGAATACATATAGGCTACATTTTGGATATATATAGACTACATTTCGACTATTCATTGGTCATTTCATTTCTATCAAACGATTACGTATCCGCTGATCTGGTGTGAGGAACAAAGTCCACATTATTTGCTTTTGATTTCGTTCTTTTAGAACTGTTTAGCGTTTTAGCCGGCAAAATAAACACAGTGTAATGGTGCTTTTGTGCTAGTAAAATACACAGAGTAATTTTGCTTTTGTGCTAGGTTTTAATTTGCAAAACGACACAGTATGTGTATAAAGTTGCATTATGTGTGCTAGGTTTTAGCTGGCGAATAGTATACAGTATAAAGTTCCTTTTGTGCTTTTGGCGAATATACAAATAGGTAGTGGTTGTGCTATGCTTTAGCCTGCCAACAGAACACTTTGTAAAGTTGTGCTGTTTTATTGCCGGCAAATAGAACACTTTATATTGTTGTACTGTGTTATTGCCGGCTAAAAGCACACTTTGTAAACTTGCAGTGCTATGTTATTATCGGCCAATAGCACATTTTATAATATTGTGCTGTGTTTTAGCCAACCAGCATTGTACTGCTTTATATGGCTGTGCTATGTTCTAGCTTGTCTGCACTGTACTGCATTACCATCTTGTCCTATGTTTTAGCCGGTCAGCAGCAGTAGTAGTAGAAGTAGTAGTACTGTTAGCAGTAGTACGATATTTTTTTTTAAAAAATACATTATTAGCAATTTCGTTTGAGTACTAAGCAGTTGTCTTCTAGCGTAAACGTTTAGTCTGAGTGCTAAGTAGTTGTTTGCTAGTATAAACGTTTAGTCTGAGTGCTAAGTAGTTGTTTGCTAGCGTAAACATTAGTCTGAGTGCTAAGTAGTTGTTTGCTAGCGCAAACATTAGTCTGAGTGCTAATTAGTTGTTTGCTAGCGTAAACATTAGTCTGAGTGCTAAGAAGTTGTTTGCTAGCGTAAACATTAGTCTGAGTGCTAAGAAGTTGTTTGCTAGCGTAAACATTAGTCTGAGTGCTAAGAAGTTGTTTGCTAGCGTAAACATTAGTCTGAGTGCTAAGAAGTTGTTTGCTAGCGTAAACGTTTAGAAGTAACCATTTAATTTTCACGGTTCATTATGTTGTCCTAATTCAAGTATAACAGGGAAAGTGAATTATTGTTAACATTTTCTTCTAATTCTGTTGTTAGGGTGCGACATTTCTACTGCAACATTGTGCTTATCCATTTAACAAATGGGGTGGCTGGGGGAGGGGAGTAACTATGGGAACGGTAGGATGTCGGAGTACTGTGTTGGCCGACAGAATGGTGATATTCACTGTCGTAATTAGTATCATTATCGGGAACAGTGTCCCCAGTCTGTACACCTTAGCCCACCTCGATCACAGTATGCTAATGAGTAAGATGCAAACTGTTTCTTACACTCTTTAGCAATATTGTCCGATGAATTAAACTCTGCCCAATCTATGTTAACATGGGTCGTGTCAGATAGCTATTGGTACTGCAGACTGTGATCGCTAGATAAGTTAGGGACTGGGCATTGCCTCTCCTCTTTTCTTTTTTTTAATCAACATGTTTGGCACCAAGGTCAACACATTTCTTTGGCAAGCCTAGAGCTGTAAGGGGCCTGGTAGGGGAGGGTGAGGAAGTTGTGTATTCCCGGTGTGCGTGGGTTGCTTGACGGCCTGTACATTGCTAAATTCTACATCGGGGCAGGGGGGAGGTGTGAACAGACAGGAGGGACTGAGCGTGCTGCAAGTTGTGTTTTCCTGTAGAATGCCGCTTCTTTACAAGTGATTTATAGTTGCTGGATTATGTCCAAGGGTTGGTGAGGTGACGAATAAAGAATGTATGGTAATATTGGCTTTCACAGTAATCTCGACCCTTAACCTAGGTATGAAATCAGATGTCACGCTGAAACATACGCTTGCCATGACAAATGAGAATAGAGGCTTCATATCGTGATCAGGGATTCTTACAGATATCTTAATCCGCTAGACAATAACTGAGAGGGTAAGAGTGGGGATGAGTCTGGTAGGATAGTCCACTACACTTAGCAAATAAACTCAATAAATGTTTACAATCACTACTTAAACTTAGCAAATAACTCAATAAATGTTTACAATCACTACTTAAACTTAACAAATAAACTCAATCACTATTTACATTTATTGCATACAAACAAGCATACGCATATGTACTATTCAGATATAATCTTACGAGTTAACTCACACTAGCAGTCACTCAGTATGATCAGAAAGATAACAGTTAACTGACTTTCTAAATAAAAACAATATTCCCGCAACTATATAAGGGATATTTCTCTCTCTCTCTCTCTCTCTCTCTCTCTCTCTCTCTCTCTCTCTCTCTCTCTCTCTCTCTCTCTCTCTCTCTCTCTCTCTCTCTCACTCTCACTCACTCACACACACACACACACACACACACACACACACACACACACACACACACACACACACACACACACTATAGCAAGCACTGACATAAATGTCTAAATATCTATCTAGGCAAAAACAAGTTGCTAATTGCGCAACCACATAATATAATATATAAATCATTGTTAGACAATGTAACTGAATCTAATTAAGTGATGTTAGGCGGTTCAATATTATTCTACTATGAACTGAAAGTGAGATTTTTAATGATTTAATTTACCTCAATTGAATTAATTAAATTACTATTATAATTATTACTATTCAAAAATGTTATAAAGTTAAAATCAAATAAAATTGAAAAACAAATAGTCGAAACATGTAAAGGAGAATTCATTATACCTCAGAAAGTCAGCATGTTAATGGTTGCAATCATGACAGTATGGTTCTGATGATAATAGTAATACTAAAGGAGAATTTATTATACCTCAGAAAGTTTGCTTGAGTATAGGTGATGAATATATATATCTTTGATGTTTTATAATTCTGAAGATTTTCTCACGTTACATTGTCTTGATTCATTAGAGAGAGCCGTGCGATTATTATTAATGTATTTTTGAAAATAACGGCTGTAGATAAGATGTTTCTGTAGAATGACGTCATAAGAGGTCTCTAGACTTTATAGTGTGATTTGATACGTGAAGAATACTATTATGATTAACTGTACTTAATTGTATGGTATATTTTTATCTTGATGCGGAAATTGTATATTGCAAGGTACTTTGGTAAAGAACACTACAACTTAAAATCATTTTAGTGTATTTCGATTCATATATCACATGTGTGTAATTTACAAGATAAGCGTATACTTCAGTCTGATTGATTTGCTGTAGTAACGATGTAGAATTAACTGTACTTAATTGTATGGTATATTTTTATCCTGATGCGGAAATTGTATATTGCAAGGTACTTTTGGTAAAGAACACTACAACTTATAATATACTTCTAGTTCAGTCTTATTGATTTGCTGTACTAACGATGTAGAATTGATCAGTACATGCTGAGAGTACTGCATAACTGAATTCTGTTAGAACAATCTGATAAATTATTTTATAATGTGCAGAATGTGATGGAGACTGGACTCTTACAAAGAGACTCAATTTTTTTAGAATTTGGGACAACATCAACTCCTTATTGTCATCTTATCATCATCATATTGACATCTTAAGGTCATCTTATTGTCATCTTATCATCATCTTATCGTCATCTTAAGGTCATCTTATTGACAACTTTTGGTCACCGTATGAGTTTAAAGATAAGTGAGAGGGCAGCTAAGGTTCAGAAATACAGCAGAACACTTCATTTCCATTCTTTTAGCAATAAAGAGGAAATCATAGAAGATTACATGATAAGCTTTGAGCATTATGCTGTGAGATTAGGCCTACCAGGAAAACTATGGCTAAATTTAAGTGGCAGGCATGTAAGGACAAGAGAGTATGGTGTTTGATAGGCTCCCAGAGGAAGCCATGACCTATGAGACATATCAGTTAAAACTGTTAGCATACTTTAGAGTGATGAGTGAGACATACAGACAAAGGTTTCAACAGTTTAAGAGAGATCAAAGTGATACGTTTTATAGGCAGTTATTAAGCTACAGCAAGTCTTGACCAGATGGTTACAACTGATGAAGTAAAGATTAGCAATGGGGGAAAAACATTAGGGATCACTTTGTGATTGACAAGTTACAGCCATCATATCCTCCAGATTTTCAGTCTATGTTAAGGACAAGGGACCAAAGAGTTTGACAGATAGTTAAAAGCCGTTGACAGGTACAAGGGGGAGATATAGGAAAAACATACTGATCTGACAGCTAGGTATAACACTGAAGGTCACAAAACCGTTACTGAATATGTGACGTACAAGTGATAGAATGAAAGGTCTGACCACAAACCAAATACAGAACTCACTTCATCGCCTCCTTCATTACAGTAAAGACAAAGGTGTTAAGATTGAATCAGTAGTGAGCTTTACCTGTGGCAAATCAGGCCATATTAAATGTTATTGCTCAGGTAACATAAATAGTATAGAACCAAGTGGAGCACCTCGTTTTAACTTATACATACATGGACATTGTGTTCCAGTCATCTGTGACACCTGTTGCAGATAAGAGTTAGTAGTACACCCTAGCCTAGTCAAGGAAAGCGACGTCACTGAATAGTTTCAAACAATCACTCTAGCCAGTGGTGTAAAAGATAAATATCCATTGTCATGTTAGACAGAAATAGCAAGGATGTTTGTGGATGCATTCAGGCTATATGTCTAGTAAATTAAGTTGACAGTGCTATCGTGGGATGTCAATGGTGAGGATATGCTATATTCACCTGACAACGTGTGCATACACACATGCAGGCAAGCTATAGCACAGGAAGCTGAGACTAAGATGCATGTGTGAAAATATGCAAGTTGATCCAGGGATAGTCAATAACAAATGTGATGATGCGCTGCCGAAACAGCTGGTAATGGGCACGTCACCAGAAAGTCACACAGGACTCAGTCGTGGCATGGTAGATAATTGTTTCTGACTGTCAGACTGTGGCTGAATCTGAAAGGGAAAAGGCACTTCTCAGAACAGCACAGTTGATATATACTTCTCTAGAGAAATGTTAAGACCTAGTCTCAGGATCATATGTGTCTAAATCATCAGGCTAAAGCTATTGAATGGAAGAATGGTCTCTTGATTCATAAACAGGAAGGTACTGATAGTATTTGGTGCTATATCTGAGCTATAGAGTGAACATGCTGCATTTGACTCATTATCCACTCACTTTCAGTCATCTCGGACTGATAAAACCTTTATAGAATATGAAGGTTGTTTTATTGGCCAGGTTTGATTGGATATTTCACTCGGTACTGTCAGTCATATGATATATGTCAGTGAGTGAATAGAACAAATTAGATCTCGAGAGATTGAACGGTTGCAATTTCCAACTTCAGATAGGATCTAAAGCAAATATTTTTCTTGCTAATCTTAAGAAAGCATATAATATGGTCAAATCTGTTGAAAGAGAGGATGATATTACATCCATAACCAATGTCGAATCTGTACCATACCCAGGTTTAACAGATGTTGAAACTATTGATGATGTTATTTTAAATCCAGAACTCTCAGACCAATGATGCTTTTACCAGTAAACCCAGAAAACACGAGGTAGACAAGCCAAAATTAGCATTCAGTACACATGATGACCAGTATCAATGGTGGGTATTGCCACTTGGCATTCTCACAGAACCAGCTGTTTTTGCCATGATGATGACATTACTCATCGAACCCATGAGAGGTGAGTCTGTCTCTAACTTCATTGATGACGTATTGATAACTACCAAACACTGGAATAACAAATCTGAGTGTTACAGAAGTTATTACTGTGTTTGAAGGAATGTAACCTTACTGCTCGACCAACCAAATGTTTTTTGGTGGACATTTAAACTTGAATATTTGGGAAATTCAGTGGGACAAGGTCTCCTGTGCCAAAGGTCAAAAGTAAGAAAACTCAAAGGGAAGAATATAATTATAAATCATGTTAATCAGAAAAACTTTTAAAGAGAGAAAAGGATAGACAAAGCAAGAGAGTACTAGATAGTGTTATACAAATAATGAGTAAGATAAGACTGCTTTTTAAATGTCTATTCCACTAGCCATATGTATTTCTTTCTAGCTCTGTTTAGTCTATTCTTTCCTGTTAAGTTCTAAGCTCAACAAATGTTTCAAAAATTGTTTTTCACATTTACTCATTTCATCAATATGACAATTAGTTTAACAATTTTGAACAAATTTGAACTCATCCCCGGACACAGCCTATCCACTTTATGTCACGCCATCGCACCTAGTTAATGTTTATGATTATTAACAATTAAACGTCCTTAACTAATTACAATTGATGATAATCTTCATTTATGTTATTAATAATTCTCTAGCAGACAACACTCGTCTCACTTAGTAGATATGCGGGCCATGTAAACGTTTTCTCACTTCCAACAGTATCATGACAAATATTTATTGCCACAAAATTATTTCCATAGATGGGAAACGTCTTACTAAAGGAGAAGACAAATCCGTCTTTAATCTATATTTAGCGAACACCCATCCACCCACTTTCCTCTCCAACATAAGTTTATCAATATGTGTTAGAAGTTCAATAAATTGAACAATAAATTTATTAAATAAAAAATAAAATATACATATAACAAATGCAATGAAATAGATTCCTTGACATCAATATTTTAAAAAAATACGTTCGAATAATTCTTAAACCAGACAGTCATATATCCTAAAATACAATTCAATACAATTCAGCATCAATACAAATCACAGGATAGTTGTCATCAGAGAACAGAAATGGAGTTATAGAGATGTAGACTTATCCAAGAGGCTTACCAAACGTAACTTCTATGTCTGTAAACTTATTGACTTATCCAGGATATTTACTAAATGTAACTTTTGACCTATCAAAGAGATTTGCTAACTGTAACCTGTGTGTATACATACATAGAGTGTGTAGACCTTTCCATAATTTAATAGTAGTTAGGCAATTTATACGTGTATAAACAGGTAATAAGTTTAGTATTTCACAGGCAATTTATATGTGTATAGTCTTTTCCATAATAGATACTAAATATAACAGTTGTCAGACAATTTATATGTGTATAGTCTCTCCATAACAGTACCAAAGTTGTCAGGCAGTTTATATAAGCATAGTCTTTTCCTTAACAGTACCAAATTGCCAGGCAGTTTATATAATCATAGTCTTTTCCTTAACAGTACCAAATTGCCAGGCAGTTTATAAGCATAGTCTTTTCCTTAACAGTACCAAATTGCCAGGCAGTTTTAAGCATAGTCTTTTCCTTAACAGTACCAAATTGCCAGGCAGTTTTAATCATAGTCTTTTCCTTAACAGTACCAAATTGCCAGGCAGTTTATATAATCATAGTCTTTTCCTTAACCAACTTGTACCAAAGTTGTCAGCAAAATTTATATATGTATTGTCTTTTTCTTTTCAGGTCCTACGTGTAGTCGTTGTCCGGTGATTTATGAATGGCAAGTGACGGTGATAATGATTATCACCGATCCATCAGGATACTGACAGACAAGAATACCGATATCGTAAACCATGGTTGTGAGACCAGCAGACGACCGATGATGTCTGCTCAAGGCGCTCCACACACCGCTGACAGGAGATGTTAATCTATAGCCTGAAAAACAAAATAGCAGCATAGCGTAAAGAACTTATTGAAAACAACATAGTCTGAAATAAAACAACAATACAAAGAAGAAATAGTCCGACAAAGTAAACAATAGCAACAGCCGTTCATGCAGCTCTCAGCAGAAAATAGTTGACAATGACATCAGTTTAAAGATCAATAACTTATTAATAATCATTCAAATAGTGCCACTGTTTTAAATATATGAGTAGTAAAGACATAACTGTTTTAAGTATCAGAGTAGTAAAGACATAACCATTTTAAGTATCCCAGCAGTAAAAACATTAAACATTAGGTTAGACCTAATTAAACGCATGAATGTCAGCATTTATGCAGGTAAGATATTTAATAATTGCAATTCGTACAAGTACAATATAAAATCATGAAAAAGATATTTAAGAAAATATAATATATTTCTGGGCTAATCTTTCCAAACCTATATTGCTTTTCTCAAACTTATTGATAAAAAGGAACTGTTATTGATAAAAAGGAACTGTTATTGATAAAAAGGAACTGTTATTGATAAAAAGGAACTGTTATTGATAAAAAGGAACTGTTATTGATAAAAAGGAACTGTTATTGATAAAAAGGAACTGTTATTGATAAAAAGGAACTGTTATTGATAAAAAGGAACTGTTATTGGTAAAAAGGAACTGTTATTGGTAAAAAGGAACTGTTATTGGTAAAAAGGAACTGTTATTGATAAAAAGGAACTGTTATTGATAAAAAGGAACTGTTATTGATAAAAAGGAACTGTTATTGGTAAAAAGGAACTGTTATTGATAAAAAGGAACTGTTATTGATAAAAAGGAACTGTTATTGATAAAAAGGAACTGTTATTGATAAAAAGGAACTGTTATTGGTAAAAAGGAACTGTTATTGGTAAAAAGGAACTGTTATTGATAAAAAGGAACTGTTATTGATAAAAAGGAACTGTTATTGGTATATGAAATAACATAAAACATTCGAATTCCTAAGAGTCACATGCATTTTGTTACGTTTATGCTTAGTAGAGATACTATAATTTTCTCTCTTTATACACTTATTATTCTGAGGGAATAGAGAGAGAACTATATAAAGATCAGAGAGTGTTATATAACTGTAAAAGAAAAACAATGTCACTAATATAAGTAATTTTATGATTAGTCGGATTACGTAGTGTAACAGCGAGGAGTGCACACGTAAATCAGACATAGTTCAGATTCCAGAGTGAACGAGAATAGTATTTACCGATTGGTAAAACTCAACTGCAGTTTTAATCAAAAGTTTGCTTTGCTAAAACAATTCTTGAAAAAGTTCGTAACTATATACAGGTTAGCAAAACATCCTTAAAATGTCATTGTCTAATAATTTGTCATCACTTAAAAATAATAGATCCTTTTTAACATTTAGACGCAATTAAGTTCCACCTATTCATCTTTAACTTGCATTTGCAATTGTATATATGACAAAGTGTAAGGTATTTAATTCTGTCCAAGATAAAATGAGAAGAATATCAACAGAAATAGAGAGAAAAAATAATAATAGAAAAGGAGAAGACAATTAAGGAAGGACAAGGCAATACATGGAGACATAAAAGATATTGGATAAAGACAAACAATATGAAAGATAACATAATCTAACACAATCGATAAGAAATATTATACAATCAGTGGGAAAAGATAACTCAGTGATGATAAAACTCTTGACGTCATGACTTTGTAAAAACGAATAAAAGACATATTCGCATTGTTTCGCCTAAACAATATGTGTGACAATATTCAATATCTAACATTTCTTTATTTTTTCGCTTTGTTGTGCCTAAACAATATGTGTGACAATATTCAATATCTAACATTTCTTTATTATTTTTCGGTATACCGATATTCGGTGTTCAAGATTTGGACGTAATACCTAGAGTAGGAAGCCTATGGCTAACAAATTAATATCGGTGGGCTTTGGCTTATGTACATACCATGTATTAACTTGTGAGACAACGTTGAAAGATGAGTGATGGACATTCTCAGACGTCTCTCCAACAACTCTGTTTTGTAAAATGTGATGTTAAACATTAAATGAGTAGACAATTCATACTGTTATAAACTAGTCACTATGTTGTCTAGTCACTAACTTCATTGATATTTTATGGCGATATATATCATTCTCCTCCATGAAGAAATGTCTTAATGCTAATTTTAGCTGCAAATAATATTTTTCTCATAACAGCGACGAAGGGAAGAAGTGATTAAATAGTCATCTGGTAACAGAAAAACTAAGACTGACAGTATAATACTTCTCTTAAATTATTTTCCTGGTTCCATGTTATTCCAATATTCTTAACAAGCTTTGCAAAAAGTCACAAAACAATGTTTAACTTCGGGAAAGTCGTGTTCTCTCCCTTTTCTCACTTCAATATATCAAAATCACAAAACAGTGTTTAATTTCAGAAAACTCGTGTTCTCTCCCTTTTCTCACTTCAATATATCAAATTCACAAAACAATGATTAACTTCGGGAAAGTCGTGTTCTCTCCCTTTTCTCACTTCAATATATCAAAATCACAAGACAGTGTTTAACTTCGGAAAGTCGTGTTCTCTCCCTTTTCTCACTTCAATATATCAAAATCACAAGACAGTGTTTAACTTCGGAAAGTCGTGTTCTCTCCCTTTTCTCAATTCAATATATTAAGTAAAGGGAAGACGTGTAGGAATGACAGGTAGTACATTGATATTGGCAGGTGGGTAGAATGAGAATGGCAGATAGGTGGATTGATATTGAGAGGAGTGTAGAATGAGACTGACAATTTGTTGAAGTGAGATTGGCAGATGAGTGGATTGGTACTGGGAGGTGGGCGGAATTAAATTGGCAGGTGAAATGAGATTGGCAGGTGGATGGAATGAGATTGGCAGGTGAATGAAATCAAATTTGCAGACACGTCACTTCGTCAATGAAAAGGATTATTTGTATTAATTAATCTTTCATAACTAGTTGCAAGTGATAAGAATCTTATTTTATTAATGATCTTCCAGCAAATATACCACTCGTCTCTCTCTCTCTCTCTCTCTCTCTCTCTCTCTCTCTCTCTCTCTCTCTCTCTCTCTCTCTTTCACACACACACACACACACACACACACACACACACACACACACACACAAATTGGCGCTGTAAACGTTTTCTCTACTCCAAAACATTAAACAACATTTACAGTCACATACTGTTTCCATGATTGGAAATCTTCTTACTAAAGGAGAAGACAAATACGTCTTCAATCTATATTTAGCGAGCCACCATCCACCCACTTTCTTCTCTAACATAAGATTATCAATATCAATATGCGTAAGAAAATCAATGCATTTATTAAACGATCAATCAAACGTACATATGACAATTACAATGAAATAGATAACTTGCCTTCAATATTCCATGAACTCACATTTGGATAATTTTAAGTTACACAGTCTCTCTCTATACATATAAGAAAAATATGACAGTTCAACAATAGAGTCAATACAAATCGCAGGTAGGTCCTATCTGAAAATAGTAATGGAATTATTATTGGTAAGTTATTGAAATCTTTTATGTGACCTGCTTGGACAGTCTTTCCTTGGTCTTTGCAACTATGTAACAATGTCGATGTTAACACCTGCATCCCACCACACGCGTAGAAAAACACTGATGCACTTTTATATTCTCAAATGAACTTAAGTGCTCTCCTCACCATGTCTGTTCCTTCAAGCAAAATATGATAATTACAATGATACATGTAACTTCACTATACTAATGTACTTAGCATCCATTGCTTTGATACATCAAAAGTGCACAGTGTACTTATTTACGCTTATAAACACGGCAACAAACGTTTCCTGCGTCTTTCCGGTCATTCAGGTTACAACTGGTGAACACGTGGAGGGTAACTGTAAGCTTGAACTTAAAGCTTGAAACTCAGTACTCAAGCTCAAAAAACAAAACTTGAAAGTCAAAAGGCCACTTGTTCACCTCAACATATAATTAAGGAGCAAACCTAAGTTTTCCGTTTATCACAATATAACTAACTCCACTCTATCTTAAAATCCATCATCGTTTACAGTCTCCTGCATCAGTATTTATTAGTTCGATAAACACACATGGAAAAATAAATACAGCAGATCAATGTTAAGTGTTAACACACTAAATGTTTGCAGCTTAGTTCAAACATCTGTAGAAATAAAAGTCAACTCACAAAGTACATCTCTACTTAAACACAAGAAAAACATATCAATAGTACAATGACTGAACCATTTCAAAGTTTGTTCTCTCTCAATAACCATTTCAAAGTTTGTTCTCTCTCAATCAGTCAGTTCAACTTACCATCAAGCTAACAACTGCTTTTCGAAACCGGACTTTCTTCTTCTACCCCAAATTCAAAAGTGATTAAGGAGTAGAATTTTCTACAGCAAGTGAACTTAAGCGCAGCCCATTTGTTAGTCTCGTTCTCGTAAATAATAATCATTGTATAATAGAAAACAACTCATTGAGTTTCCATTACATCAGCATTCTAGAATATTCTTGCATGGAGCTGTTTACTTCAACTCAGACACTTTCAAAAATAAAACACATAAGGAGTGCCCAAGGTCGGGTTACTCTGACAAATTCAACAATTTATATAACAATTACATTTTAAATTAGAGAAGGGCAAATTTACTCTGTCACACTATTATACAGTGTCTAGAAAATGATTTTAAAGGATAAGTATACTCACCTGAAAACAACAAACTATGACCAACCAAATTTTAAGTCATTTCGGATGTTAATCAATGATACTCAAATGACAGCTCAAAATCAAAACTTGGGAAATAAAATAAATATCAGACAACACAATTAATGAAAATACTTATTCCTACTTAAGTCGCCATTTGCTTGAAGAGTGAGAGTTATCTCTTCCTGGATTTGAATGAGGTCACGCTGTATTGCTGGATACGTTACTAATGGAAAGCAAATATTAACATATTTATTAGTTTTAAAAAGAAATTAAATCAAGACATGCAGCATTATTTCAGATAACTAAACTCATGAAACGGGGATGGGTGGGGGGTGAGCTAGTAGCTTTAGAAAATTACATCTATTCAGATTCGTTCTACGTCATAAGCTGATTGTGAGAAGGATTTTGCATCAACTTATATTTAATCAGAGTACTTAATGACATATGTGTTGTGCTAAATATTCTTACATCAGTAGTAAAAGAAATAGTATAGCAGTATAATATTAGTAGAAGTAGTAGAGGCATCGGTAATAGCAGTAGTAGTAGCATTACTGGTATAACATTAGTATTTGTAGTAGAAATAGCACGTGTATTCATAGAAACAATAGTAGTATTTGTATAAAAATAAAAAAAATCTTTCAAAACTAGACTAACTGACAGAGAACGAAGTAACAAATATAATAAATAAAATGAAAATCACTATGTTTACAAAGTTAATTTTTTTTCTAATAAATGAAACAGAATGCAAGACAAATCCCTATTTTAGTAATATACCTTTGAAATACAAATTCATTTTTCAAATATTCGTACAAATCGTCAAGTAGAATAGCTAAAAGAAAAAAGAAAGTGGAGAAAAAAAGAAGTAAAGAAAGAAAAACTATAAAATAGAAAATACAGGAAACATATCTAAATAAAGAATGAAATAAATAAAATCGAATAATGAAGAAAGAAAGAAAGAAAGAAAGAAAGAAAGAAAGAAAGAAAGAAAGAAAGAAAGAAAGAAAGAAAGAAAGAAAGAAAGAAAGAAAGAAAGAAAGAATGAAAGAAAGAAAGAAAGATGTGACAGGGTTACCATTGTTGACAAACTGTAATAGTGTTGTCACATGATGCTGGAGGGTTTCCAAGTGGAGAGGAATACTTGACTTTGGCAATCCTGCAAATCAGTTAATCAGTCATTTCCCAATTAATGACTGTGTACTATGCAATCTAAAGATCTAGAATTCAGTTTCTTAACTAGTTTCTTATCTACATTACTGATTAGTCTTGTTCGCTCTTTCTCTACAAGTACAGTTGCTTACATTTCTCTACGCCTTATATAATGCTCGTCTTTCCCAATAATAAATTAGTAAACATATTGTTCACCTGTTTGTAGACACATATAGTTAAATTAATCATATCAAGACATAAAGTTAAGTTCAGTCATATCTAGACATGAAATATCTAGACATAAAGTTAAGTTCAGTATATCTAGACATGAAGTTCAGTTATATCTAGACATAAAGTTAAGTTCAAACATATCTAGATATAAAGTTAAGTTCAGTTATTTATAGATGCCTAGTGTCCCTTGTTTGCCTCTAGAGTCTAGATAATAGTTATTTTATTTGCCCATCTTTGGTCAGGAAATTATATTAACCTTTCCTCGGGCACATCGGGATCTTTCTCGTTTACATTAGATATTAACCCTTTGAAGCCAGCAATTCCCTGGGTGGATGTTTCCTGGAGTGTCTTTGTCGCCTTCATCAAAAAATTGTGTTCCTGAATATTTGTAGTGACGTTGTCGATGGGTGACGTGCTGTGATTTCCAGAAATGTGCAAAACGCGTCTGATAATTTTCGCAAGTGCGTTAATTCGTTAAAGAATAAGAATAATGTATGTAAGAGTACATTTTAAAATTACGTCTTGTTAAATTTCCTGTTAATTTATATTTCGGGAAAGTTTTGTCCGTATAAAATAAGTCACGTGTCTTTGCCAGTATATGCACTATAAGGCAGTCAAAGGCGGAAGCAGTAAAATCGTGTTCCTATCGACTTCAGCGAAAATATCAAGGACTTAATTATGTATTAACCCTTTGCTTTCCCGCACGATCTTTTAAAAATCCTAAAACGTGCGTTCGTCAGTGTGTGTAGAGGAGTGCGTGTATGTCTGCATAAAAGAGAGAATGAGAGAGTGAGAGTGAAAAGGAAGGAGAGTGGGGGGAAGTCGGGAATTGAGAGGAAAAGAGAGCGAGAACTAGTGCGAAAAAAGAAAATTTCAAGAAAAAGAAAGTGAAATTGCAAAGATTCACATTAATACACATTGTGATTTAGATCTTGTATTTGACACTTTTAGCTGTGTGACTTCAATGCCAGCTAGTTAATGATCGTGATATTTTTAATTAATTAATCATCCATAACTAATTACAAGTGATGAGAATCTTAATTTATGTTATTAATAATCCTCCCAAAGACACCACTTGTCTCTCTCACTTGGCGGATATGCGGGAGCTGTAAACGTTTTCCTTCTTCCACGACATTAAAGACAAATATTTACCATCACACATTATTTCCATAAACGAAAAGGCAAATCCGTCTTTAATCTATATTTAGCGAGCCCCCCCCCCCCTCCATCCAATTTCGTCTCCAACATAAGGTTATCAATATGTGTAAGAAGGACAATAAATTTAACAGTAAATTTATTAAATCAAAATCAAATATACATATGACAAATGCAATGATAAAGATTACTTGACATCAATTATTTCCACGTAACCATGTTCGAATAATTCCTACACTTCACAGTCTAAAATACATTTCAACAATTTAATGTCAACACAAATCACAGTATAATTCTTATCAGAGAACAGAAATGGAGCTATTAGATATAAGTGATAACAGTTTCTACATAACCTGATTTAAGCACTGTTTCACATTAGCATAAATCAATGCTTTTAATGTGAGGAGAGAAACAGGTGGAATATGCTGGGACAATAATTTGTGACATTGCTACTAAAGCACAAGAAATACTATTGAAATAGTGCTTAAAACAGGTTAAAGATAACCTGGGCACTTTTTTAGCTGTACCAGCTCCTTCAAGCAGAATAATAGTAGCAATTTCTAGTAACTTCCCTGTACCATAAATTGCTTCATGTAGTCAGAATACATTACCATCTTACATCAATGGAGCATGGTGTATTCTTACACTTACACACTGCAGTAGAGGCTTCCCACATCTACCATGGTTCATAGTGGTTTATAATCAGTAAACCAGGAGATTCAAATAACACAAAGAAAGGCTGCTTTGTTCCTGTAAAATTATAATCCAGGAACAAATTATAAGTTTCTGGTTTATCCTTTTTTAACTCCATTCATTCTTACATTACAGTCTCAACTTATAGTTTCCTGCAACAGTATTTATTAGCCCAATACACACACACAACATAATAAATACAGCCTATCAGTTTTGTGAGGAGGTTCACTAGAAAAAATGTTAAGTGTTTACATACTATGTACGAGCATCTTAGTTCAAACATTTCTAGAAATAATATTTTACTCACAATATACATCTCTACATAAATCACAAGTATAATATAGCAAAAATGCATGAAATATTTTTAAGTCCATTCTCTCACAATTAATCAGTTAACTCACCATTAAGCTAACAGCCGACTCTCAAGACCAGACTTCTTGCCACACCAAATTCAAGTGATTAGACAATTCTCAACAGCAGGTAAACTTTTGATCTCAGCCTCATTGGCTGGTCTCGCTCTTGTACATTTTAACCACTTAATGATAAAATCTACTCATCCAGTTGGAACTGGTTTGCATTGCATCAGCAATTTCTAGCATATTCTCAACTCGAGTGTTTACTCCAACTCTGACACTTATAAAAATACCATCATAAGGAGTGCCCAAGGTCGGATCACTTCGACAATTTAATAATTTATATTAAGTCTAGAAATAGGGATAGGTAAATTTACTCTGCCAAAGCTGTTATAAGACACACCACGATAATCCATTGTATGGTGATATTAAATCGTGTACGTTGTGTAGGATGAAGCATCTAGCAACCTCCGAGATATATTTCCTGTTCATCGATACAGTGGTTAGACATTATGCTACCAGGTAAAGTGGTGATAGCTAGTCATGCATGGCAGTCGTTTATAAAACTGTAAATTTACTCCGAATCAGTTTCAATCTCACCCCAAACACAAGCGCCACCTATAATTATCAACTGCAGAATAAATGAAAGTTGTGTTCATCTATCTCTAGATATTTAGTTACTTTACATAAACAATTTATAAAGCCAATTGACCACGTACTGTCTAGATTTAGTTAAGGAAACTACGTAATTTTAACACTACATATTCTGTATCTAAATATTTATTTTCCTTATCCATATCGAAAGATTAAATTCTGCTTACTTATGTCATTACAATGTATTTTACCTTTCTCCAGTAACATCAGCAACTCATTGTTTTCATGCACAAGACGGTCAGCTGCCAGCCTCAGATCTTTGTCATCGAGGGCCACCTACATCCGCATGATAAATACTTTGAATATTAAAACCCAAGTCCGCATGATAAATAATTTAGTGAATATTAACACCTGCATCCGCATGATAAAAACATTGATAATACATTCACTGACAGTAAAGAAATCGTTGACAACATAAACTCACTGACAACACTAACTTACTGATAGTAATCATTAGAAAATACCTCTTGACAGAGGTCTCATTAGTCATAGAAAACATACAATCATAGAAACATATCACTCATAGGAAATAAAGTTTAATACAGATTATACTCAAAGACAGGTCTCTCGCAGTAAAACAGAAAGCATTGTAATTAATAGCGTATATAGAGAAAATCCTCACAGGCTGAAATCCGCAAAACACTCGTTGACCAGAGGATATGACGATATATAACACATGGATAAAAAAACATTTCTTCATTAAAACGGAAGAAAACAGAGACCAAATGTTCCCTATGACGTCATCATTTATAACAAAAGACGTGTTTTTACTCCAAATCTGTTAATGAATAGAACTTCTTTGCGAGCATTTGTCGAGTCCGTTTTTAAATGTTTTCGCGCGTAAACGTTTATTTAGTCTGTCATAGTCGTGTCAGAGAGGTATGGTTTGACTTATGCATCCGTGTATGGTTTGATGTTTTAGACATGTGAAGAAGTGTGATTATTGATGTTTCAGTCATGTGAAGAAGTATGATTTGATGTTTTAGTCATGTAAAAAAGTATGATTTCATTTTTAGCCATGTGAAAGAAGTAAGATTTCATTATTTTAGCCATGTGAAAAAAGTAAGATTTGATGTTTTTAACCTTGTAAATGAAGTATGATTTGATGTTTTTAGCCATGTGAAGAAGTATGTTATTTTTTAGCCATGTGAAAGAAGTATGATTTGATGTTTTAGCCATGTGAAGAAGTATGATTTGATGTTTATAGCCTTGTAAAAGAAGTATGATTTAACCATGTGAAAGAAGTATGATTTGATGTTATTAACCATGAGAAAGAAGTATGATTTGATGTTTATAGCCTTGTAAAATATTATGATTTGATGTTTTAGCCATGAGAAAGAAGTATGATTTGATGTTATTAGCCATGAGAAAGAAGTATGATTTGATGTTTTAGCCATGTGAAAGATGTATGATCTGATGTTATTAACCATGAGAAAGAAGTGTGATTTGATGTGTTTAGCCGTGTCAAGGAAGTATGATTGATCTTATTGCTCTTATTTAAAATGTCATTTTAAAGCGAGACGCAATCTATTATTATCATTCATTTAAAGATTTACTTTACCAATTTCTGTAATGATGCATAAACCATTTTACTGCAAGTTTATGATGGTGAAAAAAAACGTAATTAAACGATATTTATAAATTCAAGAAAATGTCTTGTTACGGGAGAGGGAGACAGTTACCTGAGTGAATGTTGGAAGTGCCGACGTCATAATTGTGTTCAGAATTAAGCCAGTCCAAATCACAATGGTGAAGGCCATCCTGACGGTATGATGAAAGGCAAAGATTGAAATTTTGATTATAATACACCTTTTAACTGGAAAAAAAACTTGACCGTACGAAAATACACATAGAGATAAACACGGAGCATTTATAGACCTGTACACGCACACATACATGCACTAATTATATTATACTTCCTCATTTTCTCTTTCACACAAACGATCGAGCGCGCATAATGTGACCCGAAACAGACATAATAATGTTAAACTATAGAAAACTGGACGTAGTTTCCATTTAATAGACTCTCTAGTCAATCAGATGGGTTTTATACTCAATCTCGACATCTTTGTTCAGGGGATCTGAACCAGTCTTTTAAAATCAAACAAATTAATAACTCATTATCTAGGAATTGTCCACTTACGTTGTGTAAAACAAAATAATAGCCCACTTTTTAAAGAAATATTACCTCAATTGCCCAAACCTGTCTTTAAAAATAATGTTGAACAACTACCCAGCATTAAGAATTATTTCTTTGTACTGCGTAGAAAAACGAAAGAAAAAAAAAGCCTATTAAGCATTATTGTCATGTGTTGTCTGCAACAAGAAATTACATGAAAATGTATAATGAAAGTACCTTTAGGTTAAGTTGTGAATCGCTAGTACTTACTAGTTATAAAATAAAGCAAAAGAATTTCGTGTTTATAATTAAAGACTAATTTTAATTTATTTTACTTTACTACCAATAAACTGTGTTTATCAGCAACCTTCAAATTTTAGTAAAGACATCATGGAAAAATAATCTTTATTTGCATTGATATCTTGTAAATAAATTATTTACCTAAGAACATTATGCAAAAGTGAAATAATCGGATATGAACAATTTCCTTTAAAGAAAAACTCAAGAAACACATATTTTTAATACATAGTCTGGTAATGAGAACAATAAACTATTTACCTTGTATCGGCTTTAGTATTCTATGCTTCCAATCTCTTTATTGGCAAAAAGGGAGATAATCTTGTACCTTTACTTCTATTACATACAAGTGAACTTGCAACTGCTTAAGGGAGTTATATTTACCATTTATATATAGGTGTGCAGTTATCATGTATTCCGATGGACCAAGGTCAAGTAATTTCGCATCTAATTTCTAAACAATACAAACATCCTGTTTGTATAACTAAAAAGTCTTTCATCTGTCTTTGGAATTAGATAAGGAACTAAGTCTGGATAAAACCGGTCACGGAACTATAATAACAAACTAAATGAGACCCCCCATACAGTAAGGACAGTTAAAAATTACAATTTTTTCAGCTTCTCCGAAGTTAGATTTGAAAGAAAGAAGAACAAAGAAAGAAATAATCACAATATGGAATGCTGTTAGAAAACATGGCGCTAAAGGAATATGTCGTTGCTTCACGGCAACCTCAACACCAGACAACCACATTTTCGTTAACACATTATTTTACATAGATATGTATGTATTTCGTTGTATTTATGTGTGTGTGTGTGTGTGTGTGTGTGTGTGTGCGTGCGTGTGTATGTGCGCGCGATTGTATAGGTGCGCGTGATTTGTATGTGTGAGCGTGTGTGTATGTGTGTGAGCGTGTGTGTATGTGTGTGTGCGTGTGTATATGTATGCGTGTGTGTGCGTGTGTGCGTGTGTGTGTGTGCTTGTGTGTGTTTGTGCGTGCGTGTGTGCGTGCGTGTGTGTATATATATGTGTGTGTGCGTGTGTGTGTGAGTAAACGAGATTTTAAAAGTTTACAAAGTAAACAATATACGTTTAGTTTTTCAAAAAAATAAAATGCGCATATCTTTATATAGATAGTAAACAAATCCTGGAGGCTGTGTGGTTTGTGATAAAAAATGTAGTACAGTTCGCTGTGACCGAGAGATAATCAATGATTGTTGTACGAAATATTATTTTTTTATGTGACGATCGCAAAACGAATGATGATGTGTGAATATAATACTCCAAGAATTTAAATTATAATGTGAACTGCCGTCATTTGTGAAATACAAAAAGTACTCTACCACTTTGCTTTAGTGTATAACTACTAAGATGAACTTCAGTATACATGTAGTATAGAACTACCAAAATGAATTTCAGTATAAATGTAGTATAGAACTACCAAAATGAACTTCAGTATAAAGTGTAGTAGAGAACTACCAAAATGAATTTCAGTATAAATGTAGTGTAGAACTACCAAAATGAACTTCAGTATAAAGTGTAGTAGAGAACTACCAAAATGAATTTCAGTATAAATGTAGTGTAGAACTACCAAAATGAACTTCAGTATAAAGTGTAGTAGAGAACTACCAAAATGAACTTCAGTATAACGTGTAAGTAGAGAACTACCAAAACGAACTTCAGTATAAATGTAGTATATCTACAACTATTTAGTCTTCAGGTATCGACAGACAAACAGCGATGCAATTACATTACAAAGTAAAGTAGTTCTGGAATTTATCTCTTGGTATGGAAATCAACATTCTCATATTCTCTAGTTACAACATTAGTTCATTCCGATAGTTTTTTAGGTTTTTCTTTTTTAATCTGCATAAATAAAGTATTTATAAGTTTTTCCAAAGCTTGACACTTGTAATCAGTTCCGAGAAAAGTGGCTAAGTCTTTAAATGCTAAATACTAAATGTCACGAAAATCAAGAAATATTAATAATTTTTTTTTCTCCCTCTCAGTAACTTCTAACTCTAAACTATGAACGAAACCGCTAAGTTAATTAAAAGAGGGACCGGGTGAAAGTGACCATTTTGTCAACAACACGAAAACTAAGTCAGAAACGCAGCTGAAGAAAATAGGTTTCATGCCGGAGAATAGGAAAACGATAATTAACTTGCTGGCTGACCAGGAACCCACGCCCATACATTTGTGTCAGAGTAGAAGTACACTGGCGGCCAGTGTACGGAAAAACGTGAGAAGAGCTGGGACTGCCAATTATGTCCGTGACGGAAGCAGACTGAGTTTTTGAAATGTAAACATCTTTTTTTTTTTAAGAATCACCACTATAAATGTTTGGTAGTAGGTTGATATTGATTGTTATTGTGAAATTACTATTGTTTTGTGAAAGTACTAGTGAAATAGAAGTTGAGTTATTGGAAAGTTAATAATTGTATTACTAAGTTAAAAAGGTTGGTTTGAGTGTACAACCATTTCTTGATGTGAGAATGTATGACTTGCCAGGTGGCCATGAGTTGCCAGTAACTGTAGTTTTAAAATAAAAATGCTCTGGGATTTTAGTGTGTGCTCTGAGAAGTTAGTTAAGATAGGCCAAATGGATAAGTAAATCACAGTGTCAACTGGGAACTTGATACTTTGGCACTGATAGAACTGGACGCCAGAGGTGGCCAGGATGGGCAGAGAATATGCGTCAGCACGTACAGAATGCCGTGCTGGTTGTAAATGGTCAGTGTTGGATGGGGGATAGCGTGCTGGACGGGCATGTACTAGTCAGCTCAGAGGAAGGGATATGCAAGAACTTTGTGTATAAAAGAGGAGATGGAGCCAGGGGCGGATGAGAAACGTGGAAAATGTAGCGTGTTGTAGGAGAGCGAGACATGCTCTCTGTTTCTCCCTGCTTTGTTTGTATCAAGAAAACTCTTCGAAGTTGGGAGGCAAGCAACTAGAGGGTTCTTGAACACTGTAACAGTGTGCCAGGATGTCTACCCGACTGTATATGGATAGCGCGTCGTAAAGACCGCTACAGATTTAGATGGGCCAAATCAAACCTGATAGCCATCTCGGGTGTTCAAAGACTTTGTCAAAGACCGCGGACAATCGATTATTTTCCATGCAGAAGGTAAATTCCTGGTGGAAGTCTAATGTTGTGGCGCTGGGAGGTGTTACAGAACGAGATGTTACATAGTGGTAGTAACTATCGTTGGAAGCAGTAGCGGTCATGCATGAGGCATACCGCCAAGAACGGCAAAGGTTGGCCGTTATGAAGAAGAGAAGAGAAGAGATGAGAAACGAAGAAGAGAAGAGATGAGAAACGAAGAAGAGAAGAGATGAGAAACGAATTGTGAAGAAGTTAAGAGAAGAGATGAGAAACGAAGTTGTGAAGAAGTTAAGAGAAGAGATGAGAAACGAAGTTGTGAAGAAGTTAAGAGAAGAGATGAGAAACGAAGAAGAGAAGAGAAGAGATGAGAAACGAAGTTATGAAGAAGAGAGGAGATGAGATGAAATGAGCAGAAATTGAAGAGAAGAAGAGAGAAGAGAAAACGCAATGAGAGTTGAGAAATTAGGCCTAACTAGAGAAGCACACGGGAGCGTGAAGTGTAGCAGCCGTCGTAACAGTGAGGGCGGCCAGGTCGAGACGTCGACGATGTTTTTGTTGTATCATCAAAACCCCCCAGCACAAGAAGAAAGTGTAACGATGTGAGCCCAGCACATGGAGAAAGTAACGTTGATTATATGAGCAGAGAACAAGAGAGTAACGAATTATATGAGCAGAGAACAAGGAGAACGTGACAATACCTATGTGAGTAAAAGTAAATTCTAATTAGGGAAATCTCAGAGCACAGAGCACGTAAACGTAAATATAAACCTAAAACTAAAGCGTAGGAACCTTAAGCCTTAAAACTAAAAGTAGAAATAAACCTTAAGTTTAAATCGCTGTAAGTAAGCAAAGGATGGTTTTAAGATTAATGTAAGATAATATTGATGGAACCGTGAAGAAAACTTGCAAGTTAAATGACATTTGTTTATTATTATTGAACATTGATATAAGTTGTGGCGCCAGAACTCTGAAATAATGACTGCTCTATTATGTTGTAAAATGCCTAAGCAATGTTAGAAGTAGTACTGCATGAAGAAATTGAATTTTGTATTTCTTTGATTTTATTCATCATTTATCATTTTTCTTTCTTCTTTCTTCCCCCTTTCCCATGGGTGCGAGTGTGGATGGCTGACTGACTAACCAACGTGAGAGAGGAAACCCATAGACCAATAAATTTGAATATATACTCTGACTTGGGCCTTTCTCCTGTCTATGGTTTCGAAAGAGCGATTGCTGTCGTTGTTATTCGTTGTGTCGTCTGTGCCGTCTACACTTCACCCTTACCCGTATGCAAGCACACATGCAAACAAGTCGGCAATACGTAACCTCCACGCAGAATAAAATTCGAGCCAAATAACCATCTTGGTGTTCTGTGTGTGGATTTGTAATTATATTTACGCAAGTCCTACGTGGAGCCGGCAAGCCACCACCTTCCCCTCATCCGAGAGAAGGTGGGCGGCGACACTAAAATAAACGACAGGGTCTGTAAGATTTAAATACTAACATTTCGAAATAAATGATAGGGTTGTTTCATTTTAAGCGATATTATTTCAAAATACATGGCGAGGTCTTTAAAGTTTTAATAATATAATATTCTTTTCAAAAAAGTGGCTAATACTTTAAATGTTAGTGTCACTTGTGACAACTTCAACACTTCACAATATCAGCATGAACATTGTCCAAAGTCGGTCATTTTTACATTTAATAATTTGTATAACAATTATGTTTAGAAATAGGGATAGGCAAATTTACTCCGCCACAGATTCATTCACTTCATCCCATACACTTTAAATTGCTTAATTTATAAAGATTCATTATTTACGCCCATACAGTCCACATTGCTTAAGTTTTAATGATGCCTTCATTACACTCATACTCTCCACATTGCGTAATTTATAATGATTTATTAATTACGCCAGTATGGATGTATTCATTATACCCATACACCCTACACTGCAGTAATTTATTATTCATTTATTACGCCAGTATGGGTGTATTCATTATACCCATACACACTACACTGCAATAATTTATAATGATATAATAATCTATAATGATTTATTAATCCAGTATGGATGTATTCATTCATTACGCCAGTATGGGTGTATTCATTACACCCATACACACCTCATTGCGAGATTTATAATGATTCCTCGTAATACCGTAGTTAAATGTTGCAGCAATTTCTTGAGCTCTTTACATTAATTTATTTCGTAATCACGACTTTTTACCTCCTAAAATTACTTCAGACTGTGGTATATATATTTTTTAAATAAACAAATATATCAGTCACACAAGTTTGAAAAATCCCTTAAACGGCACGCTTAAATATTTTGTCTACATTCTATTAAACGTGGATAACCAATAGAAATTTGACACGTCATTTGTCTGCTTACACTTTTGTATCCGCTTTGCACGAAAACAGCACGCACAGAACCACATATATACAGACAATACGTATACACAAAACATGCATGAAACACGCACACAACCACATATATACAGACAATACGTGTACACAAGACATGCATGAAACACGCACACAACCACATATATAGACAATACATGTACACAAGACATGCATGAAACACGCACATAACTACAATATATATATATACGTGTACACAAGACATGCATGAAACACGCACACAACCACATATATACAGACAATACGTGTACACAAGACATGCATGAAACACGCACATAACTACATATATATACGTGTACTCAAAACATGCATGAAACACACGCAGAGAACGAAAATCGCAACTCAAGTGTCACTCTATTTTTAGAACGTAACTCACACGTGAGGAAGTGAGTTTTGTTTTCCAATCGTGTTGGCCCTGAAGCACTCGTTGACGCAAGTTGACACGATAATTTAAAATGCGTCTAATACGGTACGTCTAAACGTGAGATTTTTTTTCAAGTCTGAAAATGGAAGAATCTATTTTTAGGGGCTCATGGGGTTTTCCCATTCTAGTTTTTAGCACAGCGGTCGTCAGTTCGTGTAGTGCATGACGAAATTATAATGTTTAGGACGTCACCGACCGCTTTCAAACTTTATAGATGACGATGAGAGGTATGTATGTTGTATTATTTTGTGTTTCATTTTATTATTTATTACAATTGTTATCAACATTACCAAGGACTTTATAGCGACCGATCCCTCTGCCGTTGCTAGGCCTTCTCTTTCTTGAATTCAGCTAGTAAACCTACTGAACCAACAATCGTGCTTTCCTACCACATAAACAGCTACTACCACTGTTACTATGTCACATACCGGTAATCAGGATTATTTTAGCACATTGATCTTATCGTTTTGTGCGTACATGATGTTGTTTGTTTTGTTTTTAACTGTAAACAGAACGCAATTATTTATAAGTGGTTTTTCAGTAACCGGTCAGGCGAAAGTCCATTTCCTTACCGAATACTGTAATGTACACAGCTTGTTTAGCAATGCTAAGTGCTAGTTTATCCACGACTTTCGTGAATATATAGGTCAAGTAGCGTGCGGGCGCTGCCATAGCTTTTATAAAAAATAGATTTTTGTGATCAAATTCCGCTTTAATTATTTACTTTATACTCTTACAATGAATCACTCGCATTTAATATTGTTTTCTTAAGCTATAAACCATAAATAAAGCATTTAATATTGTTTTCTTAAGCTATAAACCATAAATAAAGCATTTAATATTGTTTTCTTAAGCTATAAACCATAAATAAAGGGTTTAATATTGTATTATTAAGTTATAAACTATAAATAAAGCATTTAATATTGTTTTCTTAAGCTATAAACCATAAATAAAGCGTTTAATATTGTTTTCTTAAGCTATAAACCATAAATAAAGCGTTTAATATTGTATTATTAAGCTATAAACCATAAATAAAGCGTTTAATATTGTATTATTAAGCAATAAACCATAAATAAAGCGTTTAATATTGTTTTCTTAAGCTATAAACCATAAATAAAGCCTTTAATATTGTATTATTAAGCTATAAACCATAAATAAAGCCTTTAATATTGTATTATTAAGCTATAAACCATAAATAAAGCCTTTAATATTGTATTATTAAGTTATAAACCATAAATAAAGCCTTTAATATTGTATTATTAAGCTATAAACTATAAATAAAGCCTTTAATATTGTATTATTAAGTTATAAACCATAAATAAAGCCTTTAATATTGTATTATTAAGTTATAAACTATAAATAAAGCCTTTAATATTGTATTATTAAGTTATAAACTATAAATAAAGCCTTTAATACTGTATTATTAAGTTATAAACTATAAATAAAGCCTTTAATACTGTATTATTAAGTTATAAACTATAAATAAAGCCTTTAATATTGTATTATTAAGTTATAAACTATAAATAAAGCCTTTAATATTGTATTATTAAGTTATAAACTATAAATAAAGCCTTTAATATTGTATTATTAAGTTATAAACTATAAATAAAGCCTTTAATATTGTATTATTAAGCTATAAACTATAAATAAAGCCTTTAATATTGTATTATTAAGTTATAAACTATAAATAAAGCCTTTAATATTGTATTATTAAGTTATAAACTATAAATAAAGCCTTTAATATTGTATTATTAAGTTATAAACTATAAATAAAGCCTTTAATATTGTATTATTAAGTTATAAACTATAAATAAAGCCTTTAATATTGTATTATTAAGTTATAAACTATAAATAAATAACTGGAACGCAGTGTGGATATAAAAACAAAAGGGGAAAATTTTTAAATTTCGAAATCAATCTTTTGGTGAACATTTTCCAAACAATGTGACTGTCAATCTTTTGGTGAACATTTTCCAAACAATGTGACTGTCAATCTTTTGGTGAACATTTTCCAAACAATGTGACTGTCAATCTTTTGGTGAACATTTTCCAAACAATGTGACTGTCAATCTTTTGGTGAACATTTTCCAAACAACGTGACTGTCAATCTTTTGGTGAACATTTTCCAAACAACGTGACTGTCAATCTTTTGGTGAACATTTTCCAAACAACGTGACTGTCAATCTTTTGGTGAACATTTTCCAAACAACGTGACTGTCAATCTTTTGGTGAACATTTTCCAAACAACGTGACTGTCAATCTTTTGGTGAACATTTTCCAAACAGTGTGACTGTCAATCTTTTGGTGAACATTTTCCAAACAGTGTGACTGTCAATCTTTTGGTGAACATTTTCCAAACAGTGTGACTGTCAATCTTTTGGTGAACATTTTCCAAACAGTGTGACTGTCAATCTTTTGGTGAACATTTTCCAAACAGTGTGACTGTCAATCTTTTGGTGAACATTTTCCATACAACGTGACTGTCAATCTTTTGGTGAACATTTTCCAAACAACGTGACTGTCAATCTTTTGGTGAACATTTTCCAAACAACGTGACTGTCAATCTTTTGGTGAACATTTTCCAAACAATGTGACTGTCAATCTTTTGGTGAACATTTTCCAAACAGTGTGATGTACCCTTCGTTTTCTATCGAACACCATCAGAGTCAGAACTCAAAAGACATTGGTTGTCCGCTTTCGGGTGAAAAATCCTCCGCAGATTGTTTATGGGTGCTGATAAATACAATGCAATTGACCACCCTATACTAGAGTTATACCTTGGTTACTGATTAAGTATCAAGCGACAATGTTGTCTGTTACACACACATATGCCTAAGCATACCAGACGAAGTTGGAAAAAGAAAGTCAATAGAGCAATTCTAGCCAATGTGACAGTCTCCTTAACATATGTGTTTGTTGAACCAATCTTACTTTCAAAGTATCTCTGATTATTTGAGATTCTAGAAAGGACTAACTTCTAACGAGCGTCCCCAAGCAACTATATTTTTTCAGTAATTTTTTTTCAGTACTTTTTCAATTTCACAAAACCGGCAGTTGAACACATAAACCTTGAGGATGTACAAGCATCATCGACCTAGGCATATATTTTCAAGGTCAGGGAAGTTGTAGATAATCTCGAACTTTTGCTAGTGCAACAATTTAAATTTATATATGTGTATCTTTACTCTATTTTCTTTACTCAAGGTTATCTACGTAAATAAGTATATATGTCTCTTACTCAGGGATATCTATGTAAATATGCATCTCTTTTACTCAGGGTTTGTGTGTGTGTGAGAGAGAGAGAGAGAGAGAGAGAGAGAGAGAGAGAGAGAGAGAGAGAGAGAGAGAGAGAGAGAGAGAGAAAGAAAGAGAGAAAGAGAGATGTATCTCTGTTACTCAGGGTTTACTTAAAGTATACTTAACGACACTGTACCACTCTCCCCAATCCATTCCCGACAAATAAACCTGAATCCACAGTTACACTTGACATGAGACTGTAAGAAAAATATGCTATGGCCCGAAATAGTTGCAGATATATCATATTCATGGAATGTACATATTCATTCGTAGTAAAATCATACTTTTGATTTTTTATTATTTTTACTTTTATTTTTTTTAGTCATCTTGATTTTAATGCAGACAACACAAAATGTATTAGTACAACAGCGAAATTACACAGCGAAATCATTAGATTCTAAGGGAGCGAAGTGATGTTTAAACAAGTCAACCTGAGTTGTTCTCCTTTTAGTAGTCAATTTTTACGGATATATAAACGATGAGACTAATGCAAAGTCGGTTTGACATTCTATGGCGCACCATATATGTAGTAGATAAGTATGACATGTTTATACTTGTTCTAAACATATTTGACACTGACCAGATAGGTATGGGTTTAGTAACTTGCATTAGACAAAAATGATTCACTGTGATATATTTGGAAATATGATATTCTGTTACTTGTAAAAGACACGGTGGTGTGCTGTTACTTAGATTGGACGGGGGGGGGGGGACACGTTATGACTTACAGATAACAGGTGGCATGCCGTGATTTACCTAGAAAGGACTGACACCGCTATGACTTGCACAGGAAGGGTCACTCTCTGACTGCTGCTATTTTGCTGATGTGCGCTTAACATTTGTGACGTGTTTACATGCCATTCTCTCCTATTTTGCTGACGTGCACTGAACATTTGTGACGTGTTTAATGGTGTTTCTCCTATTTTTTATGCACTTAAACATCAAAGAACAAAAGTATCTAATCAATAATACACACCACAATGAATAAGTAAGTAGATTTAAGTTTGTATATATAAATTAGAAGATTTAGATTATTTTGTTTTATCATAGAACATGTTAATTACATATATATCCCCAGAATAAAATGATGTGTATTGGTTCATGAAAATCAGCTGTAAATATACCATAAAATCACTTTATGAAAATCAAGTGTACATACCACAGAGTCACTTTACGAAAATCAACTTCACATACCATGATAATTGATAAATAAATAACGTAAACTCAGGACTCAGACTGAGTACTTAAAGCTTGTTTATGAAACGAGTAAACATTTTACTTCGTTTGGGGATTTAATGATAAACTATTTTCAACACGTAATGCTCTTACATCTGTTATTTGCTCTCTAAACCTTTACATGCATGTTTACATGATGGTTATGCCTGACATAAAAAAAAAAACTGTACACTACACATATAATGCAACAACCATTACACCACATCTATAATGCAACACCTATTATACAACTCCCATAACACCTCACCTATTACATTATACCTATTATATTATACCTGTCATACCACACGTATTGTACAAGGCTTTGCTTTCTTCATCTGTACTTTACAATTTATTTTATGTATTGATCCCAATGCAATGAATAGCATGATGCATTTTTTATATTAATTATTCCTGGAAATGTTTATTTCGCATTTCCAGATGTTTGATAGGCTAATCTGGGTTTGGAGACTGTGTTTATTTAGTATACTATTATACTGTATGTTTATTTTGATAGTATTTCACTGTATGCTTATTTAGATTTTATTTCATTGCACGTGTATGTAGTATAGTATTTCACTGAATGTTTATTTAGATAGTACCTTACTGTATGTTTATTTATATAGTATTTCATACTATATTTATTTAGACATTATTATACAGTATGCAAGTTTGGTACTGAACATATTTTATAAATTAAGGATCAAATGTTCATATTAAATAGTTTTATGCTCCACAGCAACAAATGCTTGTGAGTTTTTGTGTTTATTTTGTGTTTGTTTCAGTTGTATACTTCACAGCAAGAAATGCCTGTGGGTTTTTGTCAAAAGCAAGCACAAAGTCGGATCATTACTCACTGGATACAATGTATACGAGACTGGTACCCGAATCTTCATACCCAGTCTTATTTCTTGCCGCACGTGCACTTCAGTTACGAGTCACATGGAAGACAAGATGTGAACAATCAGGAAGTATTAGTAGTGCAGGTAAAGATGTTATTGGGTATTAATACAGGTAAAGGTGTTATTAGGTATTAGTACAGGTAAAGATGTTATTAGGTATTAGTACAGGTAAAGGTGTTGTTAGGTATTAGTACAGATAACGGTGTTGTTAGGTATTAGTACAGGTAAAGGTTTAATTAGATATTAATACAGTTAAAGGTGTTATTAGGTATTAGTACAGGTAAGGGTTTAATTAGATATTAATACAGTTAAAGGTGTTATTAGGTATTAGTACAGGTAAAGATTTAATTGGATAATTAATACAGTTAAAGGTGTTATTAGGTATTAGTACAGGTAAAGGTTTAATTAGATATTAATACAGTTTGTCTGTTTCTTGGGCTTGGGGTATAATCCACTTCACTGCTACTATCAGTGACTCATCGTTATTGTTAGTCCTGATGTAATCCCTCAGGCCTATAACTTCTCCATAAATGACATCTTTGATTTTCTTGAGTCCTCTGCCTCCCATTTTACTTTATCTACGTCTGTTTTTGGATGTATGGTGTTACATGTCCGGTTTTCATTTAACAACCCTGTCTTAATTTAGGCACTAATTATCAATATTTGTTTATTAGATGATTCCTAACCTTAGTGACAGCCGGACTTGCCCAACTTATCTCCCCTTCAAATGCTACAATCTCAGCCTGATTGTTCATGACACTTAGAGTGATATGTTAGTTGACTTCTTTGCCAACAATGTTATCTCTCCTTTATTTATAGATTAATATGTATATTTCTTTATTCCTTTATTTATGGCTCGGCCCCCAGTTGGAAAATCACGGTCGATTACAGACATAATTTGTTTTAATAAATCTTCACATATGGCATTAAAAATTGTGAGTAGTTTTCTTGTTTTTCGAACTTGTTCATTTATTTCTTTAGTTGTTAATCTATAATACCTACACTGGTAATGACAGGTATTGCGAAAGCATTAATGGCTTGTATTTTATTAGCCCCATTTAGCTTTGACTTTAGAACTTGTCTAACTCGCTTTATATACTCTCTTTTAGCATTGGATTTTACTTCACTCTGCATATTTTCTCGATGTTGCAGTATCCTTAGATATTTATATCTATTTCCAAATGAATCATATTTGATTTTTCCGATGTAAAATTGTAGGCCTTTTGTTGTTTTGATCTTGCCTTTCTGGAGGATAATTCAGCCACATTTCTCGAGGCCGAATTTCATGTTAATATCCTCACTACACATCTTGCCAGTACTGATCAGGGAATTGATATTATGTTCATCATCATCATCATCATCATCATCATCATCATCATCATCATTATTATTATTATTATTATTATTATTATTATTATTATGACAAATATTTTCACCATTACGTCTATTCATTTTTGTCACTTTGTTCTATTTGCATTTTATCTATGAACTTTATATTATAAAATTTAGTGCATCTTCTTCTTGTTATTAATGTTAGTGTACCAAAGTTTAAAGTAGATGTCAGGCTCTGCAAGTTAAATATAACATGTAGGAAAATAATGCAAGTATTTTTCCTAAATTGTAATTAAAAGATTCACTGGATCTTCATAATTCGGTTTGTTTTTCTCTTTAGTCTGGCAAGGTTCCTGGTTTGTTTAAAATGTCTTGCAGTTGTTCCGCAAGTCTACCATGAGTGGATGTTTCAACCCGAATATTTCAGCAATGTCTAGGCCCGGGGCTTTCCACTTTTCCAATTTTCTTAGCTTCTTCATTAACTCTTTCTCGGTGATTGTAACGTTACATTGTTCAACTGTCTTTATGCTCATCTTTCAGTTCATTGATCCATCTGGCTGAGGTATTATGCAAATTTGGGTTGCTCCAAATATTTTCCCAGAAAGTTTTAGTGTCCTGAATGTTTACATCTGTTGTTCTGTTCTGGAATTTCCTTTGAATTATTGGTAGTCTTCCACGGTCAGTTTTGAATGCTTTGTTCTGTTGGAATTGCAAACCTCTTGCAATTTATCATTTCAACCGGTGGCTGAGTTCTGTAGCCTTTGCTTTCTTTCATTTTAGTGCATAAGGTTGTGATATTTGTTTGTCGTTTGTTCTATCTTTTGTAGTTCTAGGGCTATAAAAATTCAGATTTTGAATATCGCTCTCTTCTGGTCTGCTCTTCACTGATAATACCTGTATGGTATTATCATAGCTCATACATTCTTTTTCTATATCATCTTACTGTTGGATTGCTTTGATAATAAGAGACCATTATTTGTATATTTTCCTCTCTAGTCCATCTCCTCCGAGTTTTCATTTGCATTTCAGTAGCCCATTTTTCGCTAGAACACCCTGAAACTTCAGTGCCTAACACAGACCTTGTTAACCCGGGTGAAGTCTGATCTGGTATAAAATCAATTTTTGGGGTGGGTAAGGATGTAGTTTGGATGGAGCCACTTTTCCCTCCCTCGATTGTCCAGAGATGGGGTTGAAGCTGTCACCCGTCCATGTTTGTCGACACACCTCAGGAAGCTTAAATTTCTGGTTCATTTGCCCCTCCACTGGACTATCGAGACACCTTAATTATTGTATTATTATTCAGTCTCTTTCCACGACTTCTGTTTGACTGTCGGCTGTGATCCAAGGTCTCGGAATCTTACCAAGATTCTGGGAGATCCAAGGTTTTACGGAGGATGTGGGCACTTCCGAGGAGCGCTGCTTTGAGTAGTGGAGCGATTCTGTGGTTTCCAGGGAGTTTATTCAGGTAGCCTTCCAATTCAGATGTTATGTTCCCCAAGGCTCCTATCACTATAGGTATCACTTCTGCTTTTACATTCCACAGTCTCTGGATTTCTAATCTGAGGTCTTGGTATTTTTCTATTTTTTCTCTTTCTTTTGTTTTTATGTTTCTATCACTTGGAACAGCGACATCAATGATTGATACTGTTCTGTTGGCCTTATTGAGAACTACAATGTCTGGTCTTCGTGCAGGAATCACCCGATCTGTTCTTATCTCGAAGTCCCACAGTATTTTGACTTCTTCTGTTTCGGTGACTGCTTCTGGTTGATGCATCCATGCTCTTTCTGGGGTTTGTATGCCATAGTTCTCACACAGATTTCTATGTATGTGTTTTGCCACTTCATTGTGTCGTTTGGTGTATTCCGTTCCAGCCAGAACTTGACATCCAGATAGTATGTGCTCTGTTGTCTCATCCATGGATTTGCAGAGTCGACATTTGGAATCATTTGAAATTTTCATGATTTTCGCTTTGTGTGCTTTGGTGTTGAGTGCTTGATCTTGTGCAGCTGTTATGAGTGCTTCTGTTTCTGCTTTCAATCCTGCCTCTTTCAACCATTTGTACGTTGATTGCTTTGTTGATATTTCGTCTGCTTGTCGTACATACTGGCCATGTAGAGGTTTCTGGCTCCAGGTATGTGCTAGTTCTTGCTTCGTTGTTTTCTTCCATGTTTCTTTGTCTGTTTCTGGTGGTTGGAATAGTCCACTCCTTTTTACTAATTCTATCAGTGGATCATCTTTGTTGTTATACCAGATGTAGTCCACAAGGCCAATGACTTCTGCTTCAATGACATGTTTGATTTTCTTGAGACCTCTGCCTCCCATTTTTCGAGATACATAGAGTCTGTCTACGTCTGCTTTTGGGTGTAAGGCTTTATGTATTGTGAGTAGTTTTCTTGTTTTCCTGTCCAGTTCATTTATTTCATTTGCTGTCCAATCTATGATACCTCCAGTGTAGCTTACTACAGGTATTGCGTATGCATTAAGGGCTTGTATTTTGTTCGCCCCATTTAGCTTGGATTTCAGGACTTGTCTAACACGTTTTTCATATTCTCTTATTATTATTATTATTATTATTATTATTATTATTATTATTATTATTATTATTATTAATTTCAGCCTGATCCCGATCCGAATCATGACCACCGCATTCGTGACGTCAGAGCTCACGAGCATGTGCTGCACTGTCTGCGCGCGCTGTCGGGTCGAGGTCAGACAAAAGAGGTCATGATGGTCATTTCTCAGTTGAACTTTGGCCAATATCTTAAGAAGTCTTGCTATGCGGCAGCTGCATCACTTTTTCCCAGACCCATTCAAATGTCACAAGCGTATCGCCAGGGTGACTTTGATCTTCTTATTATACACCGCCATTACGGTGTGATTACTGGAGAAATCAAGAGTGTGGGCTCAAACTTCAGCCAGTTAAACATGACGGACAGAGAAAAAGACGCAGCTTTGATTAAGATTTTAGACAGGTCAATTCACCAGATGATAAAGTCAGAGACTGTGCTGAACTTCCTTGTGTCGGACTTGACTGCGGTGAAGGTCAGTAAAGGTCTTTTACTACCGAACATCGATTCGAAGCGTTTGCTACGGGTACTCATGGAACACTGTCAGCTAGGACAGGTAGGCACACGGAACCTTGAAGTTTCCAATTTTAGGTTATGTACATTTTGCACGAGTAAGTTATGGTAACATATTTACAATTCTAAATTTTGGTTATGTACCTGACATCCAGTATTTATACTAAAATCAAGACCTAGTATGTAAACAAATGATAAAGTTTATAGATGAAACAATTGCAAACTAAAAATATTTTCTCATTAATGTTTTCTAAATCGGCATCAGCACAATCGGCTATATTGGAATTACACACACACATGACATACAACTACTAACACACACAAATTGCATACAGCCACTTACACACACACACACACACACACACACACACACACACACACACACACACACACACACGCACATTGCATACAACCACTTACATACACGCATGGTATAAAGCCAGTTACACACATATATCATACAACCACTTACACGCACAAACAAACACAAATTATGTGTATACTTACATCAATATTTATACAAAGTCATGTGTATTGTTTGTTTACTTTTGAATATCTGTACACGTATAACTGACTTTGACACAATTGCCCCAAACCGACTTACTTGTTGTCCAGGCTCTGTGTGACTGTTTCGATGTTTCTGACGTCAGAGATGCTGTTGACTTATGTCTGTGCTCTGACCAGTTGTCAGAGAGTGACACGCCCTGGAAAGTTACAGATCACGTGGTTTCAGGTGTAAGAACCTGGCTGCGTCGTATTTCGACGACTTCATCAAAGATTTTTGAAGAGTTATCGCCCGAGATGTACGAAAACCTTATTGCCAGGTAAAACATTTTCTGATTTTTAGATTACGTCATCTGAACTTTCTGTAAATCGTTGAAGAGTTTAAGCATTTTTTGTTCCAGTTTGGAATAGCATCATCCTACAGGTATGGAACTTTTATTACATTATGAAAATTCTTATCTAAATTATACCCTTAGTAACTCAGTGAAAATCTGCTTGCCTGGTTAAGCGTTTTGTTAATTTGGGGTGGGCATTTCCTGGTTAAGTTGCTTTGTTATTTTGGATTATAAAGGCCTATATGAATGAAAATCTGTTTCCTGGCTAAGTGGTTTTATTATTGTGATATACTTTCTGCAATGTGTGCACATCTTATTATCGGTTTAATGGTTAGTATTGCTTCCATACACTTTTTCCTATAGTTTTACAAATTTTCCTTTAAGTGCACTCATTTTCTTTCAGAGTTTGCGTATATACATATATTTGATGAATACTTCCAGAACATACAGTGCTTTACAATTTGCAGTGATACAATACAAAATTATTCCAAAAAGTTTGCGTGATAATCTAAAAATGATACAAAACGTTTTGCGTGATTTTCTAAATGAGACACAACGTTTTGCATGATTATCTAAAATGAGACACAATGCTTTGCGTGATTTTCTAAAATGAGACATAACACGTTGCATGATTATCTAAAAGACATACTATCGAGTGGGCAGGCTATGAACGGATGTACCAAACAGTGGAAGTGAAGTGACTGAACATTGAATTGATGTATTCCAAGAGTGGTTTACTAATAAGTGTTGTGGAACTGGAATTACCCCAGACTGTATGTTAATTTATAACAGCAGCTGTGTTGATTGATAACTATAATGTGATCTTAATGGAACTGAACTCTTTGAACATTTCATCAGTGTGAAAAGGCAAATGCAGATACCCAGGGGTTGACGCAACAACCATGCAAGCTGGGAATCAATGCATGCAAACCATCAGGTGAATCATAGTCATGTTCACATGTTCATGAATTTGTTCTATGATTAATATAATTTCTAAATTCTTATTCTTTTCTTGTTCTGACTATTTAGAGCCTAGAAAATATTGATGCTTGATTTTTGTGAAGCCTAGTAATTGTTCTAGGAATATTAACTTGTGTATGTATCCTCCTAATAAGTGTTTTAATGACTATTTTTCATTCTTCTAATTTTTTAGTTAATGAGTGAAGTGTTGTGAAATCTGAAATATCTATATATCTCTATATTGCCTTGGTGTGGTTATAATTTATCCAAATTGTAAATGAGTTAATTTTATTAATTTTCTTTTCTTTAATAAAATTGGTGAAATGTTAAACTATCCACTCTTGTTATTGTAGTAGAGGGGTACATGTGTAGATGACAGGTGGGGGCTGCCAATGATGTAATGAAAATAGAAAAGTCGGTTACACACATGTTTTAGGATAGTTCCTGTCATCAAAATGAGAGATTGTGGAAGGGCTATGAGAGACAGATTGACGGACAAGATAGTGCTGTGGAATCTGCTATTCTAGACAAGTAACGCTTGAGAGGGGAGATAACCAGTGGGTAGACCTTTCAAGGCCAGACTTAGTCACTCTCGACCGCAAGACCAAGACCCTGCCGTGTGATTGATTGATTGATTGAGTGGAAGAATCCTATTTGTGTATAGATTAAAAGATATGATCACCCAGATAGAGACTGACGATTAATCAATCAGGAACCTATTAGTGCCAAACACATATATTTAAATAGGTATAGATATTTTAAATAGGCACATACATTTTAAATAGCAATATATATATATATATATATATATATATATGTAGGCATATATAATTTTAATATGTATAGATATTTGAAATAGGTACAGATATTAAAATAGTTATAGGTATTTAATTATGTATAGCTATTTAAATGGTTACAGATAATTTAAAAGATATTTTAAATAGGTACAGATACTTTAGAGAGGTACAGATACTTTAGAGAGGTACATATATTTCAAAATCCTGGCTCATCCGATTGCTTGTTTTCTTTTCTAGCAAGGATTCGTTTAAGGTGGATTGACAAGGTAGTTCAGAAAACAATGCTTACTCTTTCAGCAAATGTGTGTGTGTGTGGTGTGTGGTGTGTGTGTGTGTGTGTGTGTGTGTGTGTGTGTGTGTGTGTGTGTGTGTGTGTGTGTTAATTACCTATGTGGAAATGTTATGGTTAGGTTAAGCAGTTTTGTTAGTTTGGATTGTTAATTGTCGTTTTGTAGAAACGATGACCTAGATGGAATTTTTAGGTTTTGTGGTCCAGCAACGACAGTGAACATACACTGTCTGACACCGCCACGTCTGGAGATAAGGACTCAGGGTGATGCGGTTTCAGAAACCGGCGAAAGATTGGCAAGAATTGTACTCACACCCAAACAGGTCGACCTGTTAAATAGGTCACCCCCTCGGGTAGTTCTCGTAGGCCCACCTGGTACTGGCAAGACAGTGGTCCTGTTGCTGCAAGGTCTGAGCTGGCTCCAACGCGGTCACACAGTTAACGTCGTTAGCACCTGGAGCGACAGTCGTGCAGCAGCATTCAGCCTCCACCATCAATTGATGCAGACCAGAAGAACATGGTCTAGAAGCCTTCCGATTCCAGCACGCGTGCAGTTGCATATTTATGACATTGAAAATAAGGCAGACGACCTGACAAAGGCGTCTGAAAGCTTGAGAAATTCTTCCCAAGGGCAAATCTGTATTCTGGCTGATGAAGGAGGTCCCGAAAACAAGTAAGACGTTTATACATTATCCGTATTATACGGGTTGCGCATGTATACCTTAAAATTATTAAATAGACCAGGTTTTGTCTACAACTCTACATTAAACATTATTAAATAGATCAGGTACATGTCTACCTGAAACAATACATAATAGGTCAGGTGTATCTACCTTAAACATTATTAAATATAGCAGGTGCCTCTACCTTATATAGTATAATGCTGACGAGACAAATCTCTCTTCAACGTTATAAATCTTGTAAGCCGTATTACCTAATTTAATATGTAATAGTAAGTGTGATAGAAATACTAAAAGCAACATTTATAAAACAAAAATAGTCAAGATTTCTGTTTTCATTAAGCCTAAATGCATTTACACAAAAAATATTACCACTTTGCATTTCACTTCTTGACCATCACATATACCAGCAACAATTATTTGAAAAATTAAACAAAATATACATTGTTGACATAATTCTAAAGCTCATATTTGACTATAAGTTAATGTATAAGTATTTGTCTGTTCTTTCACAGAAAGCGTTTCCCACGATTCTGCGAGCAACTCACGAGAGAAATATCCAACGTCTTCATGTGGGCAGCAGCCGTCCATTGCCGTGTGCGACCAAACTGTTTGCAAGAGGTTGTCATGGACACACCCCTCAGGTCACCGGCAGTCGTTATCAGAGAAATACAAAAGGCAGGTGATATCGAGGACGGCGACGTCTACAGTTATGCGACCAGCAACAGACTTGCAGTGCCAGACGGACCTCCAGTCAAGTGGATCAGACACCGAAATGGCACATTTTCCCACGCGGAGAGCCGGCCATATAATTGCGAGCAGTGTGGACTTGAGGTGGCCCGAGTACTGAAGGAACTGAGAGTCGGAGTTCCCAGTAAGCAGCTCAGGCAATTTACGAAGGAGTGCAGCACTACTTAGAAAGTGTTGATGAGTATACAATGTAACACATTAGTACGGAGACATAAATTTTACCAACAGGCTAACAACGCCTAAAATGTGTTGTTAAGTGTACAATGTAACACAGTACAGAGACATAATTTTTACCAACAGATTAACATCTCCTAAAATGTGTGTTAAGTGTACAATGTTAATAAGGAACTATTAGTTAAAGTATTATTTATGTTGCTGTTGTTTTCATGATGATTAATTAATTCTTAATCCACATTTGTCGGAGTTAATTATCTCTACACTCTAAATCCATTAAAACTGAGTACACTAGGATATCTTAAGTTATTGATATTATTAAACAATAATGTTAATATGATTTAACAGAACGATTTCATTTTTCCGTTCCATACAGCATTAGGTACGGATACTGGCAATCCAATGTCTCTCCGTTACAGTGACGTATTAGTGCTGTGCATCTACCCACGTGATGATGAGGTGGACAGTAGCAATAATCTGACTTCAACAGCCAACGGTCTGGTCCGGGGGCTCCGTGCGAGTCACGTGCCAGTGCGCGTGGTGCGAAGACGAAGCAATGACAACGCCATCAGAAACACGGCGCTATGTGTCAGTAATGAGGTCACTGTGACCCACTGGGACAATGTTCGTGGTCTGGAAAGGAAGGTGGTTGTTATAGCGGATTACGACAATAATTGGGATGACGTATTGCATGGGGCGTCAAGATGCTCGTCACAACTGGTGTTATTTGACTGGCAAGATCAAATTCAGAATTAAGTCTTGTCTCTATGCAGAATGTTACAAACGATTCCATAAAAGACCGGAGAAAATGTGTAAAATAAAATTCGCATCTGTGATAATAATGTTCAAGGCACCTCCTCTGCGGTCAGAATATGTTGACAAACTAATGGAGTGAAAGAGTATCAGATTGTGATATGTTTACTTCCTCTTCACTTGTTTATTTTATTAACATTATGTCAGTCTATCCTTGACCCTTGCCCTTGTCCCTTGTACCCCTGGTCCTTTGTTCCCTTTTCCCGTGTCCCTTGTCCGTTGTTCATTGTCCCTTGTCCCTTGTTCATTGTCCCTTGTCCCTTGTTCATTGTCCCGTGTCCCTTGTCCTTGTCCCTTGTCCCTTGTCCCCTTTCCTTGTCCCTTGTTCCTTTATCCCTTGTCCTTGTCCCTTGTACCCTGTTCCTTGTCCAAGTTTTAAAATGTATTCCTCTTTTTTTATTATTGCATTCCAACAGTTGACCTGCCACCACCACTATACACAATGTACTAATGGCGGGGATTGATGTTGCAGCTTTCTCTACGGATGTCATATAGATGGATTTAGTTTTTACTGGTTTCAAATGAATTGAATTAGAAATTCTATGTATTCAGTTTTAAGATCACTTTATTGAGAGACACGACAATCTAAGGTTTGCAACTCTCTATCACCTTATCTGTTCAGAAATAATTAACTATTCTGAAAATATGTCTCAAGCCTTTTGTCTCGAATTATATCTATATATACCTTTTATTTGTGTATATAATCAGATTGTGTAACTTATTAATTGTAGATTATATTTGTATTAGACGTCCTGTTAAAGGAACAATATATATGTACTGTTGTATGATGGGAAAATATTCCCACATATATATTTTATATAAATTTTCATTTGTGGAATGAGTGCGTATTGCGTCCTGTTTACAGAGAAGGGAAGCCCTGGAACGAATGAGAGACATGTGTGGAAGATTTAGGGACTGGCGTTTGATGTCTGCGGTGTTGAAGTCTGCGAGCGAGGCGGTCAGCGTGTGGTCAGTGTGTACGCTTAGCGGGTGGTTAGAGTTGTTAGAGGGACATAATCATCTTAGAGCTAGTGAATTGAACAGGTCAGAAGCTGGTCTAAGCAGGGTAATAAAAACCACAGTGAAAATGTTATCTTCACTACTTCCTGAAAAAATCGTCTGAGGGTGACGACTGAAAGGGTAGTCCGCCCAAAACAACACTGGGTCGTATATGAGAGAAGAAAACCCTGGCTATATAGGTAAAAGCGTCTTTGTATTTGTGTGAATGGTTAAGTTTTATTAGGATGTTATATACTATGTTTTATTTATGAATATATTAATATTCTTCCTTTCAGAGGCCTATACCAAACTTAGTAATTATTAATCGAGCACTGGACTGGACACTTAGGCTTTGCAATTGTTTGTGTTGCAGGGTTTTTTTTCTTGCTATTGTGTATTCTCGGCTGCTCGTTTATAGCTGCCTGTTGTTTGCCTGTGTGGCTGTGCCTGTGTGGCCGTTCTACTTGTCCCGGCTGAATTGGGACGTGTCGATCTATTGACTGGAAAATTCAAGTCTACAAGACTGACGTCATTTCTGTGCTTAAGCTAAGTGCCTATTCAGACAGTGACTTCAGTCCAATGAACTGGCTAAGGATGAACTTAATCTTCTAAATCTTGTTAACTTTTTCTTTTATTAAATTTCTTGTTATTATTTTTAAAACGCGTGTTTGTTAGTTCTATCATTATTTTCGTAGTTCAAGTGATAATGTAATGAGTACGTCTTGTCCTCTGTTCGTTAATTGTAATCATTATATATATATTACTCATAAACATTAAATCTCAGCTGAATCTGAGTTGGGGGCGGAGCCAAATTGGCGACGTACCAGTATATCAGCGTAACAGTTGCAGATATACATATTTAACCAGTGACCCATGCTCTGCACCGGCCTTGTAGATGTCTTGTATCATAACTAATTATACAGAGTTGGTATAAGTCATTATTACAAAGTCACCCCAGAGTATAGCGGCGACATGTACAAACATAGCAATTGATTGAATTTTTTGTTTCTTTCTTTCTAGCAGATGTGGATATTTGTACAGTCAATCAAATATATGTTCTATGGTGCCAAAATATATGCCGTAGTATACAAACTCACTCTTTAAGAGAAAACAGCTAATGAATGTGAAAAAAAATGAGAAAAGTAAAGAAAAAATGTATAATTAACAATGTTCCCACCCACCGAAGAGTTATGTCCCTTCACTGTCCAAAACTATAAATATATAAGCAGTGGAAGAACGCATTCAAGTGTAACGTTAAATAATTGATTTAATGTGCTATGCTGATGACTTGAAGAAGTTGTAACTTATAAGTGATTTATGCTGATGACTTCAAGAAGCGGTTCAATATTTTTTAAATATTGGAATTGGGTGCGGTAATTTACTAGATATCCCCTTTTTTCATTAGGTAATAAAACTCTGTGCACATCAACGTTTTTCATTAGGTAATAAAACTCTTTGTACATCAACGTTTTTCATTAGGTAATAAAACTGTGTAAATCAACGTTTTTCATTAGGTAATAAAACTCTGTGTACATCAACGTTTTTCATTAGGTAATAAAACTCTGTATACATCAACGTTTTTCATTAGGTAATAAAACTCTGTATATCAACGTTTTTCATTAGGTAATAAAACTCTGTGTACATCAACGTTTTCAAGTTTGATTGTGCCAAAGTTATTGGCATTTGTGATGGAGCCATTCCTGAGTGACAGGTGTGTCTTGTACGAATGTTGATTGGTTGCTTTAGTTTAATCAAATCATCTGCATCTCTCATGGATGTTAGATTTTACGTTAGTTTATGAAAAGAGTCACGAGGGTCTCAGTGACTTGCTTTTCAATAGAGTCACAATGTGCTGATGTGAAAAGAGTCACATGAGTCTCAATGACTTGCTTTTCAATAGAGTCACTGTCAGGCGAAAACAAAACTTAGCCAGGCATCACTCCATAAACACTTAAAAAATTAAAATAGCAAAATATAGATACACAAGGTGTATAGGAACCATAGCACAAAATATACATTCAGAGCATTTAACCAAGACACTAATTATAAGACTGACCAGCCACTCCAAGACATTAGCAGGATACTAGAGTTATACAAGACTGACCACCCAGGGCTAGGGCACAGGAAACGGTTAGGGATCAAAGGGTCACTTGACTGATAGGGGGGAATGGATAGTCTCACACTGAGCCATGGGCTAGAATACAGGAAGCCGTCGGGGGATCAAAGGGCCACTCTTAGCTAACGTAGAGTGAAGGGTTAGCCTCAAAGAAATACAGAAATAATGGAAAGCCTTTATATAAGTCGGGCTGAGACACTTCTCTCCACTTGCTTAAGACAATCCATTGCTAAGGCAGTGCAGAAGCAGTCCCAGAGATTTTGTCTGTTAAAATTTTGGAAGGAAACATTTGGAAAATTTCTAAAGTCAGAAAGACTAATTCCTGAGTGTATTGCACTCCAACCAGATGATGTTGGGTTCTTCGGTTTCGGAACGAGAAAGGTATGTGTTGGCTGATTTTAATTTTGTAAAAACTTAGGAAAATAAATATAGAATGGGTGAGAATGGTTCATGTATTTTAATTATACCTTCTCTTTCAGCTTAGTGCCAATGTACTCGTGGAAGTTAATAGCCATTAGGACTTATACACTTTATTTGGTAGTCAGCAGTTACTTACACTGCCTTAATTAATTAAATTTCAGAACCAAAAAGTAACTAGAACCAGAACTGGGTCAGATAGCAGACGACGCATTCTGCATGTTGTTTACCGAAACGAAAGAGGCGAGGGCCAGCTACTGGTCGACTGAAGGGCGCCACACAGAGGGAGATTTATGCCTTGGACGCTGAGCCAGCGGCATTGACTTTATAGCTTTGAGCTAAGTATAGCGAACGTAAACATTGAACTGAAGTGCATAATACCGATATACGTGTAATTGGAACTGAAACAAAGATCGAAACTTATGTAGGAAAAGAGAACGATTTGGTAAAGGAAAACGGACATTAAAAATCAATTCGTTAGGGGAGGCTAGTAATTCCCTGAATTAGTTAGGACTTATATCTTTGTAATTTGGCCAACATTGTTAACTGTTCTTCTTTTATTGTCATTTTCTTTATTTTATTTCTTTAAATGTTATATAACGTTTATTGTTAAATTTTCATTAGTGTTGCGTCAAATTCATTGTCATTCTTGTCTAGTACGATTTTATAAGTGTTGTCATCACGTCTGTCTTGAGTCTGTCTTTGTCTTATCTGTCTGTCCTGTCTTATCTGTGAGGAACCGTTTCCTCTGGGGGCTCAATACGAGTTACCAGAAGTGACGTCCTCAAATTGTTGTCCGTCCTAGATATCCGTATTTAGGGGGGATACCAACAGTCACAATGTGCAGATGTACAAGGAGCAGTTTCTTTCCATGAAAATATATACAGAGCAGAATATTGTCATATACAATGACATCATACATACCTTTATACTTGAAAGTAATAATCAGGAACTTCTGCTGAAAGACCCAAACTCTACAAATTACAGAGCAAGCTTTCGCAAGAGTCTTGACTCACTGTTGTGCGATACAAAGAGTATTCCTAGTTGGCTAACTATTAGGAATTAAAGAGTAAGCTTTCGCAAGAGTCCTGACTCGTTGTTGTGCGATACAAAGAGTATTCCTATTTGGCTAAGATTAGTAATTACTAATGGTAAATATCAATGGATTGGAAACAGAAATGTGAGAGTACATGATATTTACAATAACAACAAAATTATAACCACTAACAGAATGTGATCGAATATAATTTAAATAAACAAGTACTAGAATTTAATCAGACTTAATAGAATTCATTTATACAGCTCTGATTATGTTATTTGCAATATTTACTGCTTATGCGAATGACCAATAAATTATTATAACAAATGTAACTATCTTGGGAAGTAAACCCTCATTTATTATCCTCAAAGCAAGACATTTTATTATAACAAATGTAACTATCTTGGGAAATAAACCCTCATTTATTATCCCCAAAGCAAGACATTTTATGGAGATTAGTGGTGCAGCAATTATACATGTTCACTTGCACATGTGTGTTGGCACACACACACACACACACACATATATATATATATACAAACACGGTTCACCGACAAAACCGCGAACGACAAATGCGCACCGACAAAACCGCGATGGACAAAATCGCGCCAACAAAATCGCGATGATACATGTTAAATCGTACAAGAATGTAATAATAACATACGCAGATATCAATATTATGATACACAAAGCAATGTTAAGAGATACTGAAAAGAATGAAAAGAAGTTACGTAATAGAGCGAACATACATAACACTTCCTGCCATTCTTTACTTGGTGATGTTTATCGCGATTTTGTCGGCGCGCATTTGTCGGCGCGATTTTGTCGATTTCAAAGAGCGCGATTTTGTTGCCGCGCTTTTGTCCATCGCGGTTTTGTCGGCGCGCATTTGTCGTTCGCGGTTTTGACGGGTCACCATACAAACACACAATCCGTTTAGCTATATGTCTCTCTGTGTGTGTCTATCTGTCTATTTACATACAATCCTATCTATCTATACATGTGCATAATAGGAAGTCCACTATATTGACTAAGGATGTTATTATCCAGTCTTAAATGTGTTTAAGGAATATTTAGTATAGCTGATGGAAGACTAAGAGTGTTGTGTCAGAATTGTTAGTACAGCTGATGGTAGACTAAGAGTGTTGTGTCAGAATTGTTAGTACAACTGATGGTAGACTAAGAGTGTTGTGTCAGAATTTTTAGTTGGCATGGTGAGATCAGGAGCACATGAATGAATGAACTGAGTGGCTGAATAGGAAAGAGCAAACAGAAATATCTATCTTGCTATCTTAGGATGTACATGTATATTCATCTCTTCATGTGACACATCAACTGAAATAGTACTTGATGAGAACTCTAAACATTTTTCATATTGAGAACTGTCATAATATTTTGTTGGTACAATTAATCATAATGGTAGAGAATCCTAGAACTCTGAACATTTTGCTATTTTTGTGTGGTGAGATTACTGCTTAGAGAGATCATTTGTTGACTTTATTATTTGTTTATTTTTTCTTTTCGTTATTCATTATTCATTGCTCTTTCCACCACCCCATGAATGTGAGTGTGACTGGTCTTGAATAACTGATTAACACCATGCATGAGGAACACCATTTTGTTGAAATAAATATTTAGTTGGAAATTTTTAAAACTGAAGTTTCTGTCTTTGGTTTTTGAGAGTGAGTGAGCCCAGTCGTTTATTTGTTGTTCTGTCCGTTTACACTTCACATATCCCCGGTACATACGTGTACACACACACACATGCCAAAGTATTTGTAACCCTGCATGCAGAATAAAAACCTCTTTACAAATAAACATCTTGGTTCGTTCTGTCGTGTGGATACTCGTCATACCATCTACACGAGGTCCAGCGAAGCGTTGACTAGCCATTACCTCCCCCTTTCAATCGAGAGAGGAAGGTGGCGGTGAAAAATAAGCATATGATCCTGAAACTCCCACATACCTTCAGAGCAAGAAATCATACAAATACATATGGTCGTAAAGATCCCACATGACATCACATGATTTTATGTGCTCTTGTATGCACTTGTACTGCCAGAACCCCATCATAAATCCATGTATGTTCTTACATTGGGCACTTCCAAAATCCTTAGGTTAGGCAAGACTGCAAAATGGTTCATAGGTACAGAGTGATTTCTTGGCAGATTACGAGCTACTCTTGAGCACCAGAATAAAAATCTGTTGACTGAAAATACAATACGTTTCTATGAACACTCCTGCAAATGCAAAACCCATCTATGGGCAATCCTGAAACTAAAACCCATCTTTGAATATTCCTGAAACTGCAATACCCATCTATGAGCATTGTTGAAATTGCAATACCCATTTAAAAATATTTCTGAAGCTGCAATACCCATCTTTAAATATTCCTGAAGCTGCAATACCCATCAATGACCATTTTCCTGAATAAACATTGTCTCTTCCTATTAACAACAATTTTTTCTAATAAAAAGAATAATATTTCAAAAAGCTCAGTGTTGTCCATTACTTTAGATTGTAACAACAGATGATTATCAGGATTTCTAGTCGGGACTCTGTCATCTGGCAAAGGTGACTGAGCATACATGGCGGTGATGGTGGTAGAATGTCTAGCGAAATTACAAATGTTTTCTGCAAGCATTGTTAGGTGATCGTCCAGTTGTGCACTGTTTGATATTTTCTCATTGCTAAGCAGCAAAGTCACACACACACACACACACACACACACACACACACACACACACACACACACACACACACACACACACACACACACACACACACAAACACACACACACACACACACACACGAAATATATTTTTTCACTCAAATTTCATTTTCACAAAGCAAATGTGAATAAGAATATTTTATAAATATAATTTCGGTGTATCAAAGAAAAATATTACTTTTTACCAGTGAATAATAAAAGAAAAACAGAATGATGAATTTTGTTATGTTTATTGTTATTGTAAAAATTTTATTTTTTTAAATTTTTATTGTAAAAGTTTAGTCAGTTTTGTTTCTTGTATTTTTTAAAACCAGATAAAAACATTCGTATGACGCATGTTCTTGTTTTTCCCCAATGTCACCTTGAGATATGAATGAAATAGACAGTTTGATAAAAATGTCTCAGCTGAACACATTTTGACACCTCTGACAATTTGTTAAAGTATGAATGAAATAGAAATTTTGACAGAATATCTCAGCTGAAAACATTTTGACACATCTGTGTAAGAAGAGAGAAGTTAGTATACATCTTAATATTACCCTGTACTGAATGATACTCACTTTTTGATACACCTGTTCAGTGCTTGAAGTATACATCATGGTAACCCAGTCTGATTTAAACAGTCATTGGCGTCCTGTATGAATCGTGTGACCCTGTCACTAGATTTAAACAGTGAGTGATGAGAGGAAGGTGGGAGGAATCATTTGCCCTCTTGTTTGTAGTCCTAAAAGCTATAACTATTGCAGCCGTCGATCAGTAATCAATGTACTTGTAAATCTTATTGGATATTAAGTAGCAGTCCTTACGCTATGGTACTGTAGTAAGCAATCAATATCCTATAAATATGTCCAGCCATTCAATGTTATACATGTGTCGAGCCAATCAATATGCTTTAATTGTGTGACAGCTAATCAGTACTACTATAACTATTAACAGCCAATCAATCCTTCTCTATGTACCAACAAAACAATTACTTATAATTATGCACCAGCCAATCCGCAGTTTTGTAACTTTGCATCACTTACTCGATATGCTATAACTTTCTATGAGCAAAATAAGGGATGTTATAATTATGCACCAGACAAACAGTATCCTATAACTATGTGCCAACCCTTCAATATGATATAATTTAATAGCAACCAATTTGTATGTTATAACTTTGTACGAACAAATCAACATGCTGTAACTATGTTATAGCTGTGCTATAACATTAAACCAAACAATCAGGCTTATTGTATGTCTATTGCCAGTCAATCGGGCTTATTATGTCTATTGACAGTCAATCAAGCTTATTATGTCTATTGACAGTCAATCAAGCCTATTACAACTATTGCCTGTCAATCAGACCTATTATAACTACAGTCCATCATGCCTATTATGACTATTGCCAATCAATCAGGCTTTTACAACTATTATCAATCAGGCTTATTATGACTATTGCCAGTCCATCATGCATATTATGACTATTGCCAATCAATCAGGCCCATTATAACTATTGCCAGTCAATCAGCAGTATTATAACAACATATAAGCCTCAGAACTATACTATTTATGTACTAACTAATCAAACTGCAATTAATATGTGTCAGTCAGAAATAATATGTACTAGTCAATCAACATTAATATAAATGTGTACCAGCCACTCAGCACTAATGTAACAATGTACCAGTCACTCAGAACTAATTTAACAATGCACCAGTCTCTCAGACTTAATGTAACAATGCACCAGTCAATCGGGAATAATGTAACAATGTACCAGTCAATCAGCACTAATGTAACAATGTGCCAGTCACTCAGCACTAATGTAACAATGTGCAAGTCACTCAGCACTAATGTAACAATGTGCCAGTCACTCAGCACTAATGAAGCAATGTGCCAGTCACTCAGCACTAATGTAACAATACACCAATCAGTCAGTACGGTACAACAAAGTACAGGAGAGATAACCAAGGTAATACACGTAAAAATATAAGCAATAAATAATGTGTATTTCTTTTTTTAAAAACAAGATTCATGTCTTGATAATTCCAACATTCTTTGTTTTATTTTATCTTATTAAATACTGAGTCACCACTGAGTTCCTTCCCACTATGGCCGTATAAACGGAATCACCTTCGCTCCAGCTAACCCACAGCCTGCGACCACTGGCGTGAACACCTACAGGGTTTATAGAATTTCCCTTTCCATGTTCCGGCCCATATAAGAGTTGTCGCCACTGTCCAGCCACATTTACTACTAGCACATAGCAACTGTCATAGCTGGCTACGTAAATGTTCCCGGCCTGGTCGGATGTGACCTGACAAGGACGTTTGAGGTCAGGGTGCTTTAGCGTGGCTATCACCCTACCCGTGGACAGCTCCAGTCGATAAACCGAATCTGTTTTAGAGTCTGACACAAGCACGTCCCCTCCTACGACACAGAGGTACTGAGGGCGACTCAAGATTTTAATCTGCTTTTTGCTCACGAACCGTTTCAAAACGCTAACTTGCCTGCAGGGAATTAGAGTCTTCAGGATTTCTCCTTCACGTGACAGGATGTCGATGCAGCAAGTGCCATCGATGCAACTAACAACCAAGTGATCCTTGTCGTCAACCCCCACGCCCACATACTGTTTATCTGTATGTAACTGTGACACCACGGATGGCTGGCCTGTGACATCAATAATGTGAATGCAGCGAGTATCAGTTGTCACGGCAACCAGTCCGTCATGCATCTGCGCCAAACGCCAAGGTTCCACGTGAAGCTTAAGAGCATTGCACTTTGTTTGCTGTGGATCTGTGTAGACCAGTACTTTGTTGTTATTGGAGTCCGCCATTACCAGGTGTCCGTGTGATGTCGTTATGATACACTCTATCTTCGGACAATACTTGTCGTTTTGAATCTTAATGTTCTCCAGTCTCGGTAAGCAGGTCATCATGTCTGTGATCGTAGAGCCTGAAAATAAACGTCCACATTTATAAATATATAAGAATAATAAAGACGACGACGACGATGATGATGATTATGAGGAGGAGACGACGAATAAGAAGATAATAAAAAGCAATAGTTTCCTATAATTATTAGAACTCTATACACTCTAAAGACGATACTGTTCAAACTATTATTTAATTTGTTAATTTGATATGTTTACGTATTTTCTTAATCCATTAATATTTTATTTAACACACACACAGTGTGTGTGTGTGTGTGTGTGTGAGAGAGAGAGAGAGAGAGAGAGAGAGAGAGAGAGAGAGAGAGAGAGAGAGAGAGAGAGAGAGAGAGAGAGAGAGAGAGAGAGAGAGAGAGCAAATACAAAATATCATAGGCGACTTTAAAATAGCTTCCAAATTATTAAATGGACGATTGTCCTTACTTTTCACCGACCAACCTTTAGTTAATGTAAATCATAATGGATGTGGTTATAGATACATTTTAAAATTGTTTCCGGGTTTATTATTACTTGGTGTAAATCAATACGCACAAGACATTTGGTTGTGCAAACTTTATGTCGAGAGAAAATTTGAGGAAACAAATATTTAAACTGTCGACTTACGTGTATTGACTGAAGTACGAAATATTGCTCCAGTCAAATTTAAATATCATCAACCTGTATTCCCATATATTTTGATTACTAAAGATAATATAATACGCTTATCCAATAAAAGCAATTATTTTTTTAAATTACGTGTTTTTTAACATATCATTATTTCATGTATGTGTGCTTGCGTGAGTGAGTGTGTATGTGCTTGTTTATGTATGTGCTCTCACCTCTGGTTCTGTAGGTTTTATCTCTGATCTTTCTGTCTGAAAGCTCCTAGAAATATAGCAATCAAGCACTATAATCGTTTATAAAGATATTAGAAATACAGCGAAAAGTACAGCCTTTCAACAACTAAGAGAAAAATGAACTTTCACAGATTTCGAGGACCGGTCATGTCAGTGGTATGGATGAAGTGAGGACCGTCATGTCAGTGGTATGGATGAAGTGAGGACCGTCATGTCAGTGGTATGGATGAAGTGAGGACCGGTCATGTCAGTGGTATGGAAGAAGTGAGGACCGGCCATGTCAGTGGTATGGACGAAGTGAGGACCGGTCAAGTCAGTGGTATGGATGAAGTGAGGACCGGTCATATCAGTGGTATGGATGAAGTGAGGACCGGTCATGTCAGTGGTATGGACGAAGTGAGGATCGGTCAAGTCAGTGGTATGGATGAAGTGAGGACCGGTCATGTCAGTGGTATGGATGAAGTGAGGACCGTCATGTCAGTGGTATGGATGAAGTGAGGAATGTGAGTTGTCAGTTAAGACAGGAAAATTAATGTATTCAAGTATTTTAACGGAAATTACAGATATATGTTGTTAGGAAACAGGAGACATAACTATCATATCAGATTCATGGATAGATAGATAGATAGATAGATAGATAGATAGATAGATAGATAGATAGATAGATAGATAGATAGATAGATAGATAGATAGATAGATAGATAGATAGATAGATAGATAGATAGATAGATAGATAGATAGATTAAATTCAACAACCTGTACTGGTGAAGGTTTACCCAGCGCTAATTCATCCTGATAACCACTGTCGCAAAGTTTGACATTATGCCACATGATATTTTTTCTTTCTTCTTTCGGCACCAATTCCTCCAATATTTGCTCTACATGGAGAAACTTCTCCTTCAAAGCGTCCGTCCAGACCGCTACAGGTGCTTCCATCAAGAAGTTGAGCCCACAGTCTAAGCCCAACAGACGGATGTTGAAATCGTCCAGCAAACGACGAACAACTTGAGACAAACTGCCGCCATCGATCTGCTTCAAGACATCCGCCAGGAGCCTGTCTCGTCCTTCGAGCCGTAAAGCGAAAGTCTTCATCTTCTTGTGTTCCTCGCGCATTTCAGCGTCCTGCTGTACTTCGTTTGCTGCCAGCTCGCCTTCTGCCTTTTTCTTCTCGTTTTCTAGTTCTTCCTCTATTCTCAACCTTTCTTTTTCAAGTTCTTGTATTTGAAATTCCAGTCTTCTCTTCTCTGATTCCAATTTTTGGATTCGAGGGTTTTTGGTCCAGTCAACCTTTGCCAGAAGAATATTTATGGCTTTTGGGAAGAGATAGGATAGAACAGTATAAATTTAATATTACAACACATTATAAACGAGATACAGACAGAAAATAGGACAGAATAATATAGATTTAATATTACAACACATTATAAACGAGATACAGACAGAAAATAGGACAGAATAATATAGATTTAATATTACAACACATTATAAACGAGATACAGACAGAAAATAGGACAGAATAATATAGATTTAATATTACAACACATTATAAACGAGATACAGACAGAAAATAGGACAGAATAATACAGATTTAATATTACAACACATTATAAACGAGATACAGACAGAAAATAGGACAGAATAATATAGATTTAACGTTTGGACATATAAACAACATGTGGATTGAATTGGGACAGAATATAGATTTAATATTATGACATATCAACGTGTGAACAGAAACAGAACAGTATAGATTTAATATTGACATATTATGAACACGTTGTACAGGAAATGTCATTATAAATATACGGTCAGAGACAGCGCAGAATAGGAATCAATATAATTAATATAACATTTTTTGACAGAGGTAGGACAGAATATTATGATATAGAATATTATAGTCTTATTTATAACATAACTTGAACCCACAGTGTGTATGTTTGTGTGTGTATTACGCGAGAAAAGATTTCAGAGGAAACGATTGTTGTTTCTGCAGAAATGGAGTTTTAAATATTTTTCGCATATTTTACAAAAATCTACCTGGTTTGTCTGACCTGTATTTGGTATGAATGAGAGAAATATGTGGACCTCAAACAGCTTTTAACTTATGTCTCCCATATAATATTACATAGCAGTATTTTTTTCATCCCTTATATTACATAGCAATAAATATTTTTATTTCTCACATACTATATTATATAGCAGTTGTGATGGAAAAATCGCTCTTGTTTAATTAAGTCCTAGGTGTTGATAGATATTTCATTTTTCACACTGTCCTGATGGAAGGGGAGTAGTTTCCGAATCAGGCGGTTAGAACGCGGGCACGGTTGACTTGACTGAGAGGGGACAGGCGATGATTTTCGGCTAGATTGTGTAACTACAATCATCGAGTAGTTAGTGCAGGTAGCTGGAGGGTGGAGGAAGGTGCCCTGGTGGTTCCTTTGTAGTAATGGAAGTTCCCCAGTAGAAAGAACTGAGAGTGTGTGTAAAAAGAGAACAGGTGTAAAAAGGTGTAAATGAACAATTCCAGTCAATTGACACGCGAGTTAATAAATACTCGATCAAGCCTTGTTACAATCACTTGTGACAAAAATATTCTCGGAGTCCGGTAGGAGGCATACTGTTAGTCATTGGTAAGATGTCTGATTAATAATGCGAGAATGGACTTAGAATAATTTTATGTTAAATTTATTGTTCATGCATTTTGATTGATATATGTATTATTTTTATTGAGTATATATATTGGTGAGAGAACGAGAGATAATGGAAGAATTATGAAATTGTGTCTAAGCACAACGTTCCAATGCTGTTACAGGGCGTGCCTTTTTCATCTAACCTTCGATCTTCGTTCTTCAATCTTCAACCTTTATTATTACCTACAACTACAATCAGCTGTCAGCCATCTTCATTCGGTCACTTTTAGCTACAACTACAATCAGCTGTCAGCCATCTTCAGTCTTGTCTGATCAGCGTAGACTCTACAACGTGCGTTACGTCTTGAGGGAGGCTTCTGTAATCATCAGACTACAGTCTACCATGGAATTCCAGGGTGGTGAGAAACCGAGACAACGACTGCCATTGCTGTTCTAATTCCCAGGCGATCAAGTGTGCTCAACAGATTGTGTGAAGTAGGTCCTGGTGTGCACTGATTGCATAAACATTTCTTCATCTTCTCTACGACATTGCAGATACAGTTCAGGTCACAAATCCAATTTACTATTTTAACTCTAATTTCCTCTCATTTCATTCTCGTGATTAAATCATAGATCTGGTTAGAGATTGTTCCTCAGGCAGACATTGTAGAATATTGATTATCTAATGTAGATGTTTTGAACATTGGACATTTAAATATGTGAACTGTTTTCGAACTTATTTGTATTTTTTGTGAACAGAACTTATGTGTCGCTAGCGCGTAGGTTTATAGTGGTATGTGAGTGGGGAATTCATGCTAGGAAACGAATCTTAAATTTAACCACTGATAAGTGATTATGGTTATTAATGATATACGAATCTTAAATTTAACCACTGATAAGTGATTATGATTATTAATGATAAACGAAACTTAAATTTAACCATTGATAAGTGGTTATTAATGATAAACGAATCTTAAATTTAACCACTGATAAGTGATTATGATTATTAATGATAAACGAAACTTAAATTTAACCACTGATAAGTGGTTATTAATGATAAACGAATTCATAAACGATAACGCATAATAGAGATTTACGCACTAGGCAGGTCACAGTAGTATATTTATGTATCCATAATAATAGAGTATAGTATTATGTTTCTGATTACATTATAACAGTAATGGCAATATACCAATGTTTAATATTTTTGCATTAAACATTATACAGCAGTGCGATTACAATTCCTTTATAACTATGTGTGCTGGTAAGTCTGAATGTAAAATGAAGCTTTTGCAAATAGGAAAAAATAAAACATAAAATAGTGTTAACATTTAGCATAATAAATAAACTGTCCATAATAATATTAAAACTACAAATAAAGTCTAACTACGAAATGATGCGTTACAATACTATCTATAATGTGAGAATATTGCATATTACGTAGAGATCTTAGAACACTTATTGAGATTAATAATAAATAAACAAAAGAACCAATCAATGTTTATAAAAGTGTGCATTCTTTTCTTTAAAAAATAAAGTTTATAAACATTAATTGAACCAATCTACGGTCATAAATAATTTATATTCATTACATTATGCAATTAAAACGTACTCTAAAAAATAATTTAGCATTTTTCTTCTGCTTCAAAACTTTCTTGTATGACAGTGATATAAAGACGCATTATTTGTTTATTTATTAAATGCCCAATATTTATAAATGAAAAGCTCCTAACCAGCTATAGGCGTGTATTTCACGTGCGCTGTACGTTCACAATTTTGTATATTTGATGTGATATGCGTGATATGCTCCATTTACTCGTGGGTATTTGTGTCTCACCTCTGACCCTGCTTGAGATCCTAGTTGTAATCTGTTTTAATCACATTCTGTGCCTGTTTAGGTCACATTCCTGAACTGTTTTAGATCATATCAATCTGTTTTAATCTCATTCTTTGCCTTGTTTAGGTCACATTTCTGAACTGTTTTAGATCATATCCGTAATCTGTTTTAATCACATTCTTTGCCTTGTTTAGGTCACATTCCTGAGCTGCTTTAGATCATATCCGTAATCTGTTTTAATCACACTCTTTGCCTTGTTTAGGTCACATTCCTGAAATGTTTTAGATCATATCCGTAATCTGATCTAATCCACTCTTTGCCTTGTTTAGGTCACATTCCTGGACTGTTTTAGATTCATTTTTATCTGTTTTAATCACATTCTTTGCCTTGTTTAGGTCACATTCCTGAAATGTTTTAGATCGTATCCGTAATCGGACTGTTTTGATTGTATTTAGATCACATCCCTGAGATACTTGAGGTGAATTATTTACCAGCATTAAGTTATATTCTTGTTGAAAATCACAATCATGTCTTCTTTTTAGTCGTACTTTTCTCTGGCTGTTTTAGCTCACATTGTTTGCTTGTTTAATACCACATATATGACATGCATTGTCTTGCTCACTGCTTTGTTTTAGCTCACATTGTTTGCTTGTTTAATACCACATATATGACATGCATTGTCTTGCTCACTGCTTTGTTTTAGCTCACATTGTTTGCTTGTTTAATACCACATATATGACATGCATTGTCTTGCTCACTTTGTTTTAGCTCACATTGTTTGCTTGTTTAATACCACATATATGACATGCATTGTCTTGCTCACTGCTTTGTTTTAGCTCACATTGTTTGCTTGTTTAATACCACATATATGACATGTATTGTCTTGCTCACTGCTTTGTTTTAGCTCACATTGTTTGCTTGTTTAATACCACATATATGACATGCATTGTCTTGCTCACTGCTTTGTTTTAGCTCACATTGTTTGCTTGTTTAATACCACATATATGACATGTATTGTCTTGCTCACTGCTTTGTTTTAGCTCACATTGTTTGCTTGTTTAATACCACATATATGACATGTATTGTCTTGCTCACTGCTTTGTTTAGGTCACATTGTTCGCCTGTTTGATGGTTTTATTCTTATGCCATATTCATTTCCTGCTTTAACAGATCAAATAGTTTGTTTGATTTGGAAGACTGACTTTCTTACCTGCTTTTAGTACATTTTCGTCCGTTAGAGTTTCCAGTTGGACAGCTCCAAGGTCAAGGTCGACCGTTGTAATTCGAGAGACAACCTCGACCCGTTGTGCTTTGATGACAGGAGTTGCTAGTGGTGTGATTTCCTCCTCAGGTACCTGGACTTGGACTAATTCCAGAATCACACACAGTGTACAACATTTATATATGAATGTCCACCAACATACATTGGCGTACACACATGTATCAACATAATTATTCACAAATCAGATAGATAGATAGATAGATAGATAGACTTACAGACATACATATAGATAGATAGATAGATAGATAGATAGACTTACAGACATACATATAGATAGATAGATAGATAGATAGATAGATAGATAGATAGATAGATAGATAGATAGATAGATAGATAGATAGATAGATAGATAGATAGATAGATAGATAGATAGATAGATAGATAGATAGATAGATAGATAGACGGAATCACTTTTCGCAATAAACTTAATATAATGTGCCTCACAACACTATTTGCTGTTAAAACCAACAACAGGAAAAGTAGGCTAGCTGATAAATGATTGTAGGTAGTATATTTGTTTGACACACTCAAAAGTGTGTTGGTACGCACGTTACACTGCTTCCTCATCTCATCTGACCGACGTACGCATGTACACTTATATACGAATATTTGTGAGGTCATCTGCGTACTTAATATTTTTTATTTAATGCTGCGTATCAGCGCATCTGTCAAGTATGTGTAAATATGAGTGGGTACGTGTGTGTGTGTGTTTTGTGTTTTCATGAATGGTTTTCATGTCATGTCTAGGTAAACTATGTACAATTAACTTTACCTATGACTATTTCATTAGTGTGTACTTACAGTCTGGACCACGACTTGGCACACTGTTCTCGTACATTGTCAATGCAAACTCTTGGACCTCTCCACATTTGTGTTTTAAGCTACTACTGGTGTGTAAAATAATTGTTTCCGGGTTTAGGATTTATAAGATTTTAACACTTTAAATGACACTTCATGGTTTCCTTTAACATATTAATAGAACATGTATTATCTGAATACATTAAGTTAAAAAGAAGTATTTTTCCGACTATTGTTTATTGATGAGTAGTGCAATGATATTTATTTGTCGACCCGTTGAATGAATTCTTTAAATAAGAATAAATTATTATTAATAATTATTATTATTAACAATAATGAATAATTAATAATAAATGATTAATTATAACCACTGGTCAACCAGAACAGTACAATAATCAGAGATCAAACGAAACAGCACACAGGCAAGCAGAACAGTATAGCAATCAACGTACAAACAGAACAGTATAGCAATCAACGTACAAACAGAACAGTATAGCAATCAACGTACAAACAGAACAGTATAGCAATCAACGTACAAACAGAACAGTATGGCAATCAACGTACAAGCAGAACAGTATAGCAATCAACGTACAAACAGAACAGTATAGCAATCAACGTACAAACAGAACAGTATGGCAATCAACGTACAAACAGAACAGTATAGCAATCAACGTACAAACAGAACAGTATAGCAATCAACGTACAAACAGAACAGTATAGCAATCAACGTGAAAATAGAAGAGTAAATGCATTCAAAGCACAAACAGAATATTATTTCAATCAGAGTACAAACAGAACAATATAGAAATCAGAGTAAAATTTGAACAGAAGCAATCAACGTGTAAACTGAAAAGTGTAACATATCAACGTGCACTAACAGAACAGTATAGCTATCAGAGTGCAAACAGAACAGTATTATAATCAGAATACAAAACAGTACAGTATTTCAATTAGAATGCCAGCAGAAAGGTATTTCAATCAGAGTACAAACAGAACAGTCTAGCAATCAACGTGTAAACAGTAAATTATATCAATCAACGTGTAAACAGTACATTATATCAATCAACGTGCAAACAACAGTATAGCAATCACTGTCTACTAATCTAATGTAACAGTTACAATTCAACAGAAAATAATAGTGTCACAAACAACAAGACATAACTGTGAAAAATCAGTCAGAACACCACTTCTATCAAACATCAAGCAAAGCAATATTGCTATCACAAATCAAGCAGGACAACAACAAAAATATCACAAGTCAATTAGAACAATACAACTGTCACAAATCAATCAGGACACTACAACTGTCACTAGACAATCAGAACAATACAACTGTCTCAAGTCAATCAGACCAATACAACTGTCTCAAGTCAATCAGAACAAATGTCTCAAGTCAATCAAAACAACTGTCTCGTCAATCAAAAACAATACAACTGTCACAAGTCAGTCAAAACAACTGTCTCAAGTCAATCAAAATAATACAACTGTCACAAGTCAATCCAATCAATACAACTGTCTCAAGTCAGTCAGAACAATACAACTTTCACAAATCAATCAGAACAATACAACTTTCACAAGTCAATCAGAACAATACAAGTTTCACAAATCAATCAGAACAATACAACTTTCACAAATCAATCAGAACAATACAACTTTCACAAATCAATCAGAACAATACAACTTTCACAAGTCAATCAGAACAATACAACTTTCACAAATCAATCAGAACAATACAACTTTCACAAGTCAATCAGAACAATACAACTTTCACAAATCAATCCAATCAATACAACTGTCACAAGTCAATCAGAACAATACAACTTTCACAAATCAATCAGAACAATACAACTTTCACAAGTCAATCAGAACAATACAACTTTCACAAATCAATCAAAATAATACAACTGTCACAAGTCAATCCAATCAATACAACTGTCACAAGTCAATCAGAACAATACAACTTTCACAAATCAATCAGAACAATACAACTTTCACAAATCAATCAGAGCTATACAACTGTCACAAGTCCATCAGAACAATACAATTGTCTCGCATCAAACAGAACGTAATATCACTAAAACAGCAGCCGTTACAGTTAGGAATAATGTGCAATGGTTTTCTTGCTTGCGTTAAATATACTTGTCCTTGCCCTTATGAACGAAAGTTCACCCTTCGCTCTTGGCTTAGACCGGAAGGGCACGTGTTTATAGTAACAATTTCATTCCCTTGGACGCAAACAAGGACTTTTAACTCAACACACCAGTCTGTTTTGTTTCCTGTGAGACTGACCTCTATGCTTAGCAAGAAGGTTGTGATTTGGGAATTTATATATTTAAATCAAGTGCTCACTATATTTCAATTTCTGAAGGTAAAACAGTTTGAACCAAAATGTATAATTTTTTATTGCAATGTAGATACTTTTAATTTATAGGTATTGATATTTATAATTAGAGCGCAGACGTTTGTAATAAAATGGCAGATATGTTAAAATAAAAGGCGTATATACATAGACATTTTATATTGTAGGATAGACTATTAAGTGTGTGTGTGTGTGTGTGTGTGTGTGTGTGTGTGTGTGTGTGTGTGTGTGTGTGTGTGTTACGATATAAATTTTACGTCATCACTGAAGTATGCCTTGATCATTTTATCATCAGACGTTATCTCGGACGGAGTGCCGCAGTTGGACTCGCAGCTTCACACTCGTGTTCGGGAGGTCTGGCAGAAAGGGGTTAAAAAAAGGTTGCACCGGTTTGGCGCACACACTCATCCGCCCTCCTTCGGTGTGACAATATTATGTGTGTGTGTGTGTGTGTGTGTGTGTGTGTGTGTGTGTGTGTGTGTGTGTATGTGTTGTGTGTGTATTTCGATAGTAAATATGTAGTCATTTTTAATTATAGGTTAGGTATTTTTAATTACAAGATACGCATTCCTACCTTGCAATTAAAAGTGGCTATATCGTAATTTAAAATGCCTATAGTGGAGTTTTAAAATTGTCTATCTTGTAATTAAAAATGTCTACGTGCAATTACAAATGCCTACATTTTAACGAAAAATGCCTACGTTGCAACATGCATATGTTATAATTAAACATGCATACGTTGTAATCAAAAATGCCTACATTGTAATTAAACATGCATACGTTGTAATTAAAATGTCTAAATAGTAATCAAAAATGCCTTCTTTGTAATAAAAAATTCCTACATTGTAATAAAAAATGTATATGTTGTAATTAAAAATGCCTTCAATACCAATACAAATTCTACATTGTAATTAGAAATGCCTACGTTGTAACTAAAAATGCCTACATTGTAATTTAAACATGCATACTTTGTAATTAAAAATGCCTAATAGTAATCTAAAATGCCTTCATTTAAAGTGCCTACATGAAAATGTATTTGTTATAATTAACAATACATATATTTTAATTTAAAATGCCTTCATTACAATTTTAAAAGTCGTATATTGTAATTTAAGATGCCTTCATTACAATTAAAAAGTCGTATATTGTAATTTAAGATGCCTTCATTACAATTTAAAAAGTCGTATATTGTAATTTAAGATGCCTTCATTACAATTAAAAAGTCGTATATTGTAATTTAAGATGCCTTCATTACAATTAAAAAGTCGTATATTGTCATTTAAGATGCCTTCATTACAATTAAAAAGTATATTGTAATTTAAGATGCCTTCATTACAATTAAAAAGTCGTATAATATAATTTAAGATGCCTTCATTACAATTAAAAAGTCGTATATTGTAATTTTTGCCTACCTTCATTACAATTAAAAAGTCGTATATTGTAATTTTTGCCTACCTTCATTACAATTAAAAAGTCGTATATTGTAATTTTTGCCTACCTTCATTACAATTAAAAAGTCGTATATTGTAATTTTTGCCTACCTTGCGGATCGTCACGCTGTCGTTTCACGCTTATTTCCAATTTTTCACCAACGACCTCGACCTTTCTGAAGTAAACACTTTTCCAAGTCTGCGATACTGCTGCCCCACTGGAGTCCTGAAATGCTTTCAGATCTAAATATTTATAACACGTAACGCGCGTTTAAACAAACATACTTCGTGTAACGAGGACAGGTAAATATGAACAAAAGCTATACGTTAAACCAGAGCTGCAACTAGCTATTTTTGCGCCAGAGGCAAGAATATAAAATTGTGCCCTCCCGCCGAATAATTCTGTAGTAGTTAGTTGCAGCGCTATAATACGTCCTGCTTCTGTTATGATTATTATTATTATGAATATCTTATCATTTCATAATGCATAATCACTTATCAGTGGATAAATCTTGATTTAGGATATGTTTTCCAATATGAATTTCACATCCCTTCACGTAAGTAAACGTACTATCGACACATAATTATCTGTTCGCAGGTGGAACTTCCTGCTTAAGGAGTCGTGTGTTTCATCAACTTACTGACATTCATCCAATCATTCACTCGTCACGCCCCCATCCACCCACTGACTACTCTAGACATGTATCAAGTAAGAGCGGATTAACAAAAATAAAGATTTATTATAAAAAATAAATATATCACAAATAAATACAACTAAGATTGAAACAGTCATATATATATATATATATAATTATTATTAAATAAATGTTCAAATCTCTCTCATATACAGTCAATATTAACAATGACTACAATGGAGGAAACAATCTCTATTTAAGGTTTCGAGTTCTTTTCATAGAGCTGGAAAAGAGAAAGACAGGAGATAAATGACTGAGAACATGACATGTTCTCTTGGGCCATTATAAGTTGTGTCGTAGGAAGAATACACGGACAGTTAATAAAATCGATATGCACCAGGGTTCGTTTTCAACATAGATGCAGTCGTGAGTAAGTACTCTCAAACTTGCTGGTATTAGAAGTGATGATGTGTTTGCATCTCTGTTCTCACCACCACTGGAGTCTCACAGCAGATATTAACAAAGACGACTCATATGTCGATCATAAGGAAATCTCTCAAGACGAAGAACTATGTTGATGATCCAAAACAATGAAGCAACAGGAAAGGAAAAAGGCATACCCTAGAAATAGTCAAGAATGATGCTTTAATTTAGCCTATATAATTTCCTATACATTTTCTGTCTCTCCAGTCACTCAACTTACCTGTCTGCAAGAAAATTGTCAGCCCTCATACACACTTCACTCGATACACCTTGTTATGAAACACATTCAATAATAAATCAGTTAATCTAACATGTACATATCAAATGAATCAATCCAAAATATACAGTATATCTAGATCAAGGGACAAGATCGTTCTAAGCCCAACAGTTGAAAGAATAATTCTAAAATACAAATGATTGTAAATTCATTCTCACATATTGTATTCCAACAACTCACCATGGTTCATGGTTTGTCTTTAGAACCGGACTTCAGACATTGATCACAAGTATTGGAAAAGAGTTTGACTGGCTATTTATACTAACTCTCCATGTCAGCTAGCCAGAATCACTCACCTCACCCCTCCAGCCACCATTCGTCATTCAGTCGCATACACAACTACATATTTAAGCTTCCAGTCAGAAATTGTCTCTTCCATCATACTTAGTTCACAAAATAGCATGAGAAATAAATGGTTATCTACACATTTATGTTAATCTTTACATTATGCAATAGTGACTCTCGAATTTCACATTAGTAAAGTAACTAGCATTACTTTGTAAAACAGGAAAATATGTACATTACTAAATAATAAATGTAGTTATTATAAAATATAATCATAACACCAGCAATGAAAATAAAAATTTAGATGTCGAACTACATTTCCGATTTGGTCCTAAAGATTAGTTTTCAATTTCAAATTTGCACTTATCGCGCTTTTAATGAGGCAATGTCATTAATGATTGCAAAAAGTTAATATTATTCCCTATTTCATTTTCTAATGACAAAATGGAAATATTTGTTAATCTCTCCTGACCAGAATTTCCATGGATCTCTTTTAGTCATGAACACTGGAGTTGTCTAATTAAACTCCTGTCAAATTGTCATTATGTATATGCTTTAAAAGGAATTAAAAGGTTATTATTAGTAATGAACTTTGTTGTTTTATTAAAAGTAGTTTTCCAGTTAAAAACTGATGTCTTTAAGTACAGAAACATACCTGATGACAGTTGCACAAATAGCAGATTGACCTTTGACCTTTGTCGAGTCCTAGGGGTGAGCAGTACTCATATACTCGACGCAACCGCATGGGGACCAATTTGGCCAGTTTAACAATAACATCATCCGTCTTGGAAAGTCGTAAAGCGTATCTGCCCAGTATATTCTGCTTCTTGACCAGCCCTGCCTTGGACTCGTCCAGTCGAGCGATGTAGAGGTCCACCGCTCGCTCTGCTTCCTTTAACTGACACATCAGGTCGTACATCACTCTGGCCTCACGACAACAAATGTCTTTTGTGTCTTCTGTGATGCCGTGTCCAAGAGTGGATCGCTCGAAAAACGATTTTAGTTCCGTCAAGGTCAGTTGCACTTGCGGATTGGAAACTCGTTCTATGACAGTGCTGTGCTTGAGTGTTTGCATATAATGCTTCTTCTGTTCTCTGTGTGTCCGGGAGCATTCATTGCAAAAAAACTGTGGACATTCCAGGCACACGAGGCCAATATTCTTACTACGGCACTGAAAGCACGCCACGTTTTCTTGCTCAGTCAAACGCTCACTGACCACGTCTTCCACAATGGGATCAGTGAGCAACAGTTGTCCGAGTTCTGTGTCCGTATCATACACCCAGCGGACAAGGTGGGCACAAGAAAGACAACTCAGATTTTCCCCATGACCTTGCAAGCGGCGTACGCAGAGTACACATACACAATGTCCACATGACAGGATTGTAGGACCAAGACACAGGGATCCACACTGCTGGCAGTCAGTAAATGCATGTATATAGTTTTGAGGACACGTCATGTTTTAGCTAGGCAGGCTACTTGATGCTATTTGCCTGACTTCTCTTTCAGGTTACATATAGCTTTCGTTACCTGTAACATAAGAACAGTGTATATCGACTGTAAGACATGTACAAGTTATATTTGAAATATTCATCTCTCTCTCTCTCTCTCTCTCTCTCTCTCTCTCTCTCTCTCTCTCTCTCTCTCTCTCTCTCTCTCTCTCTCTCTTCTCTTCTCTCTATCGTTCTCTCTCCTTTTTCTCTCTCAAGTATTAATTTATATCTGAATTGTATTTTTCTGACATTGCTTTGACGTCAACTTCAGCTCTGATGGCTTGGTGAATATTTAGACCTAAAGTCATTCAGTATATATTTTTTCTCTATCACTTGAAGTCAAATCCACTACAATCAGTAATAGCATTACTTGGCTATCATTGCTTATTGTCAACAATGCCTCATGTTATCTATTGCAAATAGTACCTCATGTTATCTATTGCCAACAATGCCTCTTGTTATCTATTGCAAACAGTACCTCCTGTTATCTATTGCAAACAGTGCCTCGTGTTATCTATTGCAAACAGTACCTCCTGTTATCTAGTGCATCATTTTATCTATTGCAAACAGTACCTCCTGTTATCTAGTGCATCATTTTATCTATTGCAAACAGTACCTCATTTTATCTATTGTCAACAGATCCTCTAGATGTCTCTACGACTTAAGAATTTTAATCACTACATGATTGCAGAGACATACACGCACATTTGAAAAGTGGCATGTAATATAATCTGCACTTTTTGTTTAAATAGTTTATTATGAAATCATCTAAAAGGGTTAGAGTTACCTGAAAAGTTGACGTTAGTGTTAGGTTTAAAACTACACTACAAAATTCTATAGCAATTTAACATCGATTTACTTATATGAGGAACTGCCCATTTCTTACAACAATAAAAATTCTATATTTATAAATTACATTTGTGGATCGTAAACAGTGCACTGACTTTATTACAGTGCTTTAGCTTTATTACAGTGCTTTGGCTTTATTACAATTGTATGACTTTATTAGTGCTATGACTTTATTACAGTGCTATGGCTTTATTACAGTGTCATGGCAGTGTGTAAAACATTGGCAAGAAAATACGTTACTACATAAAAATGCTCAGACAGTGCTAGTAACTCATTTCTCGTGACACTGCTTGTAAAATTATAAGAACAAAGTCAACTCTCGTGACACTGCTTGTAAAATTATAAGAACAAAGTCAACTCTCGTGACACTGCTTGTAAAATTATAAGAACAAAGTCAACTCTCGTGACGCTGCTTGTAAAATTATAAGAACAAAGTCAACTCTTGTGACACTGTTAGAACATTAATTTTTAATAGGAATAAGATATTGTTTACAACAATGCAAATTTGATGCTTGTCATAGTACAAATGTGATAGTCATGACATTAATGAGACTGTGACGTCAACGCCACATAGTTATTAATTTTATTAGATTTTATTAATTAATTAGTCATTCATAACTAATTACTAGTGATGAGAATCTTAATTTATGTTATTAATAATTCTCCAGCTGACACCACTTATCTATCACTTGGCGGATATGTGGGCGTTGTAAACGCTTTCTCTCTTCCACAACATTACGACATTTACCGTCACACAATATTCCGTAGGTGGAAAACTTCTTACTAAAGGAGAAGACAAATCCATCCTTAATCTATATTTAGCGATTCTCCATCCACCCACTTTCTTCTCGAACATAAGGTTATCGATATGTGTAAGAAAGTCTATAATAACTTTATTAAATCAAAATCAAATATACATATGAGAAATACAATGAAATAAATTATTTGACATCAATATTTCCATAAATCCACATTCAAATAATTTTACCTATACAGTCTATAGTTTTCCTGAACCATATAATCAGAACAAACACTAATTAGTCATCTTTAACTCCATTCTTTCTTACTTTACAGTCTCAACCTACAGTTTCCTACAAATGTATTTATTAAACCAATACACACACACACACAACATACATAATAAATACACCATATCAATCAATATCAAGTGTTAGCCACTACATACGAGCATCATAATTCAAACATTTGTAGAAATAATAGTCTGGTCACATAATACATCTCTATTTAAAAGGGAAGTATAACATGTCAATAGCAAAAATGTGCAAAATATTTCTAATTCCATTCTCTTTAAACCAGTCAATCAACTCACCATTTAGTTAACAGACACCTTTCAAGACCAGACTTCTTTGCCACACCAAATTCAAGTGATTAAACGATAGATTATAAATTATAAATTATTTATAAATTGACTAAAGCAGGCAAATGTTTAGATCTCAGTCCAATGGCTGGTCTCATTCTCGTAAATCATAACCATTGATAAATAAAAACTACTCACCCAGTTGAACTAGTTTGCAATACATCAGCAATTTCTAGTACACTCTCAACTCGGGTTTTTACTTCCAACTCTGACACTTACAAAATATCATCATAAGGCGTGCCTAAGGTCGGGTCACTCCGGGGTTTAACAATTTATACAACAATTAAATTTAAACTTAGGGATAGGCAAATTTACTCTGCCACAGAGACATTCATCAGTTATAGGTCATTTGTACAAAAGTGAAAATGCTCTATATTTCTTTTATCTTACTTATAATGGGACTAAGACTGTTCTCATTACTAGAGTGCTAGGACTTTACTCATGACAGTGCTAGGACTTTACTCATGACAGTGCTAGGACTTTACTCATGACAGTGCTAGGACTTTACTCATGACAATGCTAGGACTTTACTCATGACAGTGTTAGGACTTTACTCATGACAGTGCTAGGACTTTACTCATGACAATGCTAGGACTTTACTCATGACAGTGTTAGGACTTTACTCATGACAATGCTAGGACTTTACTCATTATTGTGCCAGGACTTGACTCAATATATTGCTAGTACTTTAAACATAACAGTACTAGGACTTTGCTTATTGCACTGCTGGACTTTGAGTATAACAGTGCTAGGACTTTGCTCATTATATTGCTAGATATTTACTCATTACAGTTTTAGAATTTTACTCATAACCGAGTTATGGAGTTTTGACTTCATTACAGTATGTGATGCTAATGCCACTTAGTTCATAGTTATTATTATTATTATTATTAATTAATCACCCATATTTAATTATAAATGATGAAAATCTTAATTTATGAAGACAAATGCGCGATATGGTTAGGGTTAGGTTAGGGTTAGGGTTAAGGTTAGGATTAGGGGTTAGGGGTTATGGTTAGGGTTTGGGTTAAGGTTAGGATTAGGGGTTAGGGTTAGGGTTTGGGTTAGAGTTAGAGACAGAACGCGTCGTCACCATTTTGTCCATTGCATTTTTGTCGGCGCGCATTTGTAATACCTATACAGTAATATATCTTAACACACAATTCAACAGATTAGTGTCAATACAATTCTTATCAGAGGACAGAAATGGAGTTTAGAGATAAATGAAAATAGTTTGTATGTAACCTTGTATAGGCGAAGCTGCAATAGTTTCTCACATGCTTTTTGTAACAAAGTCACAATTGTATTGTTCACATTATTACTGTCATTTCCATGTGTTTCCCTCGCGCATTGTAGAACACTGATAAGATGTTATTCTCTTGAGGTTAATCTGGCACTCCACCGTATTAATTCCCTCAAGCAGAACAACAATTGTAGTAATTACCAGTAACTTCCTTGTACCAGAAATTCCACCATGTGGTCAGCATACTTTGGCACCATAATTCAACAGAGTGCAGTGTATTCCTTACACTTACACACTATGGGTAGATACTTCTCACTCTACGCTATTTATAAATCACTAAATTGGGAGATTCAGGTAAAACAAGTAAAAGCGGCTTTAATCAAGGAACAAAAATAAGTTTCCAGTTTATTCATCTTTAACTCCATTCTTGATTACATTCAAGTCTCAACTTATAGTTTCACTGCAATAGTATTTATTAGCCAGATACATGCACACAGCATAATAAATACATTATACTAGTTTAAGAACAGGTTCACTAGAAACAAGGTCAAGTGTTTAGCAACTACATATAAGGATCATAGTTCACAATTTGTAGAAATAATAGTCTACTCACATAATACATCTCTATGTAAAATGCAATTATAACATATCAATAGCAAACGTTCACAAAATCTTTCTTTGTCTATTCTCTCTAAATCATTCCGTTAACTCACCATTAAGCTATTGACTGTTTTTCATGACCGTACTTCTTGCCACTCCAAATTTAAAATGATTTGACAAAAGAATTCTTTACAGCAGGTAAACTTGTGATCTCAGCCCATTGGCTGGTCTCGTTCTTGTAAATCTTAACCATTAAATCTATTCATCTACCTAAAACCGATTTAGATTACATCAGCAAATCTAGCATATTCTTTACCTGAGTTGTTTACTTCCAACTTTTCAATTAAATTTATCAGCACAAGCAGTGCCCAAGGTAGGGTCACTTAGACGTTTAACAATTTATATATCAGTTTAGTTTAGAAATAGGGATAGGCATATTTTTAACAATTTATATAACAGTTAAGATCAGAAATAGGGATAGGCTCATTTCCTCTGCCGCACATTGCTAGAGATTACTCATAACATGGCTAGGACTTTATTCATTACAGTGCTAGAGCACACGGGTTTTACATGACATAAATCATGTATGCAATGACTGCAACTGCAAATGTACTGTACATTCAAGTCTTCAAGGGGAGACAACCGCAGCAAATTTATCAGTACATTTACGCAAATAACGCACTGTGTTAATGACCTTATTACAGCAGCAAAGCAGATGGGGAGAAAACTCATGTCGTGTCTTTTCTATCACTTTACTTCACCCTTTAACTGAGATAAAATTAACTGAATTAATTAGCCATAAAAATATTTTTTTATATTTGTCTATTCTGTCAGTATTTATTTTAGTTTGTCGATGACAAAAAAATTAAAGGCGATTCTATACGCTGACCACAAACATAACAGTATTTATAAAATCCTGAAGATATTATCTATTCTAGAAATGCAATAAAGTATCTACGAAATCTTAAACCATTATATATTTTAATTTGTTCAATGTACTTTATTCTATACAGCTCTATAGATGACAAGCAATCAAATGTAACGTTGTTATTCAGTTATTGTCTCTTATTATGATGCATTAAATATATTACGTGTATTTATTTACTCTTAAGGAAGGATGAAATAGTAAGATGTGTTTGTCTATATTTACATTTGTACTGAACGGTTACGCCAGAAGAATAGTCGGTACATGGTGGTAAAATAGTTGATGTTTGTGGTCGATATGGTCTATCAATCATGTGAAAAGACCAAGTAAAATTGCCGGTACACGTTGCAAGATCTATTTGAAGTGGAGGAAATGTAACTTGTTTAAATGTAATAGAGTGGTGAAATGAAATCATTTATTGAACACTTTATTGGTAAACAGTTACGTTTTTGAATTCTTGAGATTGTTGTCAGAATAATTGACAAGAAGACTGACAGGAGCACTTCAGCATACCTGTATATTTTGCCCTAATTAGACAAAGGGTGGTAACATGGTATGCTACTGTAGCACTTTTGTACTACCTGTGATAACAGGGCAGGCTAGTGTAGCATCTTAGTAATATATGTGGTAAGATGGTATGCTATGGTAACACTTTTGTAATACATGTGATAACCGGGCATGCTACTGGAACATTTTTGTAATACATGTGGTATCATGGTATGCTACTGTAGCACGCTTGTCATTCATCTAGGACAGTGTATGCTATTATAAAACTTTCCCTATATATTTAGGACTTTATGCTGTTATAACACTTTTCCTATACATTTAGGACATTGTATTCTATTATAGCATTTTTGTTATTCATCTATTCTAGGATGTTGTATGCTGTTATAGCCATTTTGTTATACATCTTGGACATGGTATGCTATTATAGCACTTCTGTAATACATCAAGGACACGGTTTGCTATTATAAATCTTCTGTAATGCATCTTGGACATGGTATGCTATTATAGTACTTCTGTAATACATCTTGGACATGGTATGCTATTATAAATATTCTGTAATACATCTTGGATATGGTATGCTAATTATAGCACTTCTGTAATACATCAAGGACATAGTATGCTATTATAGTACTTCTGTAATACATCTAAAGCATGGTATGCTATTATAGATCTTTTCTCATACATCTTGGTCATGGCATGCTATTATATAGCATTTTAGTAGTACATCGAAGACATGGTATACACAATCGGTAGTTTAATCATTCATGGAGATGTTGTAGTCTATTCTGCAGTAGTCATTTAATCGCAAAGCAATTAGCAACTTACATTGAATTGTTTTACCATATTGAGAATTATAAACTGTTATACTGAATTTTTACCTTTAACATACAGATAGACATAACATATTATAATGAAGAAGTCGTTTGCCATTTTGGCAATTATAACATGCTGTAACTACAGTCGTAGTTTTGTCATCCTTATAGTTATATTTTATTTTCTAATATCGCATTACATAAGAGCTGTAATGTTTCTATTAAAGCATTAGTTTTGTCTTTATAAGAGCTGTAATGTTTCTAATAAAGCATTAGTTTTGTCTTTATAAGAGGTGTAACGTTTCTAATAAAGCATTAGTTTTGTCATTCTGAGAGTTGTAACTTTTCTATTAAAGTGTTGTCATATTGATATTTTTATCATGGTTTTCTTAAAGTAATTGTTCCATTTGATGTAGTAGCTTTATCTGATAGTTATAGCGTTATAGTGAAATAGCAATTTTATAATACAGAAAGTCATAACACATTCATACGTCTTGCCTTTCTCATACGAATAGTTATGACGTATAAGTTTTGTTATGATGAATAGCAGGCCATTCTGAAATAAAAGATTTACCTTATTCATTGTTAAACGTAGTATGCTAAAGTAATTTCTTATACTGTTAGTTATTATATTTAATCCGGAGTATTGTGCCACTAAAAGTTATTACAAGTCATATTAAAGTAAAAGAGTTTTAGACATACAGTTATAACATGCTCCCCGAAGCAGTATTTTGTCTGGTAATTTATACTATAATAGTACTTTGTCATATTAAAAGCTACATCAGGCTTTTATACTGAAAGATGAGTTTTATCATCCTCAAAGTAATTTCCGATTATGAAGAAATAGTAAATGTTTACGTAATAAATAACAGAATTTACTGATGTTAATATCAAATTAGGATTTACTGAAATACTTAGTGACTTGTATTTAAGCAGAAAAAAAATTAGTGAATAAGAAGTTTACAGAGGTAGAACAGATTAGGATTTACTGAAGTACTTATTGACTTGTATGTAAGCAGAAACAAAATTTAGTTAATAAGAAGTCTGCAGACAGAGGAAGATCAAACTAGGTCTTTATGAAGTATTAATTTTCTTCATGTGTAGCATGCGATAATAGTACGGATTTAGCTGTGTTGACAACGTAGTCGATTTTACTGAAATTAAAAGAAATGTTTTACTTGCAACAGTAGCAAATTATATTAAAATATGTTTTCTTTATACTTACAGCAGGCAAAGTTCTAACAACAGAGTAACGGCAGGTCAAGTTCTAACAGTGGTGTTAACAGCCAAGTTCTACAAGTGGTGTTAACTGCAGGTCAAGTTCTAACAGTGGTGTTAACAGCCAAGTTCTTCAAGTGGTGTTAACTGCAGGTCAAGTTCTAACAGTAGCGCTAACAAGAATGCACAATTTTCATTCCATCGAGATTCCATGAGCCGAACAGTGTGCTTTGCTCCACAAAAATGATTTTCCACTAAACTTGCAGACTGGCTATGCAGGTTATTTTAGAGAACAACTTTTTCAAGAGTCTGGCACAGTTAGCAAGAATCAAGAACAAGTGCACGCGTCCATTTCACGTACGAAACACGCGCAACACCGTTGTCTTACCTCTTGTTTATATCAGATCACTCGTAATCTCACATGTTTCGGCCCCAGGTATCGTGTTTATCTCCCTTTTCCAGTCTAGCCAAGGAACGCGTTCAGGGATAGGTTTGTGAGGAATGGAATGGGAAACGAGTAGTTTGTTTATCTCGTACAAATTACACCACTATTTGTGACGTCTGTGTACATGACGCCACTATTTGTGACGTCTGTGTAAATGACGCCACTATTTGTGACGTCTGTGTAAATGATGTCACTATTTGTACGTCTGTGTAAATGACGCCATTATTTGTGACGTCTGTGTAAATGACACCACTATTTGTGACGTCTGTGTAAATGATGCCACTATTTGTGACGTCTGTGTAAATGACGCCACTATTTGTGACGGTCTGTGTATATGACGCCACTATTTGTGATGGTCTGTGTACATGACGCCACAATTTGTGACGGTCTGTGTACATGACGCCACAATTTGTGACGGTGCATATAATGTCATTATTTGTGATTGTCCCTGCATGTAATGCTAATATGTTGTTTATCCGTAAATAAAATGTCATTATTTGTGATTGTCCCTGCGTGTAATGCTAATATGTTGTTTATCCGTAAAGAAAATGTCACTATATGTGATTTCCCGCATATATGACTTATTTACGACTGATTCAACATACGACACCTATTAGATGGGTATATAACTATCCTATAGCACCCTCTAGATGTGTTGTTCCATATTATAATTAAACTGTTTGTGACTGTATATATGATGCGACTAGACGTGATGTTCCATATTATAATTAAACTGTTTGTGACTGTATAAATGATGCGACTACACGTGATGTCCCGCAGGTATAATAACACCATTTGTGACTGTATAAATGATGCGACTACACATGATGTCCCGCAGGTATAATAACACCATTTGTGACTGTATAAATGATGCGACTACACATGATTCCCGCAGGTATAATAACACCATTTGTGACTGTATAAATGATGCGACTACACATGATTCCCGCAGGTATAATAACACCAATTGTTAACTGTTCGCTTCTAAATATGTCACTACTCGTACATATCACGGCTTTTAACTCTCCCGTAAATTACTGTGAATGTTACATGCACTAACAACACTATGTGAGTGTGTAGGAAGGTCGAAGGATCACAGTTGTATGCGGAATGGACATACATTCTGTAAGGACTATACATAAATATTTCCTTGGACATGTCTGAGGTTTTCCGTGGACTGGACAAATGATGTTTTATGTGGACTGGACGAATGGTGTTTCTTGTGGATTGGAAAACAAAGGTTGGTAAGGCTATATTTTCTCGATACTGGACGTGCTGATCTATGAGGAGTGGACTTGTGCTGATGAAAGGAATGGACGTGCTGATCTCATTCTCAGCACAAGTCTATTCCTCATCCACTTCTCATAGGACTTGTGTTGATGAATGAGGAATGGACTTGTGCTGATGAATGAGGAGTGGACCTATGCTGATGAATGAGGAGTCGACTTGTGCTGATCTATGAGGAGTGGACGTGCTGATGAATGAGGAATGGTGCTGATCTATGAGGAGTGGACTTGTGCAGATATATTAGGAGTGGACTTGTACTGATCTATGTGGAGTGGACGCCAATTATGTTCTCTGGGTGTTGGACTTGCTGATCTACAGCAATTGAACACATGTATTCCTTATGGTCATTTATGTTCTGCGAGGTCCGGACTTGCGAAATGCTCTAAGCCCTGAACGTTATGCGCAAGAGTGAGTCAACTGAACACACGATAACTGTCCTGTCAACTGAACACACGATAACTGTCCTGTCAACTGAACACACGATAACTGTCCTGTCAACTGAACACACGATAACTGTCCTGTCAAACTTCGTCCACGGAGACGTCGTTGGTCCAGTCCAGAAAGAACCACATACAACCAGTTTTTAAAGAATATTTCTGTCCAGTCTCTAAAGGACATTTTACGTCAAGTTCTCAAATATTAACTATTCAATTATTAACTACTGTTGTATATCCAGTTTTTAAAAAAATTAAATAACTAATACTAAAATAATGTTATTCATCCATTCCTTTAGAAACATTAAATATCAAAAACTTAAATAATATCCATTCCTTTAGAAACATTAACTATCAAAAACTTAAATAATATCCATTCCTTAAGAAACATTAAATATCCAATACATAACTAATGTTATATAAGCAAACCTGCATGAACATTAAATATCCAATATTTAGAAAAATGTATTTTAATCCAGTCCTTTATGAGTATTAGCCATACATTCTTTAAAATAATATACCATTCCAGAAAAATCCTTGTTGACAAAGGCAGGTCATGCCATGGACTATTAGAATATTTAAATCTGTCTAGAAATCAGATCAGTGTACGCATAATCTTGCGTCAACATGCGGGCGAAATCGATCTCACTTCCGTTGAGAAGATAATTAAGAAAGACGGAAGACTGTGAAAGAAAGAGATGAGACATGCTTTTAAGAAATACTCCGCTGGGTCACGTATGTCTTCATGAATATTAATTGTGAATCTTATTCGGTTGTAGCGTATTTATAGAACTGATAGAAATATTACAATCCATGTACAATATACTTTTTAACAAATACAAAAGAGGATTGTTTAAATATACATACCACATGTTTAAAGTTTTGTACACTATACATACGTATACATCACAGTATTATACACTATACATACGTATACATCACAGTATTAAATATTCACCATTATACAATCGTGACACGACTGCACAATGAACAAACTTGTGTACATTATTATTATCATATTTATACACCATCACTATATATGTTTTATACATATTATATTAAGTGACAGAGTCACACACACACATTATTGATAGGTTTATACAATACTAATAGCAGCTTTATGCACAAGTAAATTACAGCTTTATGTGCCGCAGTTAACCGCTTTATATACCATAATGTTAGCAGCTTTATACTCCACATTATTAACAACTTTATACACCAAACAATTAAAGGTTTTATACAGTACGGAATTGATTGCTTTATACATCACATATCAATCGTTTTATATACCACAGCTCAAAGTTGAATACATCACACAATTGACGGTTTTATAGGAATTGATAGCTTTATACATTACATTATCAATCGTTTTATATACCACAGCTCAATTTATGGCTTTATATGCTATACAGTTCACAGCTTAAATTTCACAGAATTAACTGCTTTATTACCACAGAATTAACGACTTTATATGCCATACATGTTTTATATCTGCTGTATAATCATATTAACAGTAGATTCATATATTATTAACAGCTTTTTATTGACAGAATTTAACATGCTAGCACAACTCACCTGAGACTGCAGTTCGCATTTGCTTCATTTCCTGTCATAGGTGATGAAAAATGGTAAGATTTATGAAGATAATCTCGAAAGGAACACACCCACCCTTGAATAACAACGAATTGAAACCTTTGATGCAAACTTTACATTTCAAATCTCGATACATATCACGGCTCTCTCCATTAAAATGAGCGGCTGTTTCATCTGCTGTGGAATTATAGAATTAATAATGTGCTTGTTAGTGCTATGGTGCGTTCGTGTCGAGAATATGTCATTTCCGGTTCGTGTTCTTCGAATGCAACTTACTCACAGCTGAACAAACCGGAAGTGTCGACAAGTGATCCGCACAGAGGCGTAAGAGCCATGCATTATTAATTACCCGCACGCGTTACAAGTGTGACATTTCGGTATTACGTATAGTTTTTGTCTGAAAATGCGACAAAGTTAAAGACAAAATGCGACAAAGTTAAAGACAAAATGCGACAAAGTTAAAGACAAAATGCGACAAAGTTAAAGACAAAATGCGACAAAGTTAAAGACTGTGAACAGTAGGTCAATAATTCACCCTCGGAAGAGAAATATACATATCAACATGTATGATTTTAAAATAAACCAATAGATAAAGCATGGCTGATATTGTTTATATTTTATTATTATTATGATCAAGGAACTCATTTATCTCACTAAACGGATTGATCTGACTCATGATGTCCCGTTACCATTACGACAAAACTGTCCTGACAGTTATTATATCAAACAGAATGAAAATGTGTCAAATCAGTTAGCTTAAGACTACAAGAAACTGCCACGTTCACATTCATTCATCATATTAAATAACTCGTGCACAATATAGGTCACGTTCACATTCATTCATCATACTAAATCACTCGTGCACAATATAGGTCACGTTCACATTCATTCAGCATACTAAATACCTCGTGCAGAATAGAAGTCACGTTATCAGTTATCGGTGAGCAAAAAAGCTGATACACAAACTGTTTTCTCAGCTATCTGTAATCTCATTGATTTCATCACACTCTTTCACAATACAATCATGCTAGCATAAGCATGTTTAATGAAATGTAACTTACAAGTAACAGAAACATGATAATTAGATTTACAGCGCAATTATGGCCTAGAATCCAAATGATCAAAGCTTTCTTGTACTCACTGAGCTGACGTCATATAAGATTTGCAGTTGTCATTATGGCCTACAGAACAAAAGATCAAGGATTACTTGTGCTCAAAGAAATTATGTCAATTAAGAATTACAACGTAAATATTAATTATCTGATCAAAACTTTCTTGTACTCCCAGAACTGACGTCATATTATTAGGCATCGCAAACCATGGTCGAATCTACATATCCCAATCGTATTCCATTCACAAATTACGTCATGATTTGTTATAACTGGTTATGTCAGTACAATACGTTCAAATTACGTCATGACAAATCCTTTCAGTATATGTTTATATTAAATCACGATTGAACATTAACAGAAACAAGTTGGTTTATTTAATGACTAGCCTTTACACTGGGTCAGTAAAATTAAAGTACTAGTTCTCTGAATTAGCTGGTGATCTCGTTATATTAGTCACAGCCATAGTCTAGAATATGGACGGTGTGGTCGTGACACTAACGTTACGGTGGTCTGATCTATTAATATTGACCTAGAATTGTAGATATTTTTCAAACAAAACTCTTCGAGTGCACATCATTTAGAAGATTAATCTGACGCTTGCTGTTCTCGACCCGCGCTATTACAAGAGGAAATACGGCTTATAGCAAATACCTTTCCTGACGTCTGTATATACATCAAAATTGGCGTTGTGCTCATCTGCAGCCTGTGCACAGTCTTGCTAACTTACACGCCCCCGTCTTTTTGAATGCACCAATAGAAACAAACGTACTTTAGCTACGTTTAGCATGCCTTCACTGAAACAAACGTACTTTAGCTACGTTTATCATGTCTTCATACTGAAACAAATGTACTTTAGCTACGTTTAGCATGCCTTCACACTGAAACAAACGTACTTTAGCTACGTTTATCATGCCTTCACACTGAAACAAATGTACTTTAGCTACGTTTAGCATGCCTTCACTGAAACAAACGTACTTTAGCTACGTTTATCATGCCTTCACACTGAAACAAATGTACTTTAGCTACGTTTAGCATGCCTTCACTGAAACAAACGTACTTTAGCTACGTTTAGCATGCCTTCACACTGAAACAAATGTACTTTAGATGCGTTTAGCATGCTTTCAGACTGTAAAAAATATACTTTAACATGCTTTCAGATTGTAACAAATATACTTTAACATGATTTCAGACTGTAACAAATATACTTTAACATGCTTTCAGACTGTAACAAATATACTTTAACATGCTTTCAGACTGTAACAAATATACTTTAACATGATTTCAGACTGTAACAAATATACTTTAACATGATTTCAGACTGTAACAAATATACTTTAACATGCTTTCAGATTGTAACAAATATACTTTAACATTATTTCAGACTGTAACAAATATACTTTAACATGCTTTCAGACTGATACACGCGATCTTAATTGAGTGTCATGATAGCGTAGTGGATTGATAATTGTTTACCGCTAGTCTCACATTGAAATCTAAAACAAACCTAAACAAAAAGTCTCTGAAAGGAGAACCAGTTCAAATTAAAAGTTAACCTTCACGACATTGCTTATAATGACTTCTAATCATTGGCTGGCCCTTGTGTCATTATTTTGATTATGCCAAATGACATAAGAAGCAATAGTTTCAACGTTTGGATTATAGAAGATTCAGTAACTTGCTTGTGTGGTCTGTCATATCATCGTTTAGAGAGACCGTTTCAAGTTTAAGAACAGGAGCAACACGCAAACGTCTGGCACGAAATTCGTAATGTTGGATGAGAAACGTTCCATCATGTGTGTGTGTCTGCGTGCGTTTGTGACATTGTATTCGTACTTATATATGTCTTCAGATGGACCTACGAACAGACAGACAGAAAGACGAATGGATGGATAGATAGATAGATAGATAGATAGATAGATAGATAGATAGATAGATAGATAGATAGATAGATAGATAGATAGATAGATAGATAGATAGATAGATAGATAGATAGATAGATAGATAGATGGATGGATGAATGGATGGATGGATAGATAGAGAGAGAGAGGTTAATCAACAGTTTAAATTTAATGAGAGGCTAAGTCGTTAATCATCGCATACATAGCCCAGATTAACAACCCAAGAAATATAGTTATGTCATTCATATTCTCTCTTTCAGTCTATCTCTTGCGTCTTCACTGTCTTACTTTCTATTTATCTGTAATTCACTAGCAGATTTATTATCGATGTCATTAAGAATCCAGTATTTATACAACAGCCTCCGTATAGTTAGATTTTGAGTCGCTGAATACAACAGCATCCATATAGTTGTGTTGGATGTCGCTGAATACAACAGCATCCATATAGTTGTATTGGGTGTCGCTGAATGCAACAGCATCCATATAGTTGTGTTGGATGTCGCTGAATACAACAGCATTATTTTTAGTTGTGTTGGATGTCGTTGAATACATCTTCCGTATAATTGAGAGTAGCTGAGTACAAAAGCATCCATATAGCTGTGTGGTCTCTTATGAACGTCAGTATAGAATAAAGAACTCAGAATAATATGCATGCTCTTTGAGTTCATACAAATGAAATAGAATTCTTGTTAGTTGAGTTTTCATCAAAGTTGTTCAGCAAAATACTTTAAACCGGGAAGTACTTAAAAGTGTCACTTTCATTTACAACAAGAAATATTTCCTTCCAATGCGTATATCTGCAAACAATTAAACATTATTAATGTTTCCATCAGAATTCAATTCGTTAGTAAGTATACACTGTAAAATACTCTGCTAACTTTCAATGCAATAATTCGTAATACAACCAAACTCAAAGCTCTCTCTCTCTCTCTCTCTCTCTCTCTCTCTCTCTCTCTCTCTCTCTCTCTCTCTCTCTCTCTCTCTCTCTCTCTCTCATTTTATATATATAAAGAACCAAACACAAAGCTCTACCTATACATCTTTGTGTAAACAAACAAAAAATAGTTTAATTTATATTATCGATATGTAATACATTCAAACACAAAACTCCACGTATATATATATATATATATATATATATATATATATATATATATATATATATATATATAGAGAGAGAGAGAGAGAGAGAGAACCAAACATACAGCTTTACTTATATAGCTATATGTAAACACCCAAGCATTAAACAAAGGTTGTAAGCCTTTTTGCATATAAACACTAAACAAGTGAAATTATAACTGGAATTATAATTATAATTACAGTCAAACGCTAAACAGGAGTGTTTATAACTCTGTATATAGCCGAACACTAAACAGGTGAATTTATAACTATATTTACAGCCGAACTACTAAACAGGTGTGTTTATACAGCCAAACACTAAACAGGTGTGTTTATAACTGTATACAGCCAAAAACTAAACAGATGTGTTTATAACTGTGTATACAGCCAAACACTAAACAGGTGTGTTTATAACTGTATACAGCCAAACATTAAACAGGTGTATTTATAACTGTATACAGCCAAACACTAAACAGCTGTGTTTATAACTGTATACAGCCAAACACTAAACAGCTGTGTTTATAACTGTATACAGCCAAACACTAAACAGGTGTGTTTATAACTGTATACAGCCAAACAAAAGAACTAGTCTAATAAATATTTGTGTCTGCAGCCAAATGCTGACCCAGTTTAGCTGACTGCCGACCAAACCTTTGCGGACTGACAGACGTAATGTTCACTGTGAGCGCCAGGGAGTGGCATTTTGATTTCTTCATGTGCGCTCATGCAATGCCAGACAGATAAAATATATCGGAGCAGGATGTCGAAGTGCAGACTGGGGGCCAGAAGCAGGGGTTGATTAAGGATATAGCAGTGATTAAGGATCTTTTCCTCAACACTATATCGCATTTCCTAATTATATCTTCGTTTTATAGGGTTAAAAAGAATCTACGCCTAGCTAGTTGACCTAAAACACAAATTACTCTATGCCTAGAAAGGTGAACTAAAACACAAATTACTTTATGCCTACAAATGTGAACTAAAACACAAATTACTTTATGCCTAGAAAGGTGAACTAAAACACAAATTACTCTATACCTAACAAGTTGTGATAAAACACGCCTTAATCCACGCATGACAATTTGAGGCAAAACATACTTTGCACCATGCCTACCAATTTGAGCTAAAACACAAATTATGTCTAGCAAGTAGAGCTAAACCACAAATTACTCTTTGCCTAGCAAGATGAGCTAAACCACAAATTACTCTGTGCCTAGCAAGTAGAGCTAAACCACAAACTACTCTATGCCTAACACACTTTGCACCATGCCTAATAAGTCTAGCTAAAACACACTTTACAGGCCAAGCAAGTTGAGCTAACACACACTTTACACCATGCCTAACAATTCTAGCTAAACACACTTTACATGCCTAGCAAGTCGAACTAAAGCACACCTTACTCTATGCCTAACAATTCATGACAAAACAGATATTGCAATATATCAGGCAAGCTGTGCTAACACAGACCGCACGCTTTAACCTGACATCACATCAAGATAGACTCTACAATATTTAACGTCTTTCATAGATAGATAGATAGATAGATAGATAGATAGATAGATAGATAGATAGATAGATAGATAGATAGATAGATAGATAGATAGATAGATAGATAGATAGATAAAATGTATATGATGTGCCCAATTAGTGAAGTGATGTTGGCGGTAAAGTTCATCCTGAAGAAAAGCTTGAAATTCACGCTGGCGTTTGCCTTAACAACCAGATGCGGCTTATCAATGCTTGCAAGTTTTATTCAAGATTTTATTTATGTTTTGGAGCTGTGTCTACTTAACGCTCAGGGTGGTGGTGGGAGGAGTTTTGTCTGTTACAAATATAGTTTGTGGCCTTGCTGTTTCTTAATTAATAAAACATTTTTCTTAATTAATAAAACATTTCTCTGAATTAAAAAATATTTCTCTTAATCAGTAAACAATTCACGTGATTTTATCGAGTTACTTAGTATCTGATATACTTTATTCATTAATAATTCCTTAATATAATTAATCTTGTCTCTTTTTTATTTCTTCTCATCTAATCTTTAAAAACAGTAATTAATTAACTCGGTTCCTACAAAAATCGTCAGTGGATATAAACGAATATTTATTTCTTCTCAAAGTCAGAAGAGAACGTTGAACGAAATGAACGAAAGCAAATTAATACCAACAACTTAACACAGTTATCTATATTTGATAATAATAATTATCTTTCATGTTGATTTCACCTTTGCGGACGTGACATTTACGGTCTCAGCAGTAAATATGTTAAGCCTAGGTTTTAAGGAAAAAATAACCAATGACGAGGAAGAAGGGGAAAGGCTGCAGGTGTTGATTTCGGTAGAAATTCTTGCGTCACAAAATGGTTGAAATTTATTATAAATGCGTGCCATAGCAACCTTCGTTCCTCGTCTCAAAGTTCATGGGATGGCCTGAGAAGCTAGGGTTTGGGGTTTGGCCTGTAGCAACTTAGAATTTAGTGTACAAATTTCGCTACTTGTATAACCTTCTCCAAAATCATTAGGCACCATTTACATTACAACTATAATGACATTTTTTTTAATAAAGACCTATTTACAGGAAAAGAGGCTATCAATGCTTATAATGGAATCCAATAGGCCCACATAATCTATAATTAATCAAAGATTCCAATACGTTGTAGTCAGAGACCAACAAAATCTATAATGGAATCAAAGAGATTATAAGAGGCCAGCACAGCAGAGTCCATAATTGAAATAAAGGGGTGAACAGTCTATAATAAAAGAATAAAATAAAGGGGTGAACAGAGTCTATAATGGAAATAGAGGGTTTAACTGAGTCTATAATGGAAATAGAGGGGTTAACTGAGTCTATAATGGAAATAGAGGGGTTAACTGAGTCTATAATGGAAATAGAGGGGTAAACTGAGTCTATAATGGAAATAGAGGGGTCAACAGAATCTATAATGGAAATAGAGGGATTAACTAAGTCTATAATGGAAATAGAGGGGTTAACTGAGTTTATAATGTAAATAGAGGGGTCAACTGAGTCTATAATGGTTTATAATGGAATTAAAAGATCCAACAGCGTCTATGAACGTGCTCGGCATAGAAAATGTTTCGAATCTAATATGCAATTGCTATGCAGCATGTGGGATTTTAAACGTTCACACATCCAATTATTCAATGGTTATCGGAGCTTTCGTAAGAAATGAAACATGGCATGGCTTAAAGGTGACTTATTTAAGATGATGACAGTGGTTTGATGAATATAGATTTAATATAGGAAGCATCTTATTCAGTATTGCAAAGTATTTTACAACAGTTTATTAAATGATAGTTGATTAATCATACTAATAATCATGTTAACAATACATATCAAGTTCAAACTGCAAGAAGTATCTATTTTAATAAATCTTTACAAACAACTGTTTACAGGCACTTACCAATATTCATTATTAATTTACCAAAAGTGTCTTTAAATATTGCAGGAACATTGTTTTCTTTCTTTATTGCATAAGTGCAAATGTGGAGGGTGAATTTAAATTAATTTTAGTAGGTGTACATAAATCAAAAAATAATTACATGTTTGCAATTAAGAAAAAATAAGACCCAATACAAATCCTAGTAAAATTTCTGTGATCACTTATTAACTTCCCAGTTACAAGATTAACTAAATTAATGGATATATAACTTATTCAATTAACATCATACACTTCGTACTTATGACACCTGTAACTGTAATTAACTGATTTTATATAAAATTACAAATCGACGTCAATGATCCAACGCTAGAACTCTACCTGTGTAAGTGTAAGACTTTTAAACTGGTCATGTCTAACCTTTCGCTCCTCAACGCCTGTCATTTCCAAACTGTCCCGAAGACACTGTCTACTATATTGTGCATATCACAGTCTTCTTCGAAATATTGACATTCAATACCAAAATAAATGCATTTATACAAATTTAAATTTTGCAGTCTTGATTCTAAGAATGGGAATTACTAATTTCATATGGATGTATTCTGTCACGGCCGCCGTTGTTGTACTAATTTCATATGGATGTATTCTGTCACGGCCGCCGTTGTTGTACTAATTTCATATGGATGTATTCTTATCAGTGACTGACCTAGATTCCGTTTCACTTGATCTTTAAAGCTGACTGTTTGAAATGAAGGCTGTTTTCCATCTTTTACCGATTTTGCGGCATGGCACGAGTTGAGCTGCGGTCGGGAGAAATCAAGTGAAGATGAATTGAGTGGGAAGAATTTACTAATAGAAAAATTGAAAGGATGATGATGAAAGGGTGTTTCAGTGCTGGTGCATTTTGGTTGTCTGAGGCAAATGGTATCGGCAAAGAAGGTGAATTATCCATTAGTTCACCAAATTTTCACTTGTTGGTGTTGTTAGGAATTTTGACAATTTGGTTTCTCAGTTTTACGGTTGTTGATGGAGGTCTTAAGGTGGTTTCTGTTGGGACTCTTCCTGTAGAGCTGACAGCCTAGTATAAGTTGTATTATATATGTCTGCTGGACTTTCGTTGTCTTTGAGATTGTCTGATCTGTTGACGTGGTCAATTTCTTTTCTTCCTCGACTTTGCGTTTTCTTATTTTTTTGCTCGTTAGATACAACTGGGCTCATTTCTTTTCTAAAGGTGTCATGGCTGTTTTCTACTAGTATTTCTGGGGGATCGGGTGTCGTTATTTTCTGTTAATTATGGTATAGGCGAAAAAGGTTGTCGTCATTTACTGTTAATTCTGGTACAGGCGAAAATGTCTTTGTGTATTTCAAAATAATGGTTTCCTCATCTAATTCTAGTCATCTGTCACTGGAGTTGCTTCTGTTTCTTATATTTCTTTTGTGATTTGATCTGCTTGACTCAGCATTTTGGCATTTTGGGTATTAGCAATGCTAAGTTGGTCCCAATCTCATGGGTGTAGTGGGACTCCATCTAGCTTGACATTTTTTTCTGCATCTGCAGTGGTGATTGTTATAACGTGTGAATACGTTCTATATTTCTATACTAGTTGCTTGGACAAAATTATTGTTTGCTTTTAGAGGAAACATCTATTGGCATTGTCTTTGTTGTCTGTTTGAGTAATTTCAGTTTGTACCCCCCCCGTCCACCCGTCTTCTGCTTTAGGTTGTGTTTATCGTCTCTGACAGCTTTTTTCCTGTTTCCAGTATTTGCAGTGTCATGCTAGTTTTAGAATGTTTCAAAGCTTTCCTCTATATACGGTGGACACAAACACAAAACCTATGATCAAAATGAATATGGTGGTGGTTATGGTGTTCATGATGATGATGACGGCGACGACGACGATGATGGTGGTGATGGTGGTAGTGGTTGTAGTGGTGTTGGTGATAATGATGATTTTGATGAGTTTGATGATGATGATGATGATGATGATGATTATGATGATTTATTTCTTGCATACGTATTTATTGTTATTTTAAGTTATATAGAAGTATTATGGCTAATTGCACATTATAATTTTAAGTACACTTATGAACATTAAATTTTCACGCTCACAGAGGTTTTCTAAAAATGACTTCTCTCTTCTGCGCTACACAGTGAGCTACACGAGATGAACAGTGACAGCAAATGACGCAATGCTACTTTTATAAGACAAAGTCTTCACTAACAGTGACAGCAAATGACGCAATGCTACTTTTATAAGACAAAGTCTTCATGAACAGTGGCAGCAAATGACGCAATGCTACTTTTATAAGACAAAGTCTTCACTAACAGTGACAGCAAATGACGCAATGCTACTTTTATAAGACAAATGAAAGCAATCCATTGCGTTACAAAACACTCTGGTTTCATTTACTGTTCTTTACATTCGTAAATTCTCCGACGATTCTCCCCTTGCTTTGTGTAGCACGCTGTTTGTTAAAATTTTACTGTCACACTCTAAATTGTCTCCATGCTGTTTGTTAAAATTTTACTGCCACACTCTAAATTGTCTCCATGCTGTTTGTTAAAATTTTACTGCCACACTCTAAATTGTCTCAATGCTGTTTATTAAAATTGTACTGTCACACTCTAAATTGTCTCCTTTACTTTCTGTAACAAACTTTGTGTCACAATCTAAATTTCTCGTAATACGCTTTCCTTGTTATACTCCCCTTATGAGTCACAAGGCGTCGATATTATCAATGGCTTATACAAATTTCTTTTACTGTCAATGAACAAGACTACATATTCCGGGATAATTACACATTCGTGAAAGTGTCTCTTTTTACAGGTTCAATTAGCTATAATAACATATAATTATGTTTAAGCAAGTGTAAACCTTACTAACTTTACACCTAACTTTGGGAAACATGAAAGCAGAATTCCTAATATTCGTGTGTTAAATTACATGGGTAACTTTACACCTAACTTCGGGAAGCATGAATGCAGAGTACCTAATATTCAAGTGTTAAATTACATGCACTGCACTTTGCTGTAATTGACACTTGATACCAGTCAACATATATGTTCGATACTGAATGCATTTCTCCCTAATTCCCACCTTGTTCTCATTTATGAACACCGTTCACTGTCAGGCGAAACCAAAACCATTTGTTTAGCGACCTTATAAGGTCTCATGACGAACAGTCTCCAACGGTCCTGATATAATGTAGATCACATAAATTGTATCATTCTGCAAAAATGCAGAATGACATGGAGACAGCAGCCCCACGTAAAGACAGCACAGAATGGCATGGTCATAGCAACCCTCATAAAGGCAACACAGGATGACGTTGTCATAGCAGCCCTCATGAAAATAACAAAGCACGGTACGGTCAAAGCAGCTTGGAAAATTTTGTATCCGCAAAACCTATATGGGACTGACATGACACAAGTGACTCAATCACCACATCAGTCTGATTAAAAAAAAAACAACAAGAGCCGATTAACTAACTGGTCAGAAAACAAACAGTCCAATAATTAACTGCTCAGCCAACTAGTCCAATAACTAACTGGTCTGTCAACAGTCAAATAAATAGATGGTTTGTGAATATTCAAATACCTAACTGGTCAGTCAATAATCCCCCCCCCAAAAAAGATGATCATCAACTCGCTAATAAATCAACAGTCCAACAAGTAGATGGCTAGCTAACAGTGCAATAACTACCTCGTCTGTTTGCAGATTTGAATTTGGGAGGGGGGGGGGCAGTGCCTGCCTAATTAATCACTAAAAGTTTTATGCCAATTTCGTATCCCAAGTCAGACAAATTATACTTAAAAAATAATTGTAGTTCTAGTAATTAATTAGTGCACGCCGACAAGTGATGAAAGGTCAGACATTTTAAAGACAGTGGCTACTATATTTTACGTCCAGCATTGTTGTACACACACACCAAACTAATCTTTACTTCAGTCGTGAACAGATTATTGTATGCAACACCAAACTAATCTTTACTTCAGTGGTGAACAGCATTGTTGTACACAACACCAAACTAATCTTTACTTCAGTCGTGAACAGCATTGTTGTACACAACACCAAACTAATCTTTACTTCAGTCGTGAACAGCATTGTTGTACACAACACCAAACTAATCTTTACTTCAGTCGTGAACAGCATTGTTGTACACAACACCAAACTAATCTTTACTTCAGTCGTGAACAGCATTGTTGTACACAACACCAAACTAATCTTTACTTCAGTCGTGAACGGCATTGTTGTACACAACACCACACTAATCTTTACTTCAGTCGTGAACAGCATTGTTGTACACAACACCAAACTAATCTTTACTTCAGTCGTGAACAGCATTGTTGTACACAACACCAAACTAATCTTTACTTAGTCGTGAACAGCATTGTTGTACACAACACCAAACTAATCTTTACTTCAGTCGTGAACAGCATTATTAAAGACTGTCGACAGCTTACCACTAGTAAAAGCATACATTTATACTAAATAAGCTTAACTCACGCAAATACTACATTACACAAAAAAACAAATATTAAAACACAGCATGCAAAGACGGTTTATAACGCGCGCACACACGCATATACACTTGCGCACAGGACATGTAACAAAGAAAAAATCTGTAAACATTTTATCCTCAAAACAGGGAAGAATTTGTGTGAAACGGATATTATAAATTCCGTTCTTTACTCTAATGTATTACTAACCCCACTTTGCTTTAAGTGTTATTCTAGCAAAATTGTAACCACTTCTACTCGATACTGCTGCGAGATGTGATATTTACATTGGTCAGACGGAACACCATGAGTAGATCTCATATCTGCCGTGTTTATTTTTTAATTTATTTATCAACTTTTGATATCCGTCATGTCGAGTCATGTAAGTGTAATTCAATCTTTTGTATTTTAAACTTTAAACTAAATTTATTTATCAGCTTTTGATATCCGTCATATCATGTAATTGTAATTCAATCTTTTCTATTTTAAACTTTAAACTAAATTGTGTACATACTCGTGTGTGATAGAGATGATGATTCTAGACCAAGCTAGTACTGAACACATACTTGCATAGCCGCAGTTTTTGGATATAGTGATATGTAGACATTGTACAATGTACATCGTGAGTATTATTGTTATATATTACACAATAGTTAAATTTTCTCACTTTCAAAAGGCTTTCAGTTTTTCGTTATGCATTAGTTCAAAAAACAGAAAGTTATTTAATTTTAAAGTCATATCAATGAACATTTATATATTTCCATCTTTTGCTAAATGTTGTACACAGGAAAGATTTGCTTCCTTTTCATCACAGATTTTTTTTTTTACACAACAAATACAAACTGTGAGTCACAAATCGATAAAATAGTGTTTATTGCAAACGGGTTAGGTAATACGATAATGGATGGATGGATGGATGGTTGGAAAAATGTCAATTCGATTGTTCACTGGGCTCTTTTGTTCGTTTATTTAAGCACATTGACTGTGGGTTTCAAGTCTTTCTTTTCTCTCTTGTTTCCATGTCCGTTTTCGTTTTTCAAGTTATTTATAATTAAGACTGTTTGAAAGGTAATTATAATAATCAGTGAACAAATGATAAGTTTCTAGTTTATTCCTTTATAACTCCATTATTTCTTACATCCAAGCCTCAAATACAGTTCCTTGCAGCAATATTTATTAGCCTGATGCACGCATACAGCATTATAGTTTTACGAGTGATTTCAATAGAAGCCATGCCAAGTATCTAGCATACTTCATTTAAGCATCATAGTTCACGATTTGTATAAATAATAGTTTACTCATATATAATCATCGTCATCATCATCATCATAATCATAATAATCTACTCTACATCTCTATGTAAAATGCAAGTCTAACACATCAATAGCACAAATGCATGAAATATTTCGAAGTCCATTCTCTCTCAATCAGTCAGTTAACTCACTATTAAGCTAACGGCCGTCTTTCGTGACCAGTCTTCTTGCCACTCCAAATTCAAAATGGTCAGACAATAGAATTCTCTACAGCAAGTAAACGTTTGATCACAACCCATTGGCTGGTCTAGTTCTTGTAAATCTTACGCATTGGATCATAAAAACTACTCACCCAGTTGGACTGGTTTGCATTGTATCAGCAATTTCTAGCATATTCTCAACTCGAGCTGTTTACTTCAACTCTCAAACTTACAAAAATAAGACCATAAGGAGTGCCCAAGGTCGGTTCACTTCGACAATTTAACAATTTAATATCAATTTACATCAATAAAGTCTGGAAATAGGGACAGGCAAATTTACTCCGCCACACGTAGTTAGGTTAATCCATTAGACTGTGTTATTTCCATGTTTCCATGTTAGCGTAGTTGGACTGTTTTATTTCCATGTTTCCATATTAGCGTAGTTAGGTTAATCCAATGGACTGTATTATTTCCATGTTTCCATGTTAGCGTAGTTAGGTTAATCCATTGGACTGTATTATTTCCATGTTTTCAATTTAGCGTAGTTAGGTTAATCCATTGGACTGTATTATTTCCATGTTTCCAATTTAGCGTAGTTAGGTTAATCCATTGGACTATACTTACTTTATGAGTGGCTAATCGCTTACTGTTACTCCAATTGTATTCGGCAATAGATCGAAGAGAAAAGTAATTTGCTGTTGTTGTTTTTTTGTTGATATTATTGTTATTGTCATTAGTAGGAACTTTAGCGCTTGTACTCCAAAGTGTTTTCTGCGTCTTTACTATTATCAACTCATTGTTAATGGAGGGAGTCGGTGAGAACCGTTGAGAAAGGTCATATGACCAAGACTGGATTAGAACCCCAAATCTTTGAAGGCTAACGTCTTTACCTCGCTCCAAAAATAAGGCTTCCTTTTGTTTGTTTATAAATAAATAAATAAACCAACTAATGGAATCGAACTATTGTTATATTTACATAAACCACCATAGTGCGTGTTGAAGTGATGTGTGAGGGGACTGGTGCACCTCTGTTGAGAATCAAGCATAATCATTATAATTTTCCTGTGTATTTAAATTTAAGGAGAGATCCTCCCGTGTGCCAAATACTATAGATACGCCCTTGCCGCTAGATGTGAACCAGCTCTATTTATACTCCAAAGAAAGTCATAAAACTTTTTGTCTACTTGTCAGATTATCTCTACAACCTGGCTTATTCTTTGTGCTTTATAGGTCTTACTATTAAATGTTTCCTTGATAAACTATGCTTGGGTCTCTGTTACAGGCGCCAGATTTGAACTGCATAGCCCTGATCTCGTGAACAAAGTGCTAACTGTCGAAGAAAACACAACAGCTACAATCACGTTCACGTTAACAACTGACAAAGACTGCAGAGAAGTGACAACTTTTGTTATCGAGGTTGGCAGTTTAAACAAAAAGGACAACGTTTACAACCCACAGTGTAACATTGTACAGAAGAACTCTAGCTGCAACGACTCACCTAACTCTCCTGTGTCATGTACCTGTGAGTCCCCACTAGGGAGGTATCGGTTTACAAAAACCCTTGTCAGGGGAGACAATACTATGTGGAGGTGGACTACGTTGAACGGAATTGCAGAGGACGAAATTATCTCCTTCAATGTAACGTGTAGGTAAAAGGGAATCAATACGACAGTTATAGATTAAATGTGACGTGTAGGTAAAAGGGAATCAGTACGACAGTTATAGATTAAATGTGACGTGTAGGTAAAAGGGAATCAGTACGACAGTTATAGATTAAATGTGACGTGTAGGTAAAAGGGAATCAGTACGACAGTTATAGATTAAATGTGACGTGTAGGTAAAAGGGAATCAGTTTGACACAGTTATAGATTAAATTTGACGTGAGTAACCAGTAAACATGACGTGCGACAGAATTGCAGAGGATAAATTATGTTTTTGAATGTGGAATATAGCTTAAGGGGTATCAGCGTGACAGATATGTGAAGATTAAACGTGACGTTTGGGTAAGCTGCGAACATTAAGTTTTAGTCTGACGTTCAGCGTGACATGAAATAGGTGTAAAGTGACGTGCAGGAACACACTGAATGTGAAGTGTTGTTCGGCATTAATGTGACAAGTGATAATTTAAACGTCATATGCATTCCAAGAGAATCAGGAAAGGTTACCGTTGCCGTGTAAATCAGAGAAAGTTAATATGTCATTATGTATATCAGAGAAGGTTACCATGTCACTGATGTAAATAAGAAACAGCTATCATATCCTTGCTGTAAATCAGAGAAGGTAAACATGTCCTTACTTAAATCAGAGACGGTTAACATATTCTTACTATAAAAGAGACTATAATGCCTTGCAGCAAATCAGCGGTTAATATATCCTTACTGTAAATCAGAGAAAGTTAATATGTCCTTGCTGTAAAGCAGAAGTTAATATGTCCTTACTGTAAATCAGAGAAGGTTAATATGTCCTTGCTGTAAAGCAGAGAAAGTTAATATGTCCTTGCTGTAAATCAGAGAAAGTTAATATATCCTTGCTGTAAATCAGAAGTTAATATACCCTTGCTGTAAATCAGAGAAGGTTAACAAATACTTGCTGTAAATCAGAGAAAGTTAACAAATACTTGCTGTAAATTAACGTTCCATAACAATGCACATGCACTTTGAAAGAAGTAATTGATTAGTGGCAGAAATGAAAGGGAAAGTGTGTCGAAAATAAAGATAACCCGAGAGGGATGGTAACTAGAGAGAGAAAGCATCCTGAAAAGGAAGGAATGAGGAATGAGATATATCTGTCTTTAATTGAGTAATAGATATGATTTACTCACTCTTAAGATAAAATAGTGTCATGCAATAATTGTGAATTTAGTGTTGAATATTAAGAAATTTAGCAATAAGAACCGATATGAACTAGTCTTAGAGTGAGTTAATGATAAGAGATTAAGATTATCGAGATTTTAAAATTAAAGCTAATAGTTTTTAGCAAGAATTAAAGCAGAAAATATTTCTTTCCTTTGAATTTTTCTGCCGATTTAAATCGAGACACTTTAATTGTTGTACAAATAAGTCAATGTCATGTACATATATTGTTTACTAGGAAATAATATTTCCTTCAATATGAGCTTACGTCAATGAAACGATCACAGATTTCGTAATAAGTAAGCTTACGTCAATGAAACGATCACAGATTTCGTAATAAGTAAGCTTACGTCAATGAAACGATCACAGATTTCGTAATAAGTAAGCTTACGTCAGTGAAACGATCACAGATTTCGTAATAAGTAAGCTTACGTCAATGAAAGGATTTTCTTGGGCGTTCAAAAATTAATTCTTATTTTATAGTTATTTGTGTTTTCTTAAGCATTCAACTGAAATTAAGAATAAATGAGAACAAGGTAGGAATTAGGGAGAAATGCATTCAGTATCGAACATATATGTTGACTGGTATCGTGAGCTAGTGCATTCTTCTAAGATATTTATGTACGTAGAGGAGTACTGTGCGCATGCGCATACTTACACATATACATACACTCGTACACGCACGAATGCACACATAGAAGTGTTATGGCTAATTGCACATTATAATTTTAAGTACAATTATGAACATTAAATTTTCAGGCTCACAGAGGTTTTCATAAAAATGACTTCTCTCTTCTGCGCTACACAGTGAGCTACACGAGATGAACAGTGACAGCAAATGACGCAATGCTACTTTTATAAGACAAAGTCTTCACTAACAGTGACAGCAAATGACGCAATGCTACTTTTATAAGACAAAGTCTTCATGAACAATGGCAGCAAATAACCCAATGCTACTCTTATAAGACAAAGTCTTCATACCCAGTGATTTTTGAAAGCAATCCATTGCGTTACAAAACACTCTGGTTTCATTTACTGTTCTTTACATTCGTAAATTCTCCGACGATTCTCCCCTTGCTTTGTGTAGCACGCTGTTTGTTAAAATTTTACTGTCACACTCTAAATTGTCTCCATGCTGTTTGTTAAAATTTTACTGCCACACTCTAAATTGTCTCCATGCTGTTTGTTAAAATTTTACTGTCACACTCTAAATTGTCTCAATGCTGTTTGTTAAAATTGTACTGTCACACTCTAAATTGTCTCCTTTACTTTCTGTAACACACTTTGTGTCACAATCTAAATTGACACTTTCCTTGTTTCTCGTAATACGCTTTCCTTGTTACACTCCCCTTATGAGTCACAAGGCGTCGATATTATCAATGGCTTATACAAATTTCTTTAACTGTCAATGAACAAGACTACATATTCCGGGATAATTACACATTCGTGAAAATGTCTCTTTTTACAGGTTCAATTAACTATATAATTATGTTTAAGCACGTGCAAACCCTACTAACTTTACACCTAACTTTGGGAAGCATGAATGCTTTCCCTTTGCCAGTCACCAATCACAGCTGGACAAACTGGATAGATTTACCATTAATACAGCTGGACACAAGAACGATTATAAAATACAAAAGAAATAATAAAATTAGCAGAAAAGAAGTTTTGTATTAATTAATTACATTTATTTTAGTGATGAAATAATATCTTATTATAGGTAAATGACTCGCTAGTCAGAGTCGCTTCACTGATTTTATTTCAGATCCGGCCCATGTGATTAGTCTGACTGTTGATGGACACAAAATTTCAAGTCCACACGTCGTAACCCAATATAACAAGACATTACAAGTGGTATGTTCTTGGGAAAATGGCAATCCACCCAAAACAATTCGTCTCCTGGACAAGCATGGTGTTGTGCAAGAAAGCAATAGCGTTAGTGGAGTCTTTCAGCATCGGCTTTCACCCCCTTCCTGCTCTTCTTACGAAATCATTTCGTGGGAGGCTCCGGGCTCGGACAAAAACGTGTCAGTTCTACTGCTTGGAAGTTGTGAGACTTGCCTTCCTAATTCAAAAAGCTTATTTTTGTTTTTTTTTATTTTAAAGAATATATTGTTTTCCTTGTTGCTTTGCTTGCTTGTGTAACCTAATCAACATAAATTGTTTAGGTGCACGTGTCTCTGTGCGTGTATTGCTCATGTATTGTTTTCGGACGAGCGACAGTGATTTATGATACGTGTCTTTTTGCCTGCATTGCTCATGTATTGTTTTCGGAAGAACGAAAGTGATTTATGACAGGTGCGCGGAGTGAGTGACAATGTTGATCGGGCATGGGTGGTCCGGTCCGGCCGTGCATCACCTGGGTTGGGAGGTCTGCCCTTAGTTTTCATCTATGCCAGGGGTGCACAAACATTTTAGGCCAGAGGACCAAATTTCCAATTGATAGTGTGTGGAGGGCCGCAAGTCAGATTGCACATGGATAGCTCAGTTAAAAAAAATAAATAAATAAAGTCCTCCTTGGACCGCACACAGTGGTTTGTGCTCCCCTGATCTATGCAATTCTGAAATTGTTCCCAGGCAGTATACGTTTAGGGGGTCAGACCTCTGCGATAGTACAGACAATACAGACTAGAGAGACAAAGGACCTGCCATGTAGACTGCAGATAATCAGCAGACACTTGACCTTAGGCCGTGGGGCCACATTAGATTAGGGTTGAACAGATTTAGGTTAGATTTAGATAGAGAGTTGTTAGGCAATTAGATAGGAGAAATGTGTGAAGTAATTAGAACAGATGTTTCTTTTAATTGATGGACTTGTGCACATTTTATTAGTGTGTACATTTACTGTTTACATTTATCGTCTGCTGCTCTGGTCCCGTCAGTACATAGACCGTTTATAATCTAACAGTAAACGACCGCTAATTAAAAGAACCTGGGATTCATCTTCTTGATCCTGGTGTTTATTCGTCACGTGACATTATTCGTTTCTGACACATTATTCGTCACGTGGTAATCACCCATATGTACCGCACTCTCGGATACCACCCTCCCCACCGTCCCTCCATTACAAGTTTGCATGTGTTTGGATTTTTATTTAGTTTGCTGATTTGCTTGCCTGTTTATTTGCTGGTTTTGCAGTATGTTTGTTTAAGAATTTTGGTTTCTTTTCTTCCTTTTTTTGTAGCGGCAATGTTTCCCTCTCGTAAATTTTTAGTTGTTTCTTTGATTAGAGACGTGTTTGTTTTTGAGTGATCAAGGGTTCTTTTTCAGGAGATTTTGAAGGATGGGTTTATTTGGCTTTCTAAGAAAAAAACAAAAACTTCCTATTAATGATTATTTTTATGTGTCTAAGTTAGCACACGTAAATGACGTGTATTTAAAATAAAGTATTAAGGATCTTAGTAGAACGATTTTATACCAAGAAGTCGTTAAATGAAACACTGTAATAAAATCACTTTATCCTTTGTTAATGCACCATTTTCATTTTTGAAAACACCTAATATATTTCAATTATGTCCTCATTCAATGAAGATGTTATCAAATTATGACGCTATAAATAAAAAATAACTACGACTTCAACTTGGAGGGTGCAAACAGCGCTGTTTTGTTGCCCATTGCCCTTTAGAAGACTTCTTCAGACCAATCAAAATTTGCACCAGACACAAGACTTTAAATAGTGAGCACTCCAATCAGAAAAGATTAACGGTAAAGTCGAACTCAATCAAGATGGCGCCTAAGAAATGTTTCACTTTCATTTATTGATTGTTTATCTATTTATAAACATAAAATTTATAATTCCGACCTAATGTTTTACTGGATACATAGTACAGTTAAACATAGAGCATATAAATAAGCAGTTGACACATTACTGGATACATAGTACAGTTGAACACAGAACATATAAATAAGTAGTTGACACATTACCGGATACATAGTACAGTTACACACAGAACATATAAATAAGTAGTTGACACATTACCGGATACATAGTACAGTTAAACACAGAACATATAGTTACCGGATACATAATACAGTTGAACACAGAACATATAAATAAGTAGTTGACACATTACCGGATACATAGTACAGTTAAACACAGAACATATAAATAAGTAGTTGACACATTACCGGATACATAGTACAGTTAAACACAGAACATATAGTTACCGGATACATAATACAGTTGAACACAGAACATATAAATAAGTAGTTGACACATTACCGGATACATAGTACAGTTAAACACAGAACATATAGTTACCGGATACATAATACAGTTGAACACAGAACATATAAATAAGTAGTTGACACATGACTGAATACATAGTACAGTTGAACATTCAACATATAAATAAGTACATGTAGTTGACACATGACTGAATACATAGTACAGTTGAACATTCAACTGTAAATAAGTACAGGTAGTTGACACACGCACACAGCAAACAAGTCAGTACTGCTGCTACTGATGGTTTGGGGTCAGCGATAAAAGCAGTGCTATGAACACACCATAAGCGCCATAAGGGACCTTGACCTTAACATCGATTCTATGCACGTGTTGATGACAACTCTGTAATTGGGCTGGGGGGGGGAGGGTGGTGCGGATCCTGAATAAGTACATCTCGCCCTTCTGAGAATTACTCCACTTGTTCATGCGAAACATAGAAAAGGAAAGAAATCCCCAAAATTTAGCTTACAGAATTTTAGATATTTCTCTTTTTAATCAGCTATTTTTCTTTTCACACCAAAATGATTTTTGTCAGTTTCTCTGCTTAGATATAATTACTATTACTTCCGAGTCAACTCGTGTATTTTTTAATTTACGATTTAAAAAAAATGTTTGGGTTTTTTGACGTATCCACATGCAGCAATTATTTTTTCATGGAAGTGACGAACAATAACCTGATTAAAACCACGTTTCGTATTTATAATTATTTTTTTCCTCAATGAGTGCATGAGCGGATAATGCATTGTTGTGTTTTTGTAAGTTAATGTTAAATACTTCTCTAACAATAATGTGTATTTGACAGAAGCATTGCAAAGTTGTACTGATTTAAGGTCGTGATTCAAGTCCGTTCATTGCTCACTAATGGTCAGAGGTATCAGTTAAGCTCCTTCCATCTTAACTTCCTCCAAACTAACGTCAATATGTGTACGTATATAGTGAGGAGGAGATTATTTTACAAGAACACAGGTTAAGATTCTCCAGGCTGAATTGCGTGTGTGTGTGTGTGTGTGTGTGTGTGTGTGTGTGTGTGTGTGTGTGTGTGTGTGTGTGTGTGTGTGTGTGTGTGTGTGTGGTGTGGTGTGTGTGTGTGGTGTGGTGTGTGTGTGTGGTGTGGTGTGTGAGTAGGCTATAAATGTTATAATGACATAGAAACATGTTTGCTAAGGTCATTCCAAGTCAAATGTATGTGTATGAGAGGCGGGGGGGGGAAGAGAGGAAGAAGCATGCTCTATTAATAAAATATGTAATTGAAATATGTCATCCATTGTTAAATATGCTTCTATGAATGTGTTTGCGTGGATGCATGATAAAAAAGAACGTGATTGCTAAGATCAACAAGGCTGAATGTGTGTATGTGATCGCTTGACTGAAACATTATTATAGTGAGAGCGTGTAACTACTAAAGTTATGTGCTAATCTATGTGTGTTGTGGCTTGTTCAACATTATTATAGTAAGAGCGTGTAACTGCTAGAGTTATGTGCTAATCTATGTGTGTTGTGGCTTGTTCAACATTATTATAGTAAGAGCGTGTAACTGCTAGAGTTATGTGCTAATCTATGTGTGTTGTGGCTTGTTCAACAATTTTTATTCCTGTGAGTGGTTGGGTAGGTAGGGGCCCCAGAAAACTGCTTTGCCCGTGGGCCTATAACACTGTTAAGACGGCCCTGCTTTAAACATGTGTATTATATACGTAGAATTATTCTATTTTGAGCTAATTACATTTTATATGTTTTATAAACGAAATTGTAATATAGTTAAAATTTCAGATCCTCTTAAGTTAAGCTGGCTTTCAGATTCGTTCTATTACTGAAACCCTCCCTCTCTGTGCTATCATTTCAGGTCCTCCAAAGTTAATAGAGAACTTTTCAAAGAACCTCACAGTAACATCTGGGCAAAATGCTGAGTTTCATTTAGCACTTCGCGAACACACACTCAGTATTTCGCAGTGCCGAGTTTTTCGGATCTCGGCACACTCAGAACAGTTCAATAAGGTCATTTCTGAAAAGTCTTTACTGTGCCGAGTGTTAATGGACAACAGCAACACAACTGACCAAGCACTACAGAATGAAACCACTGAGCGTGGCCTTGAACAATGTAGGTGTCGCGTGTATGGTGCTGTACCCTTTCTCAACATGTCCGTTTCTATTGACAACCTGCAGGAAGGTGATACAGGGCCGTGGACTGTGAAAGTTTCCAACATGGAAGGAGCGGATACAATGGATGTCTGGATCACTGTGCAAAATGGTGAAAAAATTTTATATATATATATACATTATGTGTGCGCATGCTTACAAACATGTATGTCATTACATATATATGTTGTGTGTGTTAGAGAATGTATATATTTATGTGCATTTTATATATGTTGTATGCGTACAAACGTATCAATAGAGAAATATGTATTTATATTTGCTTCGCGCATGCGTGCTGTGTGTGAGTGCTGTGTATGAGTGCAAGTAGGTGCATGTATTTATAAACAGCATGATCTCACTTCCAGTAATGCTACACTTTCTCTCACTAATTCATGAAAACAATTTAATTATTTTTTCAAGTGAATACTGGATGTTACACATCACCACCCTAGTTATTGGTTATGATTGTTATTATTATTAATCACCCATAACTAATTACAAGTGATGAGAATCTTAATTTAAGTTATTAATAATTCTCCAGAAGACACCACTCGTCTCTCTCACTTGGCGGATATGCGGGCGCTGTAAATGTTTTCACAAAATACAAACATTTACTGTCGAACAATATTTCTGTGGATGGAAAACTTCTGATCAAAGAAGAAGATAAATCCGTCTTTAATCTATATTTACCCCATCCACCCATTATCTCACAAACTTATAGTTATCTTTGTTTGTAAGAAGATCAGTAAATTTAACAATAAATTTATTAAATCAACAATCTAGATACATTAATAAATGCAAAGAAAAGACTTATGACATCAATATTTCAATGCTTATACAGTCTTATGTCCTAACATAATTCAGCAGATTAGTGTTAATACAAATCACAGGATAATTCTTACCAGAGAACAGAAATGGAGTTACACAGAGATAAGCGATATTAGATTGTACATAACCTTGTCTAGACAATGTCACAATATTCTTTAATTGCCTTTCATAATAATGTCACAAGTTTATTGTTCACAATAGAATTGTCAATTCTTCATGTTTCTCTAGCACCTTGTAGAATGTTCCAAGAGCTGCTGTCTCTCAAGACTAATCTGGGTGCTCCTTCTCTGATTTATTTCCCTCAAGCAGAACAACAATTTAGCAATTTCCAGTAACTTCCTTATAAAAAGAAGTTCTATGATATCTTCAAGCATTCCTTGCCATCATACATTAACAGAGTGAGGTGTATCTTTACACTTGCACACTGGGTTACAGACTTCCTGAATCTGCCATGGTCATAGCAGTTTATAAATCAATAAACCATGAAATTCTAGAAATTGCAGAGATTCTAGAATAAAAAGGCTGCTTCTTCCCTATAAAATATAATCAGGATAAAATGCTAAGTTTTTTCAGTTTATTATCCCTAACTCCTTTCTTACATTCAAGTCTCAACTTACAGTTTCCTGCAACAGTATTTATTAGCCCAATACACGCATACAGCATAATAAATACAACATAATAATTTATGAACGTTTTCACTAGAAACAATGTCATGCGTGTAACATATAACATACAAGCATTATATTCACAATTGTAGAATAGTCTGATCACATAATACATCTCTACACATAACGCTAGTATAATATATCAATAAGAAAATGCACGAAATATTTCTAAGTTCATTCTCACTCAGTCAATCAGTTAACTCATCATTAATGGCCACCTTTTGTAACCGGACTTCTGCCACACCAAATTCAAAGTGATTGTTGTACGACGGGGAGTAGTAGTAGTAGTTCCGCTAACAGTGCACCCACAGGGATTGCGTTAGGACTTTTCATCAAGTTGATGTTTTCAGTCCTTGGTAGATTCCTGCGGGGCCTTCCTCCTGTCACTTGTATTCAAGGAGGGTGGGGGGTGTTGTTGTTGTGTTGTGTTGTATCTTCCTGTCTAGCCGTGTGATTTTTTTAAATTTTTTTTTGTAAATATTAAAAATTAGATAATAAACAACTACTAATTCACATAAGACTGGTTTAGATTACATCAGCAAGTTCTAGCACATTCTTTACCTGAGCTGTTTTACTCCAACTCTGACACTTACAAAAGATAAGGAGTGCCTAAGGTCGGGTAACTCTGGTATTTAACAATTTACACAACAATGTAAATTTACAAATAGGGTTAGGCAAATATACTCTGAAATAAATAGATAGATAGATAGATAGATAGATAGATAGATAGATAGATAGATAGATAGATAGATAGATAGATAGATAGATAGATAGATAGATAGATAGATAGATAGATAGACAGACAGATAGATAGATAGATAGATAGATAAATAAATAAATAGATTTATTACAGTTCCAGCTCGAGTGAACAACCTGACCATAAACAATGTTGTGAACCAAGATACAGTACTGCAAAACCAAAGTGCCAAAATCGTCTGCTCCTGGAAGAATGGAATTCCACCCGTTACTGTTCGTTTGCTAGACAATCACAAACGCTTGCTAAACAAAAGTTCCTCAGGAGACATCAGCTACATTCTGACCAATGTCCAGTGCCATGATGCAGGAGTCGTTCGGTGTGAGGCGAACAGTTCAGACAGAAACATGTCAGCTCTTCTACTCGTGAAGTGTTAGTAAAACTGTGGATCAGTATGGGGGTGGGGGTGTATGTGTGGGTGGGTGTCTTTGTTGAGTGTGCGTCTGTGTGTGTGTGTGTGTGTGTGTGTGTGTGTGTGTGTGTGTGTGTGTGTGTGCCTTTTTGTGCGCATAATATATATTAAAGAGAGAGAACGAAAATTGGAGAGAATAAGTTCTTTCAGTGGTGTCCTGAATCTCCTGTGTAAGGAGACATGACTCTTCTAAGAGTTATCTTTCCTGCAAAATATTGATGTTCGTTAGCACAGAAGTGTCAAAATAGTTTTGTTTGTTTCTTTGTTTGTTTTAACTTCTGGTATTGTCATGGATTTGTATCCTGCAGGTCCTCCATCTTTCGAACATGGCGTCTTTCAAAGAAACGTCACAATAGCTGTCGGGCAGCCAATTGACCTCAGATTTCCGTTTCGTACACACACGTCACAAATATCGCTGTGCCAACTAAAACATTTTCAACAACCCGGCTCCTCCTTCTTAGGCCACACGTGCGCTTTGCACGGTCTACCGCACACCATGGAAAAGTGTCAGTGTGAAATAAGTGGTACACCCCCCAGTCTCACTCTCAACGTCCACGTCTATGACGTCACGGAGAAAGATTACGGTCCCTGGCAGGTGACCCTTTCCAATTCTGTAGGAAGTGCCGAAGTAGATGTATTTTTCTTAAGACCCTCTGCTGATGGTAAGATAACTATCTGTAAAACAAAAGACATTCTATTCTCAATTAATTGCTTTTTCTGGGTAGCATGAGATACCAAATCCTGAAATTATTCTTCTTATATATTAATATTAAATGTTGCCTCAGTCTAGTGGGGCTCAGAGCCACATCACTCAGTAAAATATGTGTGTCAAGTAACGTGCCACTGTGCTGTCGCTCAATAAGCTATACAATCTCACATTGTTGTAATTTTAAAAGTAGGTTAATTGCAACTGTTTAAGTAAGAATTACATCCGAAGACATAATTGTTTTCTGTTAATGGGCACTCTGATATTACAAGTATTATTTATTGATGAAAATGAAGATTTCTGATTTTCATCATCAATGTTATATTGTTATTACAATAGCTGAGGCATTTCAATTTGTGACTGCTTAAAGAACTTTGGTCACAAAGGTTGGACACTTATTTCAGAATATATTCATATAGATTTCTTACCAAACAATTGTATCCTGTTGCAAGTATTAAATTAACAAATTCATATTTTTATTTCCTGACAAATTAGGTGATAGAGACATGCATTATGTCATTGTAGGATGTTTATTGGGGCAGAGTTATGCCAATATTTTGCACAGGAGACAGTTGCAGCTGTGAACTACAACAGTTTTGGCATAAGAGTCATAAATCAAAACTTAAATAGGCAGTAATTACCTTTACACAATTTTAACATAATAATTTTGGGAGACAATGTATTATGTACTAAGGTTAATACGTAAAGCAGGGCTTGAAAGGGGGGGAGGCGATTTTGATACGATCTTTTCTGGAGAGAGTGTATTGTGTATTAAATCCAATATATGGCCTGCATCCTTTTATAAAGGATGCAACAGATTTATTCCAGTATAAAGTTTCCTGTGGGTGACAATCACATCCTAATTGGTTCAATTTGACAAGGTTGATTCACCCTTACATAAGGATAGATTTGGTTTACTTCCCTTACACTTTCCCTGACACAAAACTGGAAGCAATCAACAGAGGAATGGCGAGTGACAATAGGTAATGAAATAAAAATATTCTGTTGAACATTTTGATAATGAACAAGAAACATTTGAGCTTATGAATAAATCTTGTTTCCTTCAGACTTTTATAGAACTGCATCCAGTAGCATGTTGTAGCATGTAGCATTGTGGCGATCAGCTGATCCGTTTTGGATACAAGATGTGGGTTCTAAAACCTATGGGCTATTTAGTTCAAATGGAGCCATGTCAGGGAGCAAGGTGAAGGCAGACTCAGCACCCAGGACTTGGCATGGGTGGGTGAGTTGTTGTTGACCTGATTGCAGAACTCTATCTTGTTTAGATACCATTTGTTTAAACTCTGTGGAAGACTGCCCTCTGAAACCTGTCAAAGAGATGAATAAAACAAAGCATGACAAAACGCCACTGACAACAAGACTGCCCTCTGAAACCTGTCAAAGAGATGAATAAAACCAAGCATGATAAAACGCCACTGACAACAAGACTGCCCTCTGAAACCTGTCAAAGAGATGAATAAAACCAAGCATGACAAAACGCCACTGACAACAAGACATGACAAAACGCCACTGACAACAAGACTGGAACGATAACATCGTCAATGGAGTTTCAAACAAGGTGGGCCTCCATCCCATTCAGGCAGCAATTTGGTGGTCAAAAGTTCAAAGCCAACGTGTTGAAGTCCAATAGCCATTCATCATCAGACACTACAATCAAACCATGGGTGGCAGTGATCGCATGAACCAAACTGTTGACAAGTACAGAGATGCCATCCGCTGCAAGAAGTGGTGGTGGCCGACTTGTCATATTTCCGTGATCCGTGGGTGCAGCAGACATGGCATGACACATGTACCAGCAAGGATGAACCATCTGGACCTGCTTGCGGTACGCCGGTCTGTAGCTACTTCCTACATGTCACGTGCCCCCAAAACAAAAGGAGCTGGAGGTTGTGATGGTCATCCTCCTGCTGTGAATAAGCGTGTCCCTTTCGTTTTGACCGCAAGGGTCATCTGATCGACCCGTGTCCCAAGCATGTCCACTGTGCATCTTGTGGAATGAAAACAAATCACGCTGCATCAAATGTGCAATCCATGTGCATGTACTTTGCTTTGTGTCGATACAACGCGAACCGACTAAACTCATTAATTTGAACAGAAATAAACTATAACGTAGACAAAATAAGCAAACAGAGGCTGATGACTGTTTTAGTTTACACTTAAATTATTCTGACTTCCCATAGCAGAAAATACCTTATTTCTAATATAATAATGCAGAATACCATTATTTGGGCACATGTTTATCATTGTAAGTGCCACATAGGTTGAAAATGTTGAAGAAATTGAATTGGAATTAATTTTAAAATTGTTTGACATGAATGAATGTGTTTGTGAAAAACTCCTACCCTCTTCTGCCTGGCGTCCTTTATGAAGACACAACTAAATTCCAAACTTTTTCAGCTGCTGCAAGAAATATTCCAGTTATACACATAATTATGTTCAAAGTAGCATTAATGCAATTACACTTTTGGTACTTTGATCAAAGAATAAAATTCTGGCATATATGGGTTAATGTTGTTATAGAAAACAAGGCTTGGGAACTTTGGCTTCAAGTAATTGTCACCATTGTGCCAATGACGTGTATCCTGTTCGCCATCTTGGTTGTAGTCGTTTGCTTAAGACTGCGAGCTTCAAGAAGACTTGTTAGTAAGTATATAAACTTGTCATGTTTTACATAATTATCTACGAGAGGTAATTATCTACGAGAGGTAATTCATATGACAATAAACATGTTTTACATAAATATCTACGGGAGGTAATTCATATGACAATAAACTTGCCATGTTTTTCATAATAATTATCTACGAGAGGTAATTATCTACGAGAGGTAATTCATATGACAAAAAACTTGCCATGTTTTTCATAATACTTATCTATGAGAGGTAATTCATATGACAATAACAGCAATGCACGCATACTTTAACATCTAAAAATAGAGTCTGTGTTTCATTCTAATTTTGCTGCATATTGGAGCATTGACGAGTTCACTAAATGTCGTCCTTTTTAATTGGCCTATTTAATATGAATATCTCAGTAATGAGAATGCACATTTTGAAACTATGGAAATATTTTAAAACAATAATAATACTATGGAAATATTTTAAAACAGTATTATGAAAATATTTAAGACAATAATATTACTATGAAAATATTTCAAAACAATATTATGGAAATATTTTAAAACAATATTATGAAAATGTTTTAAGACAGTAATAATACTATGAAAATATTTCAAACAGTAAATAAAACTATTGAAATATTTTAAAACAAGAATAATACTATGATGAATAAGAAAATAAATACATAAAAAGCGCAATTTGTCATTAAAATGGAGTAGAGCTGAACAATTCCGAGCTATGTTAAAAGAAGATGAAACTGGCAATAAACATTAAAATTGCATTAATGATAAATGTAGCCTTGTCGAGGGGGAGGGATATCCCTGCTTTCTACATCCGGAGCAACTTGACCGCGGTTTCCCAGACAATGTGAATTGTGTACGAAACTATAGGACGTAAATCCTGAGTACGTGTATCACACACTATGTCAATTGTGTACGAAACTATAGGACGTAAATCCTGAGAATGTGCATCACACACTATGTGAATTGTGTACGAAACTATAGGACGTAAATTCTGAGTACGTGTATCACACACTATGTAAATTGTGTACGAAACTATAGGACGTAAATCCTGAGTATGTGTATCACACACTATGTGAATTGTGTACGACACTATAGGACGTAAATTCTGAGTACATGTATCACACACTATGTAAATTGTGTACGAAACTATAGGACGTAAATCCTGAGTATGTATATCACACACTATGTGAATTGTGTACGAAATTATAGGATGTAAATCCTGAGTATTTGTATCACACACTATGTGAATTGTGTACGAAACTATAGGACGTATATCCTGAGTACGTGTATCACACACTATGTGAATTGCTATGCTATAATAATTAGCGCAAGGTTTTTCTTTTAACGTATTTAATTTTTTTTTTATTTATATAAATAGTAGCGGGAAGATATCGAGAAACAAAAGTGTTTTTGTTATTTTTCATTCCAATATTTTTCTTTATTTTTCAGATTCGTTGGGACCATTTGATGAAAGGTAAATCAGTACACTTAGAAATGACTCTGCCCTACACAAATCTGTGGCGGAATTTTCTCTGTATCTACTTTTGTCGTGTTTTTTCTCATTGTCGACCGTTCGGTGGATTTATTCTAGTTATCATCATTAGAACCCTTTCATTTACTTTTGATTTATTATTCATTTATGATATTTTATGAAACTTTGCACATATAGATGTGATCTGATCCTATGTTGGAATGGAACGGTGTCATAACATCCGTATAAATAACTGAATATTATAAAGCTTATATCTTTGTCGGACAGTGTTATGATGCTCGATTATATTGTCAGATGTCTGAACGTTGTAACGCCTAGATCTTTACTGCAGAGTCTGAAGTGTCATCGTGCTCCGATTTTTGTGTCAGATTTGAAGTGACTTGACGTATAAATGTCACGATGCTTTTATTGTTGGGTTAAAAGTACGTTCTAATTTTGACAGCTCTGAGTACATTTTTTAGTGTTAGGGCACTTACATCAGCGTCAAGTAGGAATCGCTATAAAGTAAAAATGTAAAAAATGGCCTGGCTTTGGAGTCAAGTCTAAAGGCCATAATCATTGTATCAAAAGTCTAAAGGCCATAATCAGTGTATCAAAAGTCTAAAGGCCATAATCATTGTATCAAAAGTCTAAAGGCCATAATCATTGTATCAAAAGTCTAAAGGCCATAATCAGTGTATCAAAAGTCTAAAGGCCATAATCAGTGTATCAAAAGTCTAAAGGCCATCATTGTAACAAAGTCTAAAGGCCATCATTGTAACAAAGTCTAAAGGCCATCATTGTAACAAAGTCTAAAGGCCATCATTGTAACAAAGTCTAAAGTATTGTAAAGGATAAGTGTGGAAGTGTCGTGACCCTTGGTATCAAATCTAAAATTATTCCATTTATGAACATGAATGTCATGGCCTTTATGATAGGAAAAAGAATAATATTTATGAACATAAATGTCCTGGCCATTATGATAAAAAAAAGAATTCTAATACGTTAACATCAAAGTATAATGGCCATTATGTCCTCTTCTACACCCATCCCTTCATTCCCCTCTCTCTCCCCTATCCACCCCCTTCATCTCTCTGTCACCCCATCCACCCTCTTTTCTTTCTGTCATTCCTCTCTACATCCGTCCACTTCCTCATTCTCTCTGTCTCTCACTCTCTCTCTCCCCCCCCCCTTATCCATCCTCTTCCCCATCCCCCTACCTATTTTCTATCTTCCCATCTATCACCTTCCTCCCTCCTCCCCTTTTTATTCTTTCCTCTTTTTTTCATCAATCCTCAACCTTTCTCTCCCTTTCTCTAAGGGTTATTAATATTCTCCAGCATACACCACTCGTCTCTCTCATTGGGGGAAATTCGGTCGCTGTAAATGCTTTTTCTCTTCCACATCATTAAAGACAATATTTCTAGGTGAAAAACGTCTTACCAAAAGATAAGATAAATCAGTCTTTTAATCTATATTTATCGAGCCCCCCATCCATCCACTTTCTTCTCCAGCAACGCTTATCAATATGTGTAAGTAGGTCAAATTTATTAAATCAACAATCAAATATACGACATATGAATATAATGAAAATAGCTTTGAAATTTACAGCAATGTTCAATTAATGCTAGACAATTGTTTAGTTTATCCTAGCATAAGCATAAGCAGTCAATTAAACATAAATACATATATTCATGCATATCATCACGGAAATGAGAGTAGAGTTTCAGAGAAAAAATTAAAGTCAATGCAACTAGCCTGTTTAAAGATGGCGGCTGTTACCAGCGTATGTTTCATAGTCAGAGGTTTGCAACAAGCTATTGCCTTTTATATTTAGGTGAGGTCCCATGTGTCCCTTCTAGAGGCACATTACACAACTGTTCCAGAATTTTCAACACATTCCACAAGCACGCCATAGAGAACATCCTGAATTTCACATGCACTATCAAACACATTAGGAGGAATGTTCTTGATTTTGCATGTGCATTTACTCAACTCACCACGAGAAGTATTCAAAATAATCTTTGTGAATTCTTGAGATAAAATTCAAGTCACAATTTCTGACATATTGATACTCAAACAGAATTCACAGGAATCAACTTACAACAATGCATTTTACTGATAAGTTGACGGCAATGCCGGATTCACACACCAACGTGATCTAGTAAAGCATAGTATCCGCATAGCACAAGGTGACAAAGTAAATTTTTAAAAAAAAACTGGCTTCTCTCTGCAAAAGTCAAATTATGGCAGCACTAAATTTCAGGCATATATCATCTCTAAACTCCTTTCTCTCTTACAAACTTTCTTAACTTTCAAATCCTGCAAACAATTTCATTAGCCTGATGCACGCACAGCATAAGAAATATAGCATAATCAAAATTCACAAGTATAATGTACAACGTAGTCAAATTAATGAACATAGAAATAATGGTTCAATTACTTAAGCATTCTCTAATTCAAATCATAGATTAAGAGCAAACATATACGATATATTCTAAGTCCATTCTTCATTTATCAGTCAGTTAATTTACTATAAGCTAACAATTGCCCTTATGACTGGACTCATGCTATGATCAAGTTCAACGTGATTAGAATAGAGTTCTTCTTCAAGAGAGAAACTTCTGATCCATCCCCATTGGATGAAATTAACATGAACAAGTGTGAGACTATTAGTCAGAAAAACTAAAACTAGAAGTGGAAGTGGTTTGGATTGCATCGGCAATTTTCTAAACTGAAGTGGTTTACTCCAACTCTGACACTTACAACAAATACCATAATAAAGAGTGTCCAAGGCTGGGCCACTTTGACAATTTAACAATTTATGTAACAATTAAGTCTAGAAATAGGGAAAGGCAAATTTACTCCACCATACTCTCCCTTCAATCCTCTTTTCTCTCAATCGAATGAATATCTACCTGATGACATAAGAGAAGGATAAATTTAATTTACAAGTATTAACAATTAACTAAATTTACAAAAGAGAACCATAAATAAAAGTGAATTTACAAATGTGCAGCTGTAATAAGCAATGCAACAAAGAGACTGAAGTGTTCTTGATACAAAAAGATGTATCTTGTTAGCGTTCTTAAATATGGTTGTGGTTTCTGAACACACTTTCATTTTCATTTAATTATTTTGTAAAAATAGAAAATTTATCTTTATTCCACAAGGTTGACAACACTTCAACTGCACAACCAGCACGCACCTGGTGTCCAAAAGAAAATGTCACCTGATCTTGCTAACGCAATATATCGACAACCTGAGTCATCTTCTATTGCCCCTGCGGCTGGAGTTGACGAGCTCACGCAACATAGGTTTCCGGAACTCCCTGGGAAAGAATCTGGCATCAAATTATTCTGCCAAGGAGCAGATATTGCTCAAGTTGTTCTCTTTCTCCGTGGGCAATCAGGAGGCCAAGAGCCAAGGCCAGAAAATATGTCTTCTAGCAGTGGCACGGTCGGTGATTCTACTTATTCCATGCCAGAATCTTTGACAGCAAGACACGATCCACTGGATCTACCATTAAAAGCTCCTTCCAGTGGTACCTATTTGACCCCATGTGACACGGACTATTTCGCTTTGCCCTCACCAGTAAAGATAACTCAGCACGAATACGTACTGGCAACATCGTCATCCAGAACAATGACGAGTGTTCAGCTTCCAGAGGAGCCCTTCGTGTTGGGAGGTCATAATACATTAGGAGTTAATGATGCTACAAGGGGAAGTAATGACGCAGTGGGGAGTTCTTACAATGAATCTTATTACAGTAGTATAGACTGATTCCGAATGCGACTATTTTATTATTTTTTAAATGACAAATGAGTTGGGATTCCAATTTTTCCAGTGTGACCTTCAAAAAATATTTAAGTGAAATCAGATATATCGTACATATTGTCCTAACCAATGGTAGATTCCAGAAAACATTTTAGAATTTGTTGATTTTTAGATTTTAGATTTAAAAAATTTAGATTTTTAGATTTTAGATAAAAAAATAGATTTGTACTTTTCTTCTTAGTAAAATGTTAATCTATTCATATGAATGTTAATGTATTCATATCAAATGTTAATATGTTCATTAAAATGTTAAAGTATTCATGTCGAATGTTAATCTATTCATGTTAAATTATACCTAGATGTAATAAAACGCATGATATATTGATACCCAATTTTGTTTATGCTTAAGTCGGAAAGTAGAATGATTTTAAATATCAAATATTTACCGGCAAAAGAAGACAAACAAATGCTTCATTCCAGAAGCACCGACACGTTCATTTATCTAAAGTACATTAATTTCTTTCGAATATTAAGTCGTCTTATGATCATCTATGATTATCCTGAAGGGAGAAAGAAGTGTCTTTCAAAGACCTGACAACAGTGTTGGTGACAACGGTTTTGAAAGTAAACAAAACAATGTTGGCGATACTGGTTTAGAGAGTAAACAAAGCAATTATATGATACAGATTTTGAGAATAAACAAAGCAATGCTGTGATACAAGTTATGAAAGTAAACATGCAATATTGTCATACAGGTTTTGTGAGTATACAAAGCAAAGTTATACAGGTTTTGTGAGTATACAAAGCAAAGTTATACAGGTTTTGAGACTAAACATGCAATGTTGTGATGCAAGTTTTGTGAGTATACAAAGCAAAGTTATTCAAGTTTTTAGAGTAAACATGCAATGTTATCATACAGGCTTTGAGAGCAAACATGCAATGTTGTCATACAAGTTTTGTGAGTATACAAAGCAAAGTTATACAAGTTTTGAGAGTAAACATGCAATGTTGTGATACAAGTTTTGAGAGTAAACATGCAATGTTGTCATACAAGTTTTGAGAGTAAACAATGCATTGTTGGTGATACAGGTTTTGAAAGTAGATAAACAATGTTTGTGATACTGGTTAAGAAAGTAGACAAAGCAGTGTTGGTATCAGGTTTTGAAAGTAAAGAAATCAATGTTGTCATACAAGTTTTGAGAATTAACAATGCAATGCTTTCATATAAATTTTGAGAGTAAACTGTGCAATATTGTCATACAGGTTTTGAGAGTAAACAAAGCAATGCAGTCATACAAGCTTTGAGAGTAAACAAAGCAATGTTGGAGGTATAGGTTTTGAGAGTAAACAAAGCAATGTTACTGATATGCAAGTTTTGAAAGTAAACAAACAATGTTAGTGATACTAGTTTAGAGAGTAAACAAAGCAATGTTGCTGATACAGGTTTTGAGAAATAACCAAACAATGTATTGTACCTTTAATCTTTTTTCTACTGTATATATGCACGTTTACATCTATAACTCTAGTTATTTAATTTATGTGATATGAATTTGAAGATATGTTGTCTTAATAGATTATCAAAGTTACTGATCTTAAGTAAGTCTTTTCACAAATGAGAGGCTTTTGGGATAGTACTTGTGCGAACAAAATTAATGACCATAACCTTGTACATAATCGCAAACGTCAATAGCATGCCTCCATTGTTAGGAAAACGTATTTTATTTAACTTTAAAGTATTTTGTTGGTAAATCTTCATGCATCTCATTATTCATCCAGCTCGTCTCCAATCCAACCCAAACTCATTCAATGAAGTCGCGGTGTTTGAACAGTTTCTCGATAGCAGATACACTTGGCTGCTTGTACAAGTCGCTGTGGAAGAGTGACTTCCCCTACAACAACTTAGGCCACTGATGATGAACTCTCCTTTGTTCCAGGTAGACGTGATCACAATGCTTAACATCCTGACAGTCCAAGCACATACGAATCAATTGTCCAAACACTAATACAGCACAGTTCATGCCAGTGTTTCTAAGTGCCATTCAGTCAGAGGCGATCTTGTGTCAGGATTGTATTGCAGAAAACACAGCAAATCGTTACTATCTTCACTGAGTTGGGTAGATACTAAATTCGTGACTGTATTTTGTTTGCAAGAAGCCATAATACATATCAATCCCTACCATCTCCATTTAGATGTATAAATAGACACAAATTCATGACTATAGCAAGAAGCCGGCAAAAGCGTAATACTTGGCAACCCTTATTATTTTCATTTAACTCTATAAATAGACACTATATTCTTGGCGCTATCGAGTTGACTGTTGGCAGTTAATTATTACAATTTCAACAACGAACTGTATAAAATGGTGTTTTCATTGAAAACAAATTGTTTGTTAAAAGAAACACAAGTTGCACATTCTTTGCAAAATATGACTCCTACTTACACAGCCTTTACAAACGGCGTTCTTTCATCTCTCTAGAATTAAAAATAATAGATGAGAACAAACTATATACAATTTTAAAATGGAGAAAAATCGGAAAGGAATGCCTCCAGTTTTACCGGTTTATTCAATTAGAAGGCTGCCATGGTTCTTTATGTCGGTGGACTATTTACTTCCCTCATGAAGCTTTCTCTACCAATGGACTTTTAAAGTCTGTCATGAAGTTCTCTCTACCAATGGACTTTAACTTCTCTCATGAAGTTCTATCTCCTAATAGACTTTTCACTTCTCATGAAGATCTATTAATGGACTTTTAACTTATCTCATGAAGTTCTCTCGGTAGATCTTCATGAGATAAGTGAAAAGTCCATTGGTAAAGATCTATTAATGGACTTTTAACTTCTCTCATGAAGTTCTATCTGCCCATGACCTTTCATGAAGCTCTCTTTGCCAATGGACTTTTTAATTCTCATAATAAAGTTCTCTTTATTAACGGGCAACTTTCGTTCAAATTGGCAATGAATGTCAAAGGGAAAAAACACACATACTAATATAAGTTCTGGAAGAGTTTAATCCTATATGCAGAGAAATATTTTGTATTTGAATAAGTTGAGTGGTGATCGTGAAAGTGACTACATTGTAGTGAACTTGCTTATGATGGACTCTTGTTACTTATTTTTCTAAATCTTGTTAACTTTTCTTTTATTAAATTTCGCGTTACTATTTTTAAACGTGCATTTGAGTGAAGTAATTTCTGACGTTTGTTTTCGTAGTCCGAAGTGATAATCTAATGATTATGTCTTGTCCTCACTTTGTCTATTTATAATCGTCATTGATTCTCAAAAAGATCTGAGTGGGGGCCGGAGCCAAACTTGGCGGGCTACCAGTATATCGACATAACAGTTGCAGATATACTTATCTAACCATTGACCCATACTTTGCATCGGCACTTATAGATGTCTTGTATCATAACTAATTACACATATTTGGTATAATTCATTATTACAAAGTCACCCCAGAGTACAGGGGCGACAATATTTCACTTGAATTAAGGAAGATGGGTGATGAAACACAAGTACGTATTTGCCAGCACAGATAAATAGTGAAATATAATGGAGGAGAACATAATACTTTCTAGATAATTTTTTAAGCTTTACATGATCTTGTTCAGAACTTTGTCCTTTCCTGCCACGGTTAGCCAGTGGCAGAATAAGAATGAAATCAGAGACAGATTGTTCACATCTTCACCTCTGCGAGTCACGGTGGGTCACAGTGGGACAATCAGACGTGAGTGTGAAACAAGAAAAAAGTAAAAGGTGCTCCTATTTTTCCCATGAAACTTTGAAACGCAATGCTATTCTTAAGCATTTTGACCGAGTTCACATTATCTCTCTCTCTCTTTAAAGAGCTCACTAGACAGCTTAATAATTATAGAATTCAATTACTCAGCTAAGCCTTAACTGATTAATGTTACACCATTTCTGTGATAAAAAAATGAAATTGCACTATACACTTCTCTTACAAATTACATATATGTCAATACACAAAATAGTTATGATCAATAAATAGTTATGATCAATAAGTGTAGGTTATTTACAAGATCAAGAGTCAGTGGCTATGAGTCACTGACTATAGCCACCTTTGTTTTTCATTGCCTGGGTGATACCAATCAGAATAGCATTCATTTCAGGTGTGAATATTAAAGTGTGTTAGATTAATATCTGTGTTATTAGGTATATATATATCCCAATTTTGCCAGTCATGTAAACCATCTATGTACACCTTAATCCAGTTTTTTTTATATTTGTCATCTATGTTCAAGTAACATATTTTTCATTAGTTTTTGGAACTTGTTTTTTATATCTGTATTGGCTGACGGTAGTTCCCACAAAGGTGTAGCTGATAGTAAATTCAAAATTGGCTTTATATTTAGTTGTTTTTTTTTTACTTATTCTGTCTCTATTTCTTGTTATTTGTTTTATTTGAGAAGGATTTTGGCCTGTGATGTTTCTAACAGGGTGTTCAGTTGGCATAGTTTGTAGTTTGAAATACATTTTCATAGACCTTTCTTTGATAATTAATTTGATTGGTTCCTGACCACTCTCAGCTAGAGTGCTAGTATATAAGGTATTTGCATAATAAATTTTCTTTTACCTGATTTACCTATTGTTATTCAAATTTATTTTATCTTAACTTTGTAGTGCTTTAGTAATAATTAAATCAATTGAATTGCAGTAAGTGGATTTTATAAACATCTCACTTTTCTTATTTCAGATTAGGGTGATACTAAATCAACCACATATCGTCTTCGTTTAATTGGATTCACCACTATTGTCTAACAATAATTTATATTATAATATTTTGTGCAGTGAGTGTGCACTTGTCTTTTTTGAATAGTGTTCAAAGCTCATTTTTGCGGGATGTGTAAATTTGCTATTTGTACAATCCAATGTTAACTTTTAATTCTGAGCTTAATAAACCATTACAGCAACTGAAGAGTCCTTAGTGACGTATTTACTGACACGTGCAGTGGTCGACTTAACCGTTTCGTGAATACGTGGATCTCCGAGTTCACGTGTTTCCGCACAAATTGGCATGCTGTGAATTTCGCTCACTGAGTGAACACCTAACACGTTTGCTCCCCCCCCCCCCCCGCCACTTTGTCTCGTGGTCAAGTACTGGCATGGATATTCTGTACGTCCGTGTGTGTATTTGTAATAGTAATCACAGTGGTAAAATCGCATTAAAACATATAAACATATCACTCAGTTAAACACTCAGTAACGTGTTTTGGCATAACGGGGCGTTTGTTGATGTTATTGGAGTTGGAGTGGCGGGGAACCGGCAGAGGACAGCACCAGGAGACAGGCTGATTACTACATCCAATGTACAGAGGACAGCACCAGGAGACAGGCTGATTACTACATCCATTGTACAGAGGACAGAACCAGGAGACAGGCTGATTACTACATCCAATGTACAGAGGACAGCACCAGGAGACAGGCTGATTACTACATCCATTGTACAGAGACAGAACCAGGAGACAGGCTGATTACTACATCCAATGTACAGAGGACAGCACCAGGAGACAGGCTGATTACTACATCCATTGTACAGAGGACAGAACCAGGAGACAGGCTGATCAGCAAGCGTGTCTGTTACAAGGTACGATACGGTTCTTTGAATATCAAACGTTAGAGAAATATATGTTGATGCATTTGTTTTGTGAAATTTCGGGAAAATTGTATTGATTCGCTGGATTACATTGTAATAGCCAGTACAAATGTAGAGAACGAATTGAAAGTAGCAGTGAAAGCATTTTTGTTATTTTTAAAATTAATTTCTATAATGCAATTTTCCTCTTATTTTTAAAATTAATATCTAAAATTATCATGTATTATTTTTGTCCCGGGAACAGTTCCATGATTTTTGTGCCGGTCATACATTTTAAAAGGAAATAAATAGAATGTTATACTAAATTTAATCATTAAAACCGAAAATCTCAAATGTGAACTGCAGGGCGACCTCGAGATAGGTTAAATCAACTGAAAACTACATGGCGACCTCGAGATAGGTTAAATCAACTGTAAACTACAAGGCGACCTCGAGTTAGGTTAAATCAACTGTAAACTACAAGGCGACCTCGAGATACAACTGTAAACTATAAGGCGATCTCCAGAGAAACAGATTAGAGGGCGATTTAATATTGAGCCAAATCAGAAAGTTGTATTGGTAAAGAATGATCATAGAGATCTTGTTTAGTAATGAACTGTGTTACACGTAGGTATAGCAATGAGGTATATTAGAGGGCTGGTATTGAAATGCGTTTTTTTTGGGATCTGGATTGGAAGGGAGCGATTTCAGAGAGCTGATATTTAGTGCTCTTTATGTGGATCTAGATTGGAAATGAGAGATAGTAGAGAGTTGGTATTTAGTGCTCTTTATGTGGATCTAGATTGGAAATGAGAGATAGTAGAGAGCTGGTATTTAGTGCTCTTTATGTGGATCTAGATTGGAAATGAGAGATAGTAGAGAGTTGGTATTTAGTGCTCTTTATGTGGATCTAGATTGGAAATGAGAGATAGTAGAGAGTTGGTATTTAGTGCTCTTTATGTGGATCTAGATTGGAAATGAGAGATAGTAGAGAGTTGGTATTTAGTGCTCTTTATGTGGATCTAGATTGGAAATGAGAGATAGTAGAGAGTTGATATTTAGTGCTCTTTATGTGCATCTAGATTGGAAATGAGAGATAGTAGAGAGTTGGTATTTAGTGCTCTTTATGTGGATCTAGATTGGAAATGAGAGATAGTAGAGAGTTGGTATTTAGTGCTCTTTATGTGGATCTAGATTGGAAATGAGAGATAGTAGAGAGCTGATATTTAGTGCTCTTTATGTGGATCTAGATTGGAAATGAGAGATAGTAGAGAGTTGGTATTTAGTGCTCTTTATGTGGATCTAGATTGGAAATGAGAGATAGTAGAGAGTTGGTATTTAGTGCTCTTTATGTGGATCTAGATTGGAAATGAGAGATAGTAGAGAGTTGGTATTTAGTGCTCTTTATGTGGATCTAGATTGGAAATGAGAGATAGTAGAGAGTTGATATTTAGTGCTCTTTATGTGCATCTAGATTGGAAATGAGAGATAGTAGAGAGTTGGTATTTAGTGCTCTTTATGTGGATCTAGATTGGAAATGAGAGATAGTAGAGAGTTGGTATTTAGTGCTCTTTATGTGGATCTAGATTGGAAATGAGAGATAGTAGAGAGCTGATATTTAGTGCTCTTTATGTGGATCTAGATTGGAAATGAGAGATAGTAGAGAGTTGGTATTTAGTGCTCTTTATGTGGATCTAGATTGGAAATGAGAGATAGTAGAGAGCTGATATTTAGTGCTCTTTATGTGGATCTAGATTGGAAATGAGAGATAGTAGAGAGTTGATATTTAGTGCTCTTTATGTGGATCTAGATTGGAAATGAGAGATAGTAGAGAGTTGATATTTAGTGCTCTTTATGTGGATCTGGATTGGAAGTGAGAGATTTTAGAGAGCTGGTATTTAGTGCTCTTTATGTGGATCTGGATTGGAAGTGAGAGATTTTAGAGAGCTGGTATTGCAATTTTCCATATTTCGGATAAGGATATAAAGGTATCAGTATTAGTGATCTGGTATTGCAATGTTCCATTTTCCTCACCTGAATTGGAAATGAGCAATATTAGAACCGGTGTTGCAATGCGTCATATTGTGGATCTGGAATGGAAATGAGCAATATTAGAGAGCTGGTATTGCAATGTGTTTAATTTTTGATCTGGATTAGAAGTGAAAGATATGAGTGAGCTGATTTTGTAATGCGCAATATTGTTAGTCTGTATTTGGAAAGAGCGATATTAGACAGCCGGAATTTCAATGCGCTTTATTGTGGATCTGGAATGGAAATGAGTGATATTAGAGAACTGGTATAAGGGCTTTATTGTGGATCTGGATTGGAAGTGAGTGATATTAGAGAGCTGGTTTACTTTTCGCAAAATTGTGGATCTGGTTTGGATGTGAGGAATTTCAGAGAGCTGGTGTTACTTTTCGCAAAATTGTGGATCTGGTTTGGATGTGAGGGATTTCAGAGAGCTGGTGTTACTTTTCGCAATATTGTGGATCTGGTTTGGATGTGAAGGATTTCGGAGAGCTGGTGCTGCATTGTGCTATAGGTTGGATGTTGATTGTATGAAAGCGAAAATATATTAGAGAGATTATATTAGTATTCTGTATATTATGGACAAAGTATTGCAATGCACTATATTTTGTATAAAGACAGGAAATGAGCGATATTTTAGCCAGAATGTTAATGGGCTATATTTGGTGTGGATATACATGTACCCGGAAAGGTAATGAGATATATTAAAGGGATGTTGTGAAAATACCTGTAGCCGGCATGGTAAATGACTATATTAAATGGCTGGTAAAGTGGTATGTAAATGCAATTAGCTGGATAGTAGTGAGGCGCATTAAAGGGCTGGTATGGAAATACATGTAGTCATAAGGTAATGAGACTTATTAAAGGGCTGGTATGGACATACATGTAGTCATAAGGCAATGAGACTTATTAAAGGGCTGGTATGGAAATACATGTAGTAACATGGTAATGAGACATATTAAAGGGCTGGAATGGTAATGTATGTATTCATAAGGTAATGAGACATATTAAAGAGCTGGTTTGGAAATACATGTACATGCATCCAGAATGATAATGAGACATATTAAAGGGCTGGCATGGTAATGAGACTCATTAAGAAGCTGGTATGACATTGTACTGGTGTTGTGTATATATTTAGTTTTCGCAATGGGAACTGGCCAGTTACTGCTTCTGTTTTTTTTCTTTTTTGGCAACCACACCATCTGCAGAAATTGTGTGCCCTAGATAAGTAACTTCTCTTCACAACAGAAGACATTTCTCCAGCTTTAGTTTAAGCCCCGTGTCAGATATGCTGAAAGCAGGTTTTCAAGGGTGAAGGTGTTCATCAAAAGTAAGTGAGTAGATGATCAGATCTAAATAAACCAACGAAAAGCTGAAAAGTAGTTAAACACCACTGTCTGCATCAGGCAATGGAATGTAGCAAACGCTGAGGCCATGTGGATATACCCGTTGTTGGCACCTCCCACCTCCCAGAATATCTATGACAGGACAACAATCGAGAACGTCACTTCCGGTAGCTCGTATGAGCCCCCAGAGGAAATGATTCCTCACAGAGAAGACAGATAAGACAAAGACAGATGTCAGACGGAGGTGATGATGACACTTATAAAATCATATAAGATTATAATGAAATTGACACAACACTAATGAAAATTTAACAAAAAACTTTATATAAAAATCGAAGAACATTTTTTAAAAAATAAGAAAAAGAACACTTATTATTAAAATGTTTCCAATGACAAGTTACAAATAATAATTTGTTCTTATCTGATTCAGGGAATTAATAGCCTCCCCTAAGAACGAAACTTGTTCTTGCCCAAAAGTTAATTTCAATGTCAGTTTTCTTTTCCTAATATCTGTTGTTGTTTTTTTTTGTATGAATCGCGACTCTGTAAGTTTAATTAATATATATGCACTCGTTTTCAATGCCTTGGCTTAAAAGGGTCCCAAAGCGAAGATTCAACACAACGCTGTGAGCCAACGTCAAACACACAATTCTTCACAGCCGTGACCCGTAACTGACTAACGCTACTAGCTCCGCCCCTTTTAGCTTCGCACACGCGGCAATCTTAGTACACTGCTACCGTGTTAGGTGCCCTGATATAGTTGATCAGGTAGTCGAGTGACCTGTGGTCTGGTGATTTGTACAGAAAAGGAAAAGATATTAGGAACCAACCAAGCCAACAATGTTCTCTTGGTGACTGGCAAAGGGAAAGCATCTGCGACCGTCAATCGCCTGTAGTCAACACATAGGTGAAGAGTGAATCATGTGTAATTATTGTAGTGATGTAGAGAACCCATCAAAAATGTACATTTTTATCCTTTGTTTCTATGTTATCAGTTTGATAAATTAAAACCCTCACAGGGAATGCTTCCATAATTTTGCTCCTCTAGGACTATAATATTCGTTTGTACTCCATCGAAAGAAAACAAATTTGCTTTCATTATCTGTTTGTCTGTGTACAGGAGTCAACTTTATTCAGATAGTCTTTTTGCTCTGGTATAGTTTATAAATAAATATAATTTCTTAACAAAACAATTAACTACACAAAACAAAGGAGTAGGCCTACAACATTGATCAAATACATATAATACCATATATAATGAAGACGAAACTGCAGAAACTAGCATATACTTATTGACCATTTATGTGTCCTTGGAACCAACAACAGTATCAGTTAGTTCAATCGGTTATGTTCAGATACATGAACAGGGTACATCATGAGACAGAAAATGTCAAATACTTTCACGAAAAAGAGGTCAACAATCTGTAAATGGTTTGTCAATTTCTTAAAATTGCAATAATACTGTTGTAAAACAATCGTATATTATCCTTCCCAATTGTATTTTTCAAGAAATAATGCATGCATTGGCTGTTATATTGTTCTTGTAGTTTTAGAGAAAGAATGTATTCATTGTCTATTGTACTGTTCCTGTATTTTTACAGAAGGAATGAATTCATTGTCTATTGTACTGCTACTGTATTTTTACAGAAGGAATGAATTCATTGTCTATTGTACTGCTCCTGTATTTTTACAGAAATAATTCATTACCTATTATACTGGTCCTGTATTTTTACAGAAGGAATGAGTTCATTGTCTATTGTACTGTTCCTGTATTTTTACAGAAGGAATAAGTTCATTGTCTATTGTACTGTTCCTGTATTTTTACAGAAAGAAGGAATTCATTGTCTATTGTACTGTTTCTGTACTTTTACCAGAAAGAATGAATTCATTGTCTATTGTACTGTTCCTGTATTTTTACAGAAAGAATGAATTCATTGTCTATTGTACTGTTCCTGTATTTTTACAGAAGGAATGAATGCATTTACTGCAATATTGTTCTTTTGCTTCACGGACATGATCCTGATCAAGGAAATCCAATCCAGCAAAGTGTTTCACCTCATCAGTGAGCGATTAAGATTATTTATACGTGTATAGTTGAATACTTTTTTTAAAAGTTTATCAATTTTCAGTCTTTACTTGTCACTAAAAATAATTAATATTTTAAAGCACGAATGTATTTGAAAGAAAACAAGAACAAATATGATTGTTTAAAAAATGGGAACTGTGTTCAAACGTTTTTCTCAAGATCTCTCTTTTATTCGACTTACGTGTTATCTTAGTTATTTTCTTTCTCTCATTCGTTTTTCCTCTGACACTTTCTGGCCTTCTTTATCTAACTCACGTGTTTCTCTCTTCTCTCTCCCACGTCTATCTCTATCACTTTATCATCCAAACTGCTTTATTAGACTTAATGAACCCAGATTACGTTATATTTTATATTTTATTTACTTCAGGGTTGTTCGACCAATGATTCACTTGTCAAGTTTAAATTGAAATGTCCTGGCTTTTAGTAGGACTTGACCTTATAATATTTTCAATCTAGAAGTAACCGATCATAAGGTCATGCCAGAATAAACTTTTTTTTTAACGGACTTTTCTTATATATCTCTGAAATTCTCGGTTTACGAGCATTCTTTAAAATCGTGTATCATTTTTTTTTGTTATTGTTACGACACCAAACAGAACTTTATAGATGGATTATGCAGTAAACAGGATTAGATATAGAATTTCAAAAAAGATTTTAAATGTCTATAGTGTCTATAATTTTTCAACAATACACCCCTCCCTGCCCCCAGTTGTTTCAACTTTCAGGACTGTTGTTATTTTCCGTTTTTCTTCCTTTTCTTGCGCTGCTTTTATGATAATGGTTTACTACTTAAATAAGACCATCATTTTTTTTTAATTTGGCATAAGAAATAGAGGAATTTCTTTAAATTTCAAATCAGTTTGTCTTCATATTATTGGTATATGCAGCACGTCTATATGTTATAAATTTCTCGGGTTTAATCACTCTCAAATACACAATCACAAACACACATGCTACTCTATAATTAATAGTTTTCTCTCACTCTCACTCGACCCCCCACCCCTCAATTTAATAATGTTCATTCTCGCTTTCACTCACATTTTCACTCCCCCTTTCAATCTTTCTCTCAATTTCCTCTCACTGGAACTTTAATGAAATACTGTTAGAGGTGGCTCAGAAATATATAATGTTTTCATATAAACTCATTTATAATTCGTTCAGAAGTATTTAATGTTCTCCTATAAACTCATTTATAATTCGTTCATACGAACAAACCAAATAACTTCTCCAGTGCCATAGGACACACATGAACATTATCTTACGACACCTCTATAAAAAAATTTTAAAAACTCTAACTGTAATTGTTGATATTATTTGCTAAGAATGCTGTCTTATTTCTTGTTGAATACATTTGTTGTTCATACTTGGAACACTCGTATTAGTGTGTCTCACTTATTTATTGTATGTTACAATCTGTCACAAGTACTTAATTATTATCCTGGCTGTGTGTATCAGGGGGCTAGAGCTATCGTGTAGAACTATCACACTTCTATTCTACATTTTCCATCATTCATCTTTCTAACACGTGTGGCCAACCAGAAGGCGTTTTGGGGAAATTAGCCTAAGGTTACCGGTCGGTCCGGGGTGGTGGAGAATTAACATCTTGCTTATCTCCCATCAACACGTCAATAAACGTCATACACATCTACCCTATTTTATAAATAAAAATACATTAGAATAGTAAATATGAGCAAGTGCTCCATAAGTATCACAATTTCATAAATAAAAATACACATATGGACAGTAAATATGCGCATGTGCGCCATAAGTATCACAAAAAATATTTAATTAATAAAAATACACATAGGGACAGTAATTATGAAATAAAGCAGTGACAAGTAAAGCAAGGGGTGGACGTATTTGTCACAGGATGAATGGATCGATGGACATTGTAGGTAGATGGCCGACAGACACGGAAGGATAGATAGATAGATAGATAAATACACAGTCAGATAGATAGATAGGTAGGCATACAAGCAGGCAGGTAGGCATGCATTCAGGTAGAATTCATACTATCAGACGTTAATGTCCAAGCACAGCATACTCAGGTATTCAAACCAAAGTTGTGAAGTTTATTTAAAAACTAAAATGTCATTTAAAATATGTTTTTGATTTTATTTTACGAAAGTGCTCCATACTTAAATAATCAGCAGTTATATTTAGATGAACAGTGCAGTAAAACAATCTTTATATTGCAGAGTGCAGTACAGAAATAAAGAGAGAGATGATAGATGTTTCGCTGAAGGAAGTGGATACAAATTACACACTTCTAAACTATTCACCAAAGACTAACAAGTGCACATCATTCACATCAAATGCAGCATGCTTTGTGGAACGAAAAGGAAAAAGAATGTTTTCCACGTTAAAGTTCTATACTGACAACATTGGAGGAAACATTTCTTATGTGTGTGTAAAAAAGATGATCAATCTGAATGACAAGATGACATTAACAACTTTTACAGCGACCATAACTGTAGAAGGTAAGATTATGAGAATATATTAGCAATATATTATTGAAATATTATCGTTATCATTGTTTCTAACTATCTCTTTATCTGTCTATCTATCTATCTAGTTGTCAGTCTGCTTCTGTCTTTCTCTATCTGTCTGTCTATCTTTGTATCTATCGATATATCTAACTATCTATTTATCTAACTATCTAGTTGTCTGTCTCTCTGTCTTTCTCTCTATCTCTCTGTCTATCTATGAATCTGTCTATCTATCTCTCTAACTGTCTAATTAGTATCAATTTTTTTTTGTAAATTGTTTCAGTTGTCTCTCTCTTTAACATGTCTCTGTGTCATCTTCTATCCATTATTCCATCTATAAATCCCTCTCTCTCTCTCTCTCTCTCTCTCTCTCTCTCTCTCTCTCTCTCTCTCTCTTTCTCTCTCTCTCTCTCTCTCTCGTCTCAATAATTCCTGCTGTCTAACTATACTTCTATATGGCGATATGTATGTCAATCTGTCTGTCTCTCTTTGTCTGTACATTTATTTCTCTATTTAATCGAATTCCATCATCCTTACTAGTCACAGATCATCCAAACATTAATTTCTCTCTGTGTTTGTATGTCTGTCATCTCAGTGTCCGTTCACCTCTCTCTATTGTAATTCCCTATATCTACACATATACAAAACAATCAATGCAATTCTATCTCTCTGTCTGTCTCTTTCCTATTTCTAATTATCTCCTCCTTTTCCAATATCGTACCTCTATACTCCATCAATCAAATCATTCATCTCATCACCTTTCACTCTACTTAAATTATTATGCACATGTGATTTCATTCTTCAGAGAATAGATAGACACAATCATATTTACACAGTCGCATACATGAATTCATAAAGATATGGATTTTTACTTCTACAGCTCGAACAGTGACCAGCGATCCAATAAAGACTACTTCAAATTCGCCCGATATCACAGGTCTGTGTTTCTACCTTGCATTTGAGTATTATATTAAATGTTTATAACTATCTGTCTAACTATCTATCTATCTATCTCTCTGTCTGTCTGTCTAATTAGTATCTATCTATTTTCGTAAATTGTTTCAGTTGTCTCACTCTTTAAAATATCTAGGTGTCGTCTTCCATCTATCAATCCCTCTCTCTCTCTCTCTCTCTCTCTCTCTCTCTCTCTTTCTCTCTCTCTCTCTTCTCTAGCACTTTCTGTCTCTTGCTGTCTAACTATCCTTCTAGTTGGTAAATATGTCACTCTGTCTGTCTCTCCTTGTGTCTGTATATTTATTTCTCTATTTATTCGAATTCCTTCAATTTTACTAGCCGCATAGCATCTAACATTAATTTCTCTCTGTGTTTGTCTGTATCTACTCTCAGTGCCCGTTCACTCACCTCTCTTTGTATAGAAACTGAATCCATCTGAACACATACAAACCAATCAATACAACTCTGCTTTTCTATCTGTCTGTCTGTCTGTCTCTCTCTTCCTCTCTCTCTCTCTCTCTCTCTCTCTCTCTCTCTCGTGAATATTTCTAATTATCTCCTCCTTTCTTTTTATATAGTTCCTCTGTCCTCAATCAGTCAATTCATTCATCTCTCCACCTTTCACTCTACTTAAATTATTATGCACATGTGATTTCATTCTTCAGAGAATAGATACACACTTTCATATTTACACAGTCGCATTCATGAATTCATAAAGATAATATTTTTTTACTTCTACTGCTCGAACAGGTACCAGCGATCCAATAAAGACTACATCAAATTTGCCCAATATCACAGGTCTGTATCATTACCTTGCATTTGAGTATTATATGTTGATGTTGATATCTATCTATCTAATTGTCTAATTAGTATATATCTTTTTTCGTAACTTCAGTTGTCTCACTCTTTAACATATCTCTTTGTCGTTTCTATCCATTATTCCATCTTTCAATCCCTCTCTCTCTCGCTCTCTCTGTCTCTTGTTGTCTCTGTCTCTATTTGATGGTAAATATGTCACTCTGTCCGTCTCTGTTTGTGTCAGTTTATTTATTTCTCTATTTATTCGAACTCCTTCACTTTTACACGCTGCATACCATCCAACATTAATTTCTCTCTGTGTTTGTCTGTATCTACTCTCAGTGCCCGTTCACTTATCTTTCTATGTTTAGAAATTGAATCCATCTGAACAAATGCAAACCAGTCAATGCAACATTGCTTGTCTGTCTGTCTCTCTCCATCTCGATCTATCTCTCCATCCATCTTGCTCTCTCTAAGGTGAACATTTCTAATTATCTCCTCCTTTTTTATATCGTTCCTCTGAAGAGTTGAATGAATTGATCGATGGAAGACAGAGCAATGATAGAGTTAATTAATCAGATAAGTAGATCGATTTACCATAGATAGATTGTGAGAGTGAGAGATGTAGAGAGATACCACAATGATGAATGCGGCAATAGTGTTTAAGCCAATTTGACTGATTGTATTCTTCTCACAGTTGATGATATTTAAAACTAGAACACAAAATACAAAGTAACGTAACTGTGATAATAAAATCATTATATAATAATTCGACACTTTCATTTCGATTTCAATTATTTTGTTCTTTTTCATTTGTCAGTTATTGAAACTAGACTTCATTAACTTCAAAGATGTTGACCATCATATACCACTGACTGAATTATGAGTGTTAGACATTGGACCATTAGGTACCACTGACTGAATGATGAGTATCAAATACTGGACTATCATGTACTACTGACTGAATGATGAGTATCAAATACTGGACTATCATGTACTACTGACTGAATTATGAGTGTTAGACATTGGACCATTAGGTACCACTGACTGAATGATGAGTATCAAATACTGGACCATCATGTACTACTGACTGAATTATGAGTGTTAGACATTGGATCATCATGTACCACTGACTGAATGATGAGTTTTAGACATTGGACCATTAGATAACATTTACATGAAATATGAATATCAAACGCTGGATCATAATGCACGAATGATGAGTATCAAATACTGGACCATCATGCACCACTGACTGAATTAACAGTGTCAAATAGTGGCGACAAACAAAAATCAAATGATATTTCAGAAGTAACACTCGTTAAATTACTGTGTGTCAATGTTTACAAATAGATCTGAGATCTCGTGGTTTCTTCAAAAAAGTGACACTGACTAGAAGCAATGTTAGAATACAGTGAAAGATATGTAAATACGTCATAAATTTTAAAATGACACTGACTAGAAGTAATGTTAGAATACAGTGAAAGATATGTAAATACTTCATAAATTTTAAAATCACCTGGAATGACGTAAGAAATGAGATGATCAATAACGTCAAAGAGTGTTTTATGTTTTGCCAAATCGAATAAAATATGTTTGAAGAACACAGTAAATTAAACAATACAAAGTTTTGAATCTCACTGGAAAACAGAAGTAAAATTCATTAATTGCTGTTTTAAGTAAAGACATTTTAAAATGGAGATTTTGGAAATACTCTGCCATAATTAAACATTTTGTCAGCTTAAACAGTTTAAACACTCATAACATTAATTAAAATGAAAATACAAGAACATTTTTGGTTACATTAACTCTGTGAAAAATGGAATTCAACTTTAAAATTGTCAGTATGTAATTAAACAAGTAATTTTCTAAGCTAAACGGGTATTTGAAGTTTGCACCATTACAACAGTAAAGTTAAGAAAGAATTAAATATTCAAAAGCTATACCGATTGTTTGTAATTTTCAAATATTTTTTTTCAGTTAGCATGGCAACCAATCCAATTAACGACAACGTTAATCCAAACACTGAAGATGAGATAACTTTTACCACTGAATCGATCATCACAGTTGTCATCATTGGTGCGGTCATTGTTGTCTTCATCTTCGTGGCCTGCGTCGTATTTTACAGGAAGCTGAAACGACAGCGAGGTAAGCGAGAGAGAACTCTTAATGTTTCAGTGTTGTGTATTCGTCTTAGTCGATAAAATACAGGAGGTAAGCGAGAGAGAACTCTTAATGTTTCAGTGTTTTGTATTCGTCTTAGTCGATAAAATACAGGGAGGTAAGCGAGAGAGAACTATTAATGTTTCAGTGTTCTGTATTCGTCTTAGTCGATAAAATACAGGAGGTAAGCGAGAGAGAACTATTAATGTTTCAGTGTTCTGTATTCGTATTAGTCGATAAACTACAGTGAGGTAAGCGAGAGAGAAATCTTAATGTTTCAGTGTTCTGAATTCGTCTTAATCGATAAAATACAGGGAGGTAAGCGAGAGAAAACAGTTAATGCTTAGTGTTCTGTATTCGTGTTAGTCGAGGTACTACAGGGAGGTAAGCGAGAGAGAACTATTTAATGTATTCTTTTTAGTCGAATGTAGTTGTGTATACAGACAGTACCCTCTTGTAAGGCAGTAAGTTCCAGAAAACTTGAAGGCTTTTTATGTCAAAATAACAACAACAAAAAACCAAGCTTGATCTTAAAGACTTGTGAGTAAATGTGGTTGTTAATGCGGCATTATATTGTGAAGACACATACACAAATACTTACACATTCATACAAAACAAATATACACTTATGTGTATATATCTAATTATTTATATGCAAAGATGTACACACACACACACACACACACACACACACACACACACACACACATTCCCAAAATTACTTAATGTATTCGCTGCACGTGACCACACAACATGCCGAATCCCACCACACCAAACTGCAATAGAACAAATTGACAGACATTACTCTCAACACCACAAAACATGCCAACCACACCACACCAAATCGCATTAGAACAAATTGACAGACATTACTCTCAACACCACAAAACATGCCAACTAATTTCACACCAAACTGCAATAGAACAAATTGACAGACATTACTCTCAACACCACAAAACATGCCAACTAATTTCGCACCAAACTGCATTAGAACAAATTGACAGACATTACTCTCAACACCACAAAACATGCCAACTAATTTCACATTAAACTTCATTAGAACAAATTGCCAAACATTGCTCTCAACACCACAAAACATGCCAACTAATTTCACACCAAACTGCACTAGAACAAATTGCCAAACATTACTCTCAACACCACAAAACATGCCAACTAATTTCACACCAAACTGCATTAGAACAAATTGCCAAACATTACTCTCAGCACCACAAAACATGCCAACTAATTTCACACCAAACTGCATTAGAACAAATTGCCAAACATTACTCTCAGCACCACAAAACATGCCAACTAATTTCACATTAAACTGCAATAGAACAAATTGACAGACATTACTCTCAACACCACAAAACATGCCAACCACACCACACCAAAGTGCATTAGAATAAATGAATAAACTTTACTTTCAACACCACACAACATGCCAATGCACACCACACCAAACTACATTAGAACAAACTGATAAACATTACTCGCAACACCACCAAAATGTTTACAGTCTGATCCAAAACACCAATAGGGACAACAGGAGTGGTTCACTCACCAATATTCACACACTTATATTCAACACTGAGATCACTCCGTCCTCATGGAAAAAAAAATGATGGCTGTACAATAAGCACTTCAAACACGTCACTAAACACACACACACACACACACACACACACACACACACACACACACACACACACACACCACACACACACACTGGACAGGACAGGACTGAAGTTGAGCGATACAGTAAGATTATCAGAGTACAGAATGAAATGGAGGAAGCTGGTTGTCAGGTCATCAGTGATGCCCCAACGGTCAGCAAGACTAAGGGATAGATAGATAGATCTCCTACACTCACATTTTGGAGTAATCACTTTACTCTAGTTTCTCTCAGTATTGCTCTTAATGTGCAGAACACAATTTCTACTTTAAACAGTTATAAACACTCATATATATGTACACACGCACATATATACTACACAAAGAACACTCCATCCTCAGGCAGAGATGATGGCTATACAATAAGTACTTTCAAACATAAAAATTCACTCACCCACCAAAATAACTTCTAATGCTCGCTGACTCCCTTTCCTCTCAGCAAACTCTAAACAATTCTTTGAAATGATACAAATCAGACCCCACACAGCAAAGAAAATCAGAAAATAGTTATCAGATTTAGAAACATAAGGTACACACATCAAATTGATATGGATACCCAGTCACTCCCAAATCACAGGAAACTAAGCAACAGACAATTCGAGGGGGGGGGGTCAAATTATTAAATCAAACATTTACTCACTGCAATCTACACAAGAGAACTAAGTTCAGAAACAAAGAAAAACTTCATTAAAACCTTCATCCCCACAACTCCTAACCTACTCATCTATTAATATATCTATCTTTGTTTCTCTATCTCTCCTAGTGTTCTTCTCTCTCTAATTGCACTAATAAATACATTTGTACATTTTATTACGCAATCATCTGTATAACTATTTTTCTCCAGCCCTGAATATAAACACACCTGCTATTGGTGGAGTGCAGACTGACACTGAAGACATTAACAATGGACAAGGAACACAGATTAGTAGTGGACAAGGAGCACAGACCACCATTGGAACAAATTCTGGAAATGATTTGGCAGTCAACATGGAGCTTTCACAGATTAATCATGACGGCGATCCTTTTCCCTGTCAAAGTGAAGTTTCATTTCAACCCACTGCAGTCGATGATTTCGGATCAAGTGGTACTGCCGTGGTGCTACATACCGACCCACACGTATTCGAGTGTCAAAACCCAGCGCCACCTTGGGGCTCGTATGTACAGCGTTCTCTTGAAAACGTGAATGAAAGCGAATTCTGATAAGTGACACTGGCATTTAATATCCATTGATGTATTCACGTGACACAGGCATTTAATATTCATTGATGTATTCACGTGACACAGGCATTTAATATTCATTGATGTATTCACGTGACACAATAATTTAATATCCATTGATGTATTCACGTGACAAGGCATTTAATATTCATTGATGTATTCACGTGACAAGGCATTTAATATTCATTGATGTATTCACGTGACACAGGCATTTAATATTCATTGATGTAAACATGTTGGTGAAGTTCCTGGACATAGTTATAAACCACACCATGTGCACAGTAAAATGAATGAACGCAAACGGATTGTAAGAAGCCATGTTGATGACGCAGTGAACACTTGACAGAAGGTGAAAAGTTGAAAGATTTTATACTGCGTGATGATGCCTATGACGTCATAAAGTACAAACGTTTAATTTACACTTGTGAGTGTTTGCAAACTTCAAACTCGTTTCCTACGATGAATGTTTTGAACTAATAAATATATTTCTGTTTGCATTGCTATGATATGTACATAGACATTCGATCACATGATTTATAATTATTAATTCTATTTATATTATTCTAACATGAACACTAAAGGTATCAGTATAGTTTCGTAAACGAAGAATGACTTTGACGATATTTACGACACGATCAAAAGAAACTCAAAGAAAACCAACACAAAACAGAATACTAATATTTGAAAAGAAAGAAAAGAAATCCAACACAAAACAGCATAGTAATAATTTAAAGCTGTTTTCAACATGAGGATGAAATATTTTACATGACGCCAATGTTTAAATGTCATTCTAATGGAATATATTTGACCAGCCTGAAATATGTTATTCTGTTAAGTACATTAAATATAGATTTTTTGTTGTGTGAGAGTTGTTTTCACAGTATTATATTCTTTGATAAGTATTTTACACATACTTTGTATTGTATGCAAATCTGTCTTTGTCCTGAATTAGTTCATGGCCCGATTTGACACAGTGACACATATTTCCTTTCTAAATGTTTGTGGCATTTCACACATTTATGTTGTCATGGAGTTGATTACTTAAATGGCAAGTATATATCCATGCACATGTTATATTTGCATTAAATTTATTTTATTGTCATAACCCTCCTCTTCTAACACATGTGTTTGTTAAATTAAATTAATTTTATAAAGAAACGTTAACCCTCCTTTTCCAACACGTGTTTGTTAAACTAAATTTATTTTATAAAGAAACGTTAACCCTCCTCTTTCTACACTTTTAAGGATTTTTTTATATCTTTGTCGATCTTTGTTTAAAATCTAAGAGTTAATTTAAACTAAGTACATAAATGAAGCTAACAAATGTGATATGAATGCATGTGATGATTTTCACTGTGTTATTTATATAAGCTATAAAATTACATGACCTAATGGCCAACTTGTATTTATTGGACAATCTAGTACAGAAATGGAATCTAATGACCTCATAATAGTGTGCTATCGTTTCTGCAGTGGACAATCAACAGTATTTGGCTGTTCCTCGCCATACACTTATAAACAATATGAATTCTTTACTACTTCTTTCTTCTGGACTGAATCACTTTGTAGTTTTAAGTGCACAAGTTCATTTCTTGAATGAAAATAACTTTTTAAAAAAAAGTTTGGCAGATAATATATAAAGTGAAAACATTGAAGTATCATGGTGTGTAAGATTTTATTGTTATATTCCTCTAGAAATAAAGATAAAACTTTGTAACCTCAAGGTGTGTAACATTTGATTGTCATAACCCTCTAGAGATAAAGATAAAACGTTGTAACCTCTACGTCTGTAGTGCTTGATTATCATATCCCTCTAGAGCAGGGGCGGGCAAACTCTGGCCCGCGGGCCAAACCTGGCACGCGAAGCATTTTTTGTTGGCCCGCCAAGCTATTCACAGTTAACATTGCTTTTGGCCCGCCAAGCTATTCACAGTTATTGCTTTTGGCCCGCCAAGCCATTCACACTTATTGCTTTTGGCCCGCAAAACAAAAGTCACTAAAACAATTGGGCATTGTTATACACTGTCAAACAGCCAAGGCTAAACTAGTCTAAAGACTACATGTAATTTTAACAGTTTGAATTACTCACACAGAATCGTGTGCACATGTACAATTTATGCCTGCAGTTATATATATTACATTAGCATCTCTTTATAGTTCGTTGACTTTTGAACTCTCCTAGGCCTAGGACAGATCTAAAATAATACCTGTATGTCAGCATCTGTACTCTGCCTCATTCGTGACCTGACCTTCACAGCTACAATTGGTGAGAGGAAGGAGGGCTGGAGGTGAACAGAGGTGTGCGAATTTGAAACTCGCAGTCTTCTGCCATCACAACCGAACTGGTTGTTGCATTTCTGCTATTTCTTTGCCATTATTCCCCCATCCCCACAATCATGTCTGCAACCCCAGCATCCTAAAAAATTTAAAGTGGATATGGAAAGTCGGACATTAAACTCTGAGTGGACGAGAAGTACTTTTTCATAGAACGATTTGGACAAGCTCAGTGTCTGATCTGTTTGAAAACTGTTGCTGTCTTCAAAGAGTTTAATGTGCGCTGTCACTGGGAAACAGTACACTTCGAAATTTGGTTTAATGTCTGCCTCTGAGAAAAAGACTACTATTGCTAAACTCACAGGCAATATAGAGAAAAGCAGTTTGATGTTTCATAAGCAAACATCTGTGCATGAAAAAGTGACACGTGCCAGTTATGAAGTTTCACTACTCCTTGCTCAAAGAATGAGTTAAAAGCAAAGTTCCGCACTTCTTCTCCTCTTTCTTTTTTTCGTGATGTCATCCTACCATGAGGCAAGTTTCCACATTTTATTAAACATGCTCAGCGCATTGTAGCTATGTTCGGAAGCACATTTTGCTGTGAACAACTGTTCTCAAAGATGAAATATACAAAGAGTCGCCTTCGCTCTCAACTCTCTGACCGTCATCTAAATGACATTCTTCGCTTGTCAACCTCATCAGTTCAGCCAGATATTGAATCACTTATTTACTGTAAGCAACACCATCCATCTCATTAATCTTTCATTGAAACAGAGTTAGTTTTTACTTTTGTTCTCATTTTATAATTTATATTCTGAACTTGCTGGACTTGTGATATTTGGTCGTCTATCCGGCCCGCGAACTGTTCCAACAGTTTTATCTGGCCCGCGGTCTCAAAAGTTTGCCCGCCCCTGCTCTAGAGATACAGAAAGAACGTTGAAGATTCATTTCGAAATTTTCATCTTTAGTTTTGAATATTAATTCTGATAGATAATATGTATCTCGATTTGAATATTAATTATGTTAGATAGATGTGTGACTCCAAACGCCACATTAGTTATTAATCACCCATAACTAATTACAAGTGATAAGAATCTTATGTTATTAATAATTATCCTTAAGACACCACTCATCTTTCTCACTTGGCGGCTATATGTGCACTGTAAACGATTTCTCTCTTCCACAGTATTAGAGACAATCATTTACGGTCACACAATATTTCCTGGTGGAAAACGTCTTAGCAAAGGAGAAGACAAATCCGTCTTTAGTCTATATTTAGCAAGCCCCCATCCACCCACTGTCTCTCCAACATACGACTTTTAATATGTGTAAGAAGGTCAATAAATTCATTAAATCATCAACCAAATATACAACATATGAATAAGATGAAAAGAGCGTTGACATTTACATCACATCACATCAATGTTCAATTAACGCTGGACAATCATTCAGTTTATCCTAGCATTGACATAAACAGTCACTTAACATAATTGTATAAACAAGTTCATGGATATCGTCATGAAAATCAGATTGGAGTTTTAGGAAAGTAATTATAGTCAATGTACTTTCCAAAGATGGTGGTTGTCACCTGCACATGTTCACAATCACACAGTTTGCAATCAAAAGTCACTCTCTTTCTTATTCAGAAAACATTACCACATGCCCCTTCAAGGACTGCTACTCAACTGTTTTAGATGATCTCACAAAGCGCACCATGAAGAATCATCTAGAATTTCACATGCACTATCAAGCACATCAAAAGGAATGTTCTTGTATACTATTCCTCACACCATGAAGGATGATAAGAAACTTTCATGAATTCTCAAAACCAAACTTAAGCCACAAATTTCCGCTGATTTAGCTCTCATGGGAATTCACAGGAATCAACTTACAGCAACAGGTTTTACTCACATGTTACCAACATCGTTGGATTCACACACCAACGTGATCTAGTAATCATCAAATCCTTGTGAAAAGACCAGACAGTTCAGAGACATTCTTTCTTTGAAGTTGAATAATTGTGGAATAATCTACTGAATACAGAATATCACCACATTTATGCATATTGAAATCGGGCAAATGGAGGACAGGAACTGAAACACCTCACTCCAAATCATTATCTCAGATTTGCCTTTCCTCATCAAGTTATGATATACTCCTTCAAATGCCTCAATAACGTCTTTAAAACTTGGATGCATTTTTCCAGGGTCTGGAGCAATCTCTTCATCTTAATGAAAACAGCTGGTGCTATAAGGATGCCAAATGACATTTCCCACCATTGATAATGGCCATCAGGTGTACTGAATGCTAATTTTGGTCTCTCTTCCTCAAAGATTGGAATTTGCCATATACCTTTCCGCAAATATCTAATTTAGAAAAATATTTTGCTCCACTCAGCTGCAGCATAGGAAGCTAAAGCTAGTGGCTTAATTATGGAAGGTGAACCAGGAATTGTCAGTAGTAAGTGTGAAGGTGATGCACTGACAACGTTGGCTGAAACTGTCGTTGGTGGTACTATCACCAGGAAGTTACACAGGACTCATTCATGGCAGGGCAGATAATGGTTTCTGACTGTCTGACTGGATGAATAAGAGGCAAAAGATCATGCACAGAGCAGCACAATTGACAGATGATTCTATAGTGAAATGTGGAGAGATCACACTATCAGGATTGTACGTATCTAAATCTTCTGGCAAAGCTATTGAATTTCACTGGAAGGATGGTATCTTGATTTGTAGACAGTAAAGGAACTAAGCAGCAATTTTGTGGTACCTTTGAGCTATCAAGTGAACATGCTGCATTTGGCTCATGACCCACCCACTGCTAGTCATCTAGGACCAAGCAAAACTAGCTCATGTGGAGGCTGAGTTTTATTGGCCAGGTATGATGAGGGTCATCACTCAGTATTATCAGTTATGCAATATCTGTTATCCATTCAATAGAAAGACAGAATGGCCATTTCCAATAGATGAAACCCCAATGATTGATATTCATTTTAGGTGTGTAACTGTTGATCTCATTGGAGAATGTGTGCCCTCATTGGGTTGAGGACACAGATGGATTCTCACTGTCATTGATTTTGCTATGCAATACCATGAGGCAGTTGTGTTTAGCTCCATTAGTAACATATTAGTATGAAATGGGCTGTTCACCCTTTTCATGCGTGTAGGATTTCTAGAAGAAATCTGGTTCAATAAGGGGACTCAATTCATGAGTAAATTAATGAAAGAGATTAATCAACTATTGAGATTAAAGCAGTTTTAAACTTCTCCTTATCACCCTATGTGTAATGGTTAGCCAAAAATCTGAATGCTACTTTTACGAAGTCCTTAAGAAAACTGTACATATAAAGACCACAAGATAAGATCTGCATTTACCAGGGTTTCATGAGCACCACAAGATTTGATTCATTTTTCTCCCTTTGAACTCTTATATGGTAGAACCATTAGAGGATCCATATCTATATTATGAGAATATTTGACAGAGAGTGGCCTAGCAGAATACATAAAAAGCCCATATCAACATGTGATTGAACTTGTGAACTGTATTGATACTCCATGTCAGAGAGTGGTCGAGAATGTACACAAAAGTAAAGCTAGACAAGCACATCTTTAAACTGTAACATTGAAGTCGGTTTGCAGGCATTGTTGTTGTTACCTCTGGACATAAACAAATTAGAAGTATCATGGCACGGACCTTATGAAGTTGTTGAGAAACTGAGTGGGTGAAATTTCCGAATATAGATCGGATCAAAAATGAAATATTTTCATGCTAATCCAATGAAAGTGTATAAAGAACGCATGGATAAAATGGTTGTTACTATTGTAATAGAGGATGATGCTACCTCTGTACTCAATGCTGAATCTATACCATGCTCAGGTTTAACAGATGTTGAAACTGTTAATGAAGTTATTTTAAATCTGGAACTCTCAAAGGTCAACAGAATAACAAAAGAAACTCATGATATTTTTACCAATAAACCTGAAAAAACAGGTCTGTGCAAATTTACTGTTGTACTACAGGGTCATAATCTGATATATATGTTTTACTTTATGCTGAAAAGGATGTTGTTAAGCATGTATTTGACTATGTTAGCTTTAAGTATAGATTGAGAAGGCAGTCCCATATAGCTCTCCCAAAGCTCTTCTAGTTGAAAAGAAGGATGGCACACACCAATTTGGTGTGGACTAGAGACAGCTGAACAAGTTAATTGTTTTTTCGCCTGAACCGATGCCTGAACCAGGACACCTTTTCACTCAGCTCAGTGGAGCAAACTATTTCTCTAAATTATATGTACTGTGGAAGTCATTAAAGGCACCAGTAATGTAGGGGCCGACTATTTGTCCAGAGTAGTAGAAATGGAAGTGTAAGAGTCCAGTTTACAAGTAAATGCTGTGAAATTTCCTATAAATATTTTGTATCTTCTCTAGGGTGGAGAGGAAGTAATAATCTTACCCCGAGTTCATTTATATGATGCTAACATGAATGTGTATGTTGTATTTTCCTATCAGAAAGAGAAAAGAAATAATGATAATGATTTCTGCACATGATTTGTGATTGTATTCATTAGGTATATAGACATAACGGGTCGAGTTCCTATCCTATAACAAGGAAAATTGTGGTGATTTTCGTGATAAATTGTCTTTATATCTCACTAAGTGTGGAGACATAACGGGTCATGTTCCAACTTATAAAGAGAGAACATAATATTATATTTGATATTTCAATCTCATGTGAAATATTGATTATTGAGGCATGTAAAATTATATTATCTTATTTCTAAACATATTGAATTATCTAAGTACATGTCTACAAACCGACATAAAATTAGTACAAATAGGAACGTGAAGGCTAAACTGTATAATCATTTAATACTTATTTCATGCAAATAGGAACGTGAAGGCCAAACTGTAAACTATATAAACATTCAACACTTATTTCATGCAAATAGGAATGTGAAGCCAAACTGTAAACTGTATAAACATTCAATACCTATTTCATTTTATAGTCGACATACACATTTGTCTGAGAGGTAGATGCTTTATTATTACTGGCAGTCTAGAGTCTATAAACAGTTTTATCTTCCAACATAAACAATTTACTATTACTGGCAGTCTAGAGTCTATAAACAGTTTTATCTTCCAACATAAACAATTTACTATTACTGGCAGTCTAGAGTCTATAAACAGTTTTATCTTCCAAAATAAACAATTTACTATTACTGGCAGTCTATATACAGTTTTGTCTGTAAGGTAGACACTACTATTCCTGACAGTGTCTATACAGTTTTGCCTGCCAAGGTAGACTACTAATGCTGACACTCTTTATACAATTTCTCTGCCAAGACACTTTAGTATTACTGGCAGATTTGCCTGTCAAATTAGATACATACCATTATTGACAGGCTACGTAAATTTTTCTGCCACAATAGGCATTTCACTATTACTGACAGCCTAAAAACACGTAACTATTACTGACAGACTAAAAACACGTAACTATTACTGACAGACTAAAAACTATTACTAACAGACTATATTAACGATAGCCTAAAAACACGTAACTATTACTGACAGACTAAAAACACGTAACTATTACTGACAGACTAAAAACACGTAACTATTACTGACAGACTAAAAACACGTAACTATTACCGATAGCCTAAAAACACGTAACTATTACTGACAGACTAAAAACACGTAACTATTACTGACAGACTAAAAACTATTACTAACAGACTAAAAACACGTAACTATTACCGACAGCCTAAAAACACGTAACTATTACTGACAGACTAAAAACACGTAACTATTACTGACAGACTATAAACAGATGTGTCTGTCCTAGTAGTCACTTAACATTAGTGACTGGCTTAGCAGCCAGTGTCTAACTACACTGTTAATGGATATAAACGGTTTTGTCGTCCGAGTTTGACACTTCATATACACTCTGTAGTCGACCAGAGTTGACCCTACACAACTGTTGAATGTTTTCAGACAAGTTTAACTCCATGTTATAAGTCCATGTACTTTAGATTTTCAAAACTTCTTTCATCAGTTAACGGGTCAGTAAACGTTTATTTTATTTTTATTCGTCTAACACTCTTTGTAATGTTTGAACAGCTGTAAGTTCGTCGATGAGTCTCCTTTGTCGTTTGCTTTCTTCCTTCTTCTTCAATTGTTTTCTTTGCCCTTTATCATGAAAACAGAATGTTAGATTTAAAAAAAAAAAGTTAGTTAATATCGTACAGATCTTCAAACAAAACTAAACACATAAATGTAACAGACTCTTTTAGAATCTACTAACTTACATTTATAAAGGACTTTAGGATTAATTTAATGTTGGCAAAGCTGAATTAATAATTTGAAATATTAAATTCTCATACTAATGCTATATAATATTTATAAATAAATAAATAATTTGCAATAAATAGTTTAGCGTGTGTTTGAGACTAAGTATGTGTTGACAATACCTGCATACGGTGTATGACGAATATTTTCACCCCTTCTTTTTTGTTTTGTCACTCACTTCAACATGCATTCTCTTTATGAAATGTTTATTATAAAATAGTGGTGTACTTGATTTACATTGCTAATATTTACGTAGTGAAAGTTTTAAAGTAGAAGTTGTGCACTGCAAGTTAAGAGTAACATGTAGTGAAAGTTTTAAAGTAGAAGTTGTGTGCTGCAAGTTAAGAATAACATGTAGTGAAAGTTTGAAAGTAGACGTTGTACACTGCAATTTAACAATAACATGTAGTGATAGTTTTAAAGCAGAAGTTGTGCGCTGCAATTTAAGAGAAACAGGTAGTGAAAAATGTAAGCATTCTAAACGGTAACTAGATGATACCTTGAGGTAACAATATAGCAAAAGGATATTGTGAGTTATTATTTGTAAATTCAGCAGTCAATGCTTCATTGAGGTAGCCAAGCAAACAAATTACCAATGATGCTAACGGTTGTAGTAACAGGTAGATCGCGTTATATTTTACAACTGACCAACAGCTAGATACTGGTCAAAAGTAAGTGACCAATAAGGGTTAGTGAAGTGTAAAGGGCAAGAAATATTCCTCGCTCTCACCACTCTGCAAAGCATCACCCCAACATAAAGAATTAATTTTCAAAAGTGCCCGCTTTAGGCGCACGTGCATGGTAAATGCCATTGCGAGTAAAATTTAGAGATGTAAAATTTAACTTGTAACTTTCGTGATTCTTTCAGCTAAGTAATAATGTACTTTATTTTATGAGTCTTTCAGCTAAGTAATAATGTACTTTATTCATTACAGACCTGTGTGATATTTAATGATTATGAGAAACATTCTTATGTCTTTTTTCATTTAGTAGAAATGAATTGTCATTTAAATTTAAAAGACTTTTGCAACTAACATGTGTAAGCCGCTAATTGGGAACTGCGTAACAGTTAATGCAAGAATCCTAAATCTTTGTGAAACGTTATAGTAATGATTCAGAGATTTTTCATCCATTGCTTTCAATCTATGAAATACAACTTCATTTAAATTATACTTGATTGAGTATGACTATGTAATTAATTTCTAATGGGATCGTGCAGTGCAAATTCGTATTTATTTAAAAGTGTAACACCAATCAGTCAAAACTCAGAGTCACATAATTGAATTTGATAACCATTAAAATAAATCTGATGAGTTGTTAAAAGAAAGAGAGAGAGAGAGAGAGAGAGAGAGAGAGAGAGAATGTAAGCTGAGTCAAAACACGCATGCACAAAACTGTTTTCCAGCACTTCCCTATGTTCCTTACGATTGATACTTGGTCTCACATTGATGGGTGACGTGCAATTTTCAATTTTCTACCATGAGCAGCAAGTGGGTGGAGGGAAACTATAAGCCTCTGATGTCATGCAATGGAGTGAGAAAAGTCAGAAGATGGGGACTCCAATTCAAGGTCATGTGTGTGAAAAAAAATGTCTAATCATTCTCTGTTCTTTGTGATGGAATAATATTGTTGTGTTCAGTTACATGCGAATTGACAATACACATTCAGTACTCAGTGGGATACAAAACACGGCATTTGAAAGCCACACTGATGGTTTCATGTTGGAAACAGGACTAAATGTCACTGATATTTCTCACAGTTGAGATCTGGTAAAGATGACCGAAGAAAGTTCATATACATCTCATAGGAATGGTATTGGTGCCGCCTGTCTGTTGGCGGATGGGTGGGTGATGAGAGTGTTATAAATTAGATACATCACCCTACCCCAAATACTGATTCAGGTATTGCTTGATAAAAACGTCATTAGGAGCAATACATTCAACAGATTGGTGCTGATTAGATCAAACAGAAATTATTTTTGTCCTAGAAGAATTACCTCTTTAAATTAATCCACTGAAGGCAATAATAGAGGCAATGGGATGAAATGATTAATAATACGGCAATGGGATGAAATGATTAATAATACGGCAATGGGATGAAATGATTAATAATACGGCAATGAGAGGCAATTATTAAGAATACGGCAACGAGAGGCAATTATTAATAATACGGCAATTGGATGAAATGATTAATAATACGGCAATGAGAGGCAATTATTAATAATACGGCAATGGGATGAAATGATTAATAATACGACAAAGGGGGGCAATGAATTCTAATACAAGCAATGTAAAGAAGTGTCTAATACCGAAATTGCAGTGATAAAACTATGAGTATAGGTATTGGAATAATACAACTACTGATATTTAGAAAGATAAAACAACTAATATAGGAATTTGAATGATTGACCTACTCTAACAGGAAATGGAATAACAGAATTTCATAAACAGGAACTGGAATGAAAATACTTCTTAAAAAGAAATTTGAATGTGTGACTCCAACGCCACCTAGTTAATGGTAATAATAATTATTAATTAATTAATTAGTTAATTAATTAATCATCCATAACTAATTACACTTCATGAGAATTTTAATATATTTCATTAATAATATCTAGGCTAACCAGCAATAGTCTTTTCACATGCTTTTCATAACCAAGTCACAAGTGTATTATTCACGTTATTACTATCAATCCCACGAGTTTCCCTCTCACACTGTAGAATACTGATTAGCTGCTATTATCTTGAGGCTAACCTGGGTGCTCCTTCACCATAATAGCTCCTGCAAGCAAAACAATAATTGTTGCAATTTCCAGTAACTTCCCTGTACCAGAAATTCCACAATGTATTCAGCCTATTTTGCATCAATGGAGTGCAGTGTATTCCTTACACTTACTGCGGTAGATACTCCTTGTGCCTACCAAGGTTATGGTGGATTATAATCAATAAACAAGGAGATTCAGATAAAATAAGGAAAGGCTGCTAAAATATAATCAGGGAACAAACATTACACATTCGCTTTATTCATCTTTAACTCCATCCTCTCTTACTTTCATGTTTCATCTTACAGTTTCCTGCAACAGTATTTATTAGCCCAATACACATAGACAGTATAATAAATACTGCATATCAATGTTACAAGCACTTTCACTAGAAACAATGTCAAGTGTTTGGTACACTATATACAAGCATCATAGTTCACAATTTGTAGAAATAATAGTCTACTCACATCTCTATGTAAAACGCAAATATAACTTATCAATAGTAAACAATGTACAAAATAGTTCTAAGTCCATTCTCTCTCAATCAGACAGTTAACTCACCATTAAGCTAATAGCCGCCTTTCATGACCGGACTTTTTGCCACTCCAAATTTAAGTGATTAAACAATAGATTTCTTTACAACAGGTAAACCTTTGATCTCAGCCCATTGGCTGGTCTTCTTTCCCATAAATCCTAACCATTGGCTAATAAAATCTACTCATCCTGTTGGAACAGGATTGGATTGCATCAGCATTTTCTAGCATATTCTCAACTTGAGTTGTTTATTCCAATTCTGACACTTATAAAAATACCATCATAATGAGTACTCAATGTCTGGGCACTCTTAAAATGATAGATCTACTAATAATACATGAATTGTAATGACAAAAGTACATAAACAGGAAGTAGAAGGATAGAACTACTAAAACAGGAAGTAGAATGGTAGAAATACTAATATATGAATTGTAATGATAGAAGTACATAAACAGGAAGAACTACTAAAACAGGAAGTAGAATGATAGAACTACCAATACTTGAAATGATTGAACTATTGAAACAGGAAATGATATCGTGGAACTACTCTTATCGGCAGTGGCATGATATAACTGCTTAAACAGTGAATGGTATGCTAGAACTACTTAATACAGGATGTGATATGATTAGGGCTGTCAATTATTTCTAAAATGCTACCCGGGTACCGTTCGAAAATTAGCATAATCTCCATCGCAACTCGCAAAGCTACTTTACCATTAAGCATGCATTCTATTTCACACAGTAGCCAATAGTATGCATCTAGTGACTTACTATTAGTTATGATCTTTATATGTACAACGCAAACTTTTATTTTTAATATTATCAATCATTACATCAACTAAAGTAAAACTAGATAACATGTGAACAACAATAACGTATTTAAAAATAGGGCATCAAGTTCAATCGCCCTTCGCCTATAGAATTTCATCACACAGATTGTATTTCGCCGTGTCACTGTCCAATCGCTTGGCGTGTCTCCACACATTAGATGTCTTCCCCATATTAAAAATATTACTTTATTATTTAATTTATTGACAAGTTTGTTTACTGAAGTCTTATTAACATCAATCACATACTACACTTGTTAACGAGCACAACAACCACAAGCGAAAAGAAAGGGCGCGAGCTATGGTGATTGGTGATCTTTGTTGTAAATAATTAGATCTAGGTACAGCTGCTGTTCAGCGCGTAAGTCAACCCACAGCCGGCACGATTTAGCATACCGCCATCTACGGGCGGGAGGCGAGTGTGACTGGGGTGTGTGTGCTAAATCGTGTATAGACACAATGGCCTCATTACCACGGGTATCCGTTCTCAATTTTACTACCCGGGTATCAGCACGACAACGGGCACCCGGATACCCGTTTTCACCACTAGATATGATAGAAACATTTAAACAGGAAGTGGAATAATATAACTACTTAATCAGGAAAATGTTGACAGAACTACCAAACAGTAAATGATATGCCTACGACTCCAGAAGATATTAATCCATCCTTACCTGCAAGAGGTACACCTGCACAAAAATTCCACATCTAAAACATATATGGTTCCCCAGTATATTGTTATAACAAAGCAGCATCATATGAGTGTTACAAATAGCCACCATTTGCACTTTGTTTTCTACTATGTGATAATTTAAGAACTACAATCAAAATCAACCTAGATGTATTATAATTCAATGTGATTTGTATATAGAGTCCAATGTTCGGATTTTCTTACGTTTTGTACTGAAGTAAAAATTTAAAAATTAAAAAATTCTAACATATATCTTGATGAAATAAAACAAAGCAAACAAACCCATTGCTTTTATCTGCAGTATTCCAAGGATAACAGAGCACACGGTAAAGGAGGCCAACAGAGACAAGGCAAGAAAGAAAGTGTCCTTTTTAACGACCACTGTGTTCAAGAACAAAAAACATAGCTATTTAAAAGACAGTAATATGTTGTTATTTACTTTACATCATATAAATATTTTTCTAATTATCCAATAAATCTAAATACGATTTTGAGTAACTGTATTAATAACGTGTCCATTTTCTTATAGTAACGCCAATTGTTTCATTCAAAATAATTTTAGAAAAATTATAATTTTATAAAACTAATTTTGTTCGGAAATAATACACAATAATGATATAGAAATGAATGCATTACAATGCAGAAAGGATATCTGTCTGTCTGTCTGTCTCTCTCTCTCTCTCTCTCTCTCTCTCTCTCTCTCTCTCTCTCTCTCTCTCTGTTTGTCTAACTCACGTAAAAGTACACTTGTTAAATTCGTTACTAAAACGCTCACTAATGAGTGCATGCAGGGGCAACGCATTGAAGTGAATGAATGCAGAGGGAGAACGCGAGACAAAATGGAAGTGGGCGAAAGCATATAGGGACAACTCGTGACATAATGGAAGTATGGTAATACATTGTGGCAGCGCGTGACAAAATGGAAGTGAGTGGAAGCATATAGAGACAACTCGTGACATAATGGAAGTAAGGTAATACATTGTGGCAGAGCGTGACAAAATGGAAGTGAGCGAATGCTTGTAGGGACAGATTGTGACATAATGGAAGTCAGATAATACGTAGTGGCAGAGCGTGACAAAATGGAAGTGAGATAAAACATATATAATTATATATATGTTTATTTAACATGATATGATAACACACAGAGTGTCTGCAACGTCTGTCTGAATAATGAAACTTAGGTGAACAATTTCTGGAGTTACATAACTTATAATGCATAATAACAAAACCCGGGTTACTTCCCCTAGTCTGTTAGCGGTTTTTATTTGTGAAATAAAATATAATTTGGGGTCCATCCTTCCCTGTGACAATGAAGAAGTGACGCTATCCACTTAATACCACCAAAGAAAAAATCTGGTCTTCTGGTCTATCAGTCAAAAAACAGTTTTTTTTTATAGTCACTTCAATAAAGAGTCCTACTAATGGTTAAAATAAAAATGTTTCCCTTGGCTAGGGAAAATTGTGTGCCACTGACAAAAGCCAACGAATGAACTGTCTTGATCAGTGCCGGATCTACCATTGTGCATAGGTGTGCTTAAGCACAGGGCACCATAGCCAGAGGGGCCCATCTCCTTAGGAAAAATATTTTACAATGAATTTCTCTTGAGTTGCTATTCATGTCTCATGCACACGAAATTAATTTCAAGGGAAGACGTCTCTAATGACGTACGCAAAATGGAGTTAAGAAAAAACTAACCGCTACAATCAAATTTCAAAGAAAAATCAACAACACAAAGGTGACGCCTTCCGCCATGTTGTTTGTTTACTAAATTATGGCACGGTGCTGTAGTTTGTTCTATGTTTTTTATCCAAATGTCTGCTCTTATCGAATCTAAACAACAAATATAACTTTATTATTAGTGATATTCCTGCTCCAATTTAATCCTAACAGTGAGTAGACAATATGATAGTGGAGCAAGGAAAAGTAAGCGCCCCCCCCAAAAAAAAAAAAAAAAGAAAAAGATATAGTCAAACATTTATAACCAATCACATCAGTTGGTTTTGCATGCCCGGGACAAACAAGTTTAATATCAGATACAAAAGAATCAGATGCATTACTTGGCACCCAGGAATATTTTTCAGTAACTCCAGTGGCACTCAAGAACCTTCATCAGTAACTCCAATTATCAGTGGCACTCAAGAACCTTCATCTGTAACTCCAATTATCAGTGGCACTCAAACACCTTCATCTGTAACTCCAGTTTTCAGTGGAATCAGGAACATTTGTCAGTAATTCTGAGTTCCAGTAGACCCAAAGACATGCAAGCTTCAGTTTCCCCATGCAAATGCACAGCATTTCATTGTCAAGAATGATATAGGTTATGGACCACATTGAGTAATGAAGAAATTTCATACCGGATCCAGAAAGGCTCTTTTGAAGGTCAACACTGGGATAAACTCTTTCACAACTTCGAAGCAAATCTACAAAAACCGAACTTGTTCATGCTCAAGAAGTTTATTCTTCTCCACTAAAAATAAATTAAGAAACCAACCTTCGGGAATGGCTAGTATATTCTCCAAATGAAGAAAAAGTCTACTGTTTTGTGTGCACATTTTTCTCAGAATACTCTAAGAATGTTTCTTCAAACACAGCTCTAGCTTCTTCAGGATTTGACAACTGGTCTCTTCCACAAATTATTAAGATCCATGAACATTCAAAACGTCGTATGGATTCTATGTTGACCTATTTAACATGGAACGTGGACAGATGCTTACAACAAAACTTGATGATCAAGTCAAAACAGAACGGGAATATTGATGGCAGTGATTTGTCTGTTGGCCAAACGTGGATTGGCTTTTAGAGGAGATGATGAAGCTTTTGGCTCACTAAACTGAGGAAACGTTCTCGGTTTGCTTGAATTGATTGCCAAATTTGATCCCTTCTTATGTACCCATATACGATAGTATGGAAATAAAGGATCTGAACATCCATCATACCTATCCAAAACCATATGAGAAGAAGTTATCAAGTTAATGGCTTAACATTTTCTTAACGAAATAGTGAAAGAAATCAAAGAAGCTGGGTATTTTAGTGTATCGATCAACACCTGATGCTTCCAATGTTGTTCAAGTCACTGTAATTGTTAAATACGTTTCTTCCCTTGATGGAATACCCGTTGAATGATTTTTGACATTTATTGAACTGAATAATCACACAGGTGCTGGAAAAGCTGAATTGAAACTGAACTTTTTTAAGAACTTGAAATTGATTAGATTCGAGATAATAATTGAGTAAATGAAGGGGTCGATCATATGACAATGCATCTAACATGGCTGGAAAGTATTGTGGCGTTCAATTTTCAAGAAAATTCTGGAGAAAAATAAATTTGCAAAATGTGTTCTCTGTGCTGGTCATTCCTTAAATCTGGTTGTGAGAGCTGCAGTTGACTCTTGTCTAGATGCAGTGAATTTCTTTGGCGTGGTGAATGAACTTTATTGCTTTATCTCAGCCTCTACAAGACGGTGGGCAATGCTGAAAAACTTCTTGTCACCAGTCAGAAGTTCTGCAACATTTATCTGACACAAGATGGGAGGCCCATGCCAGAGTTACGACAACATTTATCTGACACAAGATGGGAGGCCCAAGCCAGAGCTACGACAGCCATCAGTGAAAGTTATGCTTACATTGTTGAAGCACTTAGTCACATCCATAATGACGTCACTGAAAAGGTGATGCTAGACAAGCTCAAACTAGATTGCAGAAGATGGAAGAATTTGAATTTGTGTTCATGCTTTATCTATGGACATGTTTGCTTGAGCAGTTTCACAAAGTAAATAATGTCCTTCAAAGTACAAATATTTCACTGACCACGTGTGCAAAACTATACAGTTCACTTCTGCAATTCGTTTCCAGCACACGAGAAAACTTTGATAAGAGTGAGAGCAAAGAAAAGACTCTACCTGATGTAGGGGAGAGAACTCTTCAAAGAAGGCGTAGAGTACGAAAACGACAAAACAATGATGGCAGAACAACTGAAGCCATAATGAAATTCCTCCAAGAGATAAGTTTAGGATACATTCATGTATCCCTGTCATTGATGCTCGTCATTCAAATTTAGACAGAAAAGCTATTGTGTATAGAAGTTTTGTAGAGAGAAGAGCTACTGTGTATAGAAGTTTTGTAGAGAGAATAGCTATTGTGTATAGAAGTTTTGTAGAGAGAAGAGCTATTGTGTAGAAGTTTTGTAGACAGAAGAGCTATTGTGTATAAGTTTAGGATACATTCATTTATCCCTGTAATTGATGCTCTTCACTCAAATTTAGACAGAAGAGCTATTGTGTAAAGGAGCGTTGCTGACAGTTTCTCGTTTTTAATTGATCTGCAAACAACAAGAGAACATAATTCTCCATGGTGTCAAGAAATTAGAACAAGAATATCCAAAAGAAGTTTATCTCAATCTTGTTGATGAACTCTTGACTTTCCACTTGTATGTCAAACAGGCTCATGCAGAAAAAAGCTTCAGCCACCAAGGCATGTACCAGATACTGAAATAGGAGAGAATTCAGGTTGCTTTCCCAAATGTGGAAATAAATTTTAGATTGTTCCTGTGTTTGATGGTCACTAACTGTTCTGGAGAGAGATAATTTTCTAAGCTGAAAAGGATCAAAAGTGATCTTCGTTCAACAATGTCAAAAGAGTGGCTGTCTGATCTGAGTATTCTTGAGAATGAGAAACTGTGACTTATTGATTTTGATGTCACAAGAGCGTCTATCTGATCTGAGTATTCTTGAGAATGAGAAACTGTGACTTATTGATTTTGATGTCACAAGATAGGCTATCTGATCTGAGTATTCTTGAGAATGATAAACTGTGACTTATTGATTTTGATGAAATCATTGATGGGTTTGTTGTCATGAAAGCAGGAAGGAAGATGTTCTAACATTAAATACCACTGTTAAATGTATAAACAGGCCTTAACAGGGTAATACAAGAACAGGGCATTTTGATTATTAAACTGTTTTAGAGATCACAGAGTTAAATGGCATTAGTAATAATTACGTTTATATAGAGATCACAGAGTTAAATGGCGTTAGTAATTACGTTTATATAGAGATCACAGAGTTAAATGGCATTAGTAATAATTACGTTTATATAGAGATCACAGAGTTAAATGGCGTTAGTAATAATTACGTTTGTATAGAGATCACAGAGTTAAATGGCATTAGTAATAATTACGTTTATATAGAGATCACAGAGTTAAATGGCGTTAGTAATAATTACGTTTATATAGAGATGATGAAATATTAAAAGCACGTATGTGCGCTATGCTCATGTACTGTAAAATCACTTGTAGCCAGTAGAGCTATTAATCTTATAAATTAAGATGATTAATTAATTAATGTTTAATGTAAACTACCCATTGGGTATGCTTGTAATTAGCGAACTCATGCAACTGTAGAAACCGAAATATTATTATTGTTCATTTGTAAATGTTTTCATGAGGTCTTGTAAAATCTATGTTAGCGGGCAGCTAACGGGTTTATAATGAGAGATTGTAAGAGCCGTCTGTTACTGTTGCCTCCAGCCGCTACAGAGAGATACATTGTTCATTTCAGCTGGTTCTTGTCCGGGTCGACATATTTCTTTTGTCACTGACGTAGGGGAGCGAACTCGTCAAAAGAATTGTTTTTAATTTTAACAGAGCATAACCTTTCCCTTGACCTTATCGTGTCATGAGCGTGCGCACAATGCGTAGGTTTCAGATTTTGTATCACGCCGAGACAGTAGACTAAAGTGGGTTTTATAAATGCTAATTGAGCGTGCAATTTGAACACGACTAACAAATCCTCACTACATTTTAAATTACAGAACAGGCAAGAAACATTGGAAACAGTTTACACCATTTAAATTACAGTACAGGCAAGTATTTTGTTAGAAAAGACAGCAAGAAACATTAGAAACAGTTCACAACATTTAAATTACAATACAGATAAGTATTTTGTTAGAAAAGACAGCAAGAAACATTGGAAACAGTTTACAACATTTAAATTACAGTACAGGCAAGAATTTGTTAGAAAAGACAGCAAGAAACATTGGAAACAGTTTGCAACATTTAAATTACAGTACAGGCAAGAATTTGTTAGAAAAGACAGCAAGAAACATTGGAAACAGTTTGCAACATTTAAATTACAGTACAGGCAAGAATTTGTTAGAAAAGACAGCAAGAAACATTGGAAACAGTTTACAACATTTATATTACAGTACTGGTAAGTATTTTGTTAGAAAAGACAGCAAGTAGCATTATAAACTATTGACTTACTTCGAGTATTAAAATCACTTGACACTTGTTTACGTGCTGAAAACAATAAAATGTATTCAAAGATGAAACATTTAGGATATATTTGAAATTGATGAATTTTGATTTTTGACATTTTATTCATTGATAGGATTGTGATTTTATGATTCAGCAGATATTTGTTGATAATATGTGTGACATTAGTTACCAGACAGGTGACATATTTTAATAAATAAATTGTTTTTTCTTTCTGTCTTTACAACAAGAACTCATTATCCAGAATGTTAATAGTTGATGTCAACATCTGTATAGTCAAAATGAATGGTAAGACTATTTATATATAGAACTTTTACTGGAAGGGTTCTTTCAAATGCCAGATTATTCTTTATTTAAATACAAACTTTAACAAATTAAAACAGAAAATCATTTCTCAGTAAGCATTTCATTACAATAATTCAGTCGATTTCAAATTTACAATGGGTAATCTGTCTGACACTCAGTTTGGATTATGTAGCCTCACAAAATTACATTATTACTCTAGGTCTAGGACAAATTAAAATAGTCTTGCCAACATTAGCTACAGGTGTTATCTCTACATAAATGAAATAGTCCTCGGACTATAGGACTACTTAATGTAATCTAATCACTGAAATCAATATTACTTTCATTTCATGTGTTATAAAAAGAAACTCGTATACTGTAAATAATACTTCTAGAACATTATCCAAGTGTTAATGTCATGAAGAAAAAAATCGCAATCTCTTTTTTTTTAAAGAAAAGTTCGGAATATGAAATCAATTACTAAACTAGACAACTTGAGAATCTAGAGAGAAACTTTAGCTTAACTCATAGACTTAAAATCACAAGCTTACATCTAAGTAATTTTATGATTGATTGTCCATGCACCTTTCATAACGAGTTCACTTTTAATTAGAAAATTAGTACAGACACAATAATTTATTTCGGTAGCTTATGTAAAGTATTACGTTCATGTCTTATCGAGTTCACATGTAATCAGAAAATTAGTACAGACCTAATGATTTATTTAGGTAGCTTGTGTACAGTATTACATTAATTTCTTATTCGCATTATAGGCTCTTTCAAATATGTTATTTATCTCCGCATTATAGTCTCTTTCAAATATTTTATTTGCCTCCGCATTATAGTCTCTTTCAAATATTTTATTTGCCTAAATAAAAGATGTACGTTCATCGGTCTTAATACGATATATTTATCCATTGACAAGACATCGCTATATATGATTTTCAAATGACAACAATAATAGATAATAGCAAATAATATTATTAGAACAAAATGCATTTAAAGTTACTATACCTATCAGTGCCGAAATTGAAATATATACGTTAGATTTATTTTGTACACTTTAGACAAACCTTCATACATTTAACAAGAAATAAATCTACTATAATACTTCTCTGTGACGCCAACGCCACACTAGTTATTGGTTATGATGATTATTATTATTATTATTATTATTATTATTAATCACCCATAACTAATTACAAGTGATCAGAATCTTAATTTATGTTATTAATAATTCTCCAGAAGACACCATTTGACTGATATGCAGGCGCCGCAAACGAGTTCTCTCTTCCTCAACATTAAAGACAAACATTAGGTCACAATATTCCATAGGTAGACAACTTCTTACTAAAGGAGGTGAAAAATCCATCTTTAATCTATATTAGGGCGAACCTTCATCCACCTACTTTCTTTTCCAACATATGGTTATCAAAATGAATAAGAAGGTCTTTAATTTAACAATAAATTTATTAAATCAGCAATAACAGGTAAAATTAAAAAGATTACTTGACATGGATATTTCCACAAAACAACGTTCAGATAATTTCCCTACTGTACAATTTTTCCCCAAAAAATATACAATTCACTAAGTCAATACAAATCACAGGATAGTTCTTATAAAAAAAAAAAACAGAAATGGAGTTATTAGAAGTAAGCAGTAATATTTTCTACATAACCTGATTTAGGCACTATCTCAAATGCTTTTGTCACAAATACACAAGTTTATTGTTCGCCATTATTACATCAGTCCATATCAGCCCTTTGACTAGTCTCATTCTCGTAAATAATAAACAATGGATAATAAAAGACTCAGTTTCCATTATATCAACAATCTAGAATATTCTTGCCTGTTTACCTCAACTCAAGACACTTTCAAAAATAACACCATAAGGAGTGGCCAAGTTCGGGTCAATCTGACAATTTAACAATTTTATAATTTAACAATTTAATAATGATTAAAATATCTGTGATAGAATAATTTTGCCTCTCCCTTATTTTTAATTTTATTCTTAATTATTAAGTTGCTAAATTGTCAGAGTAACTCGACTCTTGGACGCTCCTTATGGTTTTACTTTAAAAGTAAACATGAGTTTGAAGTGAACAGCCTAAGATGAGAATATTCTAGATCTGCTGACCTAATGGAAAATGGGTGAGCAGTTTCCTATTATCCAATGATAATTATTTATGAAAAAGAGATTAGCCAATGGGCTGAGTGTAAGGAGTGCACTTGCTGTAGAGAATTTTACACTTTAATCACTTTGAATTTTAATGACAAAGATGAGAGAATTATGGCTTGAAGGCAGTCAGTAGCTTGAGTTGTGAGTTTAATTGACTGATTGAGAGAGAATAGACTTAGAAACATTTCATGCATATTACTATGACATATTATACTTGTGTTTATGTAGAGATGTTCTATGTGAGTTAACTTTTATTACTACAAACGTCTGAGCTAAGCTGAACCCATATGGTGTATTAATACACTGTGTTTATTTTACCATGTGTGTGCATGGGGATAAAGAATACTGTTGCAAGAATTGTAAGTTTGAGAATGGCATGTGAGATATAATGGAGTTATATTGTGCTCAACAAGCAATTTAGATTTATTCCTTAATTATATGTTACAGTGAGCAAGTGGCCTTCTGACTTTGAGGCATGTGAAACATCTATTGCAGTGTGTTGAAGTGTTAAGGGAATACACTATGCACTCTTGATGTATCAAAGCAGGGATGCTAAGTACATGAGTACAAGAATCATTGTAATCATCATGTTCTGCTTGAAGGAACAGACACATTGTGGGGAGCGCTGAAGTTCGTTTGAGAATCTAAGAGTGCATCAGTGTTGTTTTCTATGCTGGGGCAGGAGGAACTGTTGACACATACATTATGAACTGTTGCAAAAGCCAGTGAAAGACTTTCGAAGCTATGCTTAATCCAGGTTATGTAAAAGTTTATAATAACCTCTCTTTATTAACTTCATTTCTATTCTATTTCATTGTAATTGTCATATGTATATTTGATTTTTCTTTTAATCAGTTTGTTGTTAAATTTATTGACATTCTTACACATATTGAAATGGATAATCGTAAGTTGGAGAAGAAAGTAGTTGGATGGGATCTTGCTAAATATAGATTAAAAGTCGGATTTGATTCTCATTTAGTAAGAAGTTTTCTACCTGTGGAAGCCTTATGTGTTGATGTTGTGGAATAGAGAAAACGTTATTGTGGAAATATATTAAAACAAATTATGTAATTCTGATAACCTCTTTTTTAATTGTTTTTCTTATACATGGGTTTTTCCCCCAGTCTTGCATATCCATTGAGAAACTTCCATTAGGGATTAAGAGACTGACTAAATGCTGTTTATGAGTTTGGAGAAAGTTGGTTAGATCAAAGGTGAAGTTCACACCAAAAATTGGATACTAACTATCTATTATTGGTCATTTACATACCGATTAATGATGTAGCACTAACTTGTGAACTGACCTTTCCCTCATTGATAAAACCATGTGAATGAATTGGTTGCATTAGTCGTGCAGACAGAAATAGTGCCCGACTTACAGGGGTAAAAATAGAGACAGCCGTCCATCATTATAACTGCACCTATCAGAGGATACATAGTGGTAATACCTTGATCTCTCTCTAAAATTGAAATCTTTCTTGTTATTAATTCTATATATTTTGTATTGTGATGTATGTAGAATAGTATTGTGAATTTCATTGCTGTTGATATAATACATTTTTCCACAGAGGCTAGTGGCACAGCGATATTACAGTTGTAAATGTGGTGAAATGCCACATGTATGTAATTTCACTACCATTGATTAATTATTATCACAGGAGAACTAACATGCGCTACATAGTCATTAGATAAATTGTATCATGAGCAACTTTGGAATAATGAAAGAATATATATTTGAATTTTCATGTAATGTAAATTGTGAATTAGTGGAAAATGAAAAGAATGATTAATGCTGCTGCAATAAGGCCCATAAAAGTCATTATTGTCGCACAAGGCTGTAACGTAAATAACTATGTATTGCAGCCGGTCTTGGGTTTTACCTCATAACTTAGATCCTATTTGCTAGCTGTTCCTTGATGTGGAAGTCCAACCTTGCTAAAACGTGGAGTCCAGGACAAGGGAGTGAGCATCTGTGCTGAGCTCGTATTACAGCCTGGCGAATGACAAGGGTTGCCAAAGGTCACAGAGGTCAACATGCATCAATGGACGAGAACAACACCAGCTTTATATATTTATGTCCCAAAGGAAAAATCAGGATATATTTTCCATGGTGTGAATAACAAAATACTTTCCGGGTCGCAGGTTAATATTCTATATTTGCGGAACCCAATTTGTTCATTTTCTCATTTCAAATTTAATTTTATTGTTATTAAATTTTATTGTTAAATTTCTTAAACTGTTATCTCTCTATGTTATGTAATATAAGTGTATGTAATTGACCAAAGGAATGCGATTGATTGGGGGCTTGAGCCAGGAATAAAAGATAAAGAATCAATAATCATTAATCTAGAAATACAGGGGAGATAACATTATCAATCGCTAGAAGTCAACTAACTAGGTGTCGTGAACAATCAGTGCGATTGTGACATTTGAAAGGGAGATAAATTAGGCAGGTCCACCTGTCGCTAATGTTGAGGATTATCTTATAAATTAAAATTGATGATTAATGCCTAAATTAGAACAGAGTCGTAAAATGAAAACTGGACATTTGACAGTTATCAATGCCAAAATATCTGCCAAGTGAGAGATGAGTGGTGTCTGTTGGAGGATCAGTAATAAAATAAAATTAATATTCTTATCAGTTGAAATTATTTATGAAAGATTAATTAATAATAATAATTATCTTCATTAACTGAGTGGCATGTCCCATATCACAGATAGCTTTAATAAAATGATAAAGAAAAAATCTAGCATATTACTAGTCAATTATGTTATTGTGATTTTGCAATTCATTTTCCAGTCTGTAAAATTCTTAATTTGGTTTAATGACCTCAAAGGGTGCATTAGAAACAGTTTTATTTAAAGTCTGTATCTTCAGTCTTCTTGGTTCACTGAAGTATCACGATTGTCAATTCAAACAGAAACATAGCGTTATGATACATACTCACATGTTATCTAAACTCTTAAGAATATTTATGCTTCCTTCACAACACTGGTATGATAATTATACTCATCTTTAAATTTTTGTTAATCCATATTTTTTAAAGTAACTGACGTCATCGTCTTGCAGTCAGTATTCAGTTAAAATATTTCGTTTAAGATAAAATTATATCTTTTTAAATATGAGAGAGTTTAGTATCACAAATGATGACGTAACAGTACTCTTTATCTGATGACATTTGTGAGACCTTTTACTAGGAAGAGAGTTAGCTTAGTAGGCCTAGACCCTAACACATGATATTATCTTCGTGTTTCACGACTTTCTAATGTTGCACACCATACCTATGAAGTAACAACAAAGTGGTTCGTGTTTCACGACTTTCTAATGTTGCACACCATACCTATGAAGTAACAAACAAAGTGGTTCGTGTTTCACGACTTTCTAATGTTGCACACCATACCTATGAAGTAACAACAAAGTGGTTCGTGTTTCACGACTTTCTAATGTTGCACATACCTATGAAGTAACAACAAAGTGGTTCGTGCCATCGAGCAGATCTCGAAGCAAAACATATGGCTGGATTGCAGCAGGATTTATTTGAAAAATAATTTGCACCACCTGGCTGATTTTTACACCAGCCGTGACCATGGCAACGTATACTACTGGAAGCAATACGTTCTAGTTCAAGGGGAGAAAAAAAAACAAGTTAGTAATTGATCGGCACAAACAGATATGCACATACATATATCTATATATTTATCCATCCATCCAAATATCCCTCTCTCTCTTTATCTATCTATCTATCTATCTATCTATATCTGTCTGTCTTCCTATCTGTCGATTTATCTATCTACCTATCTTTCTGCCTGTCTATGTATCTGTATAACTTAAGAAGAAATATTTGTTGCTGTAATTTCAGTCATTCTAATCTCTCCACGAAGTAAAGTACTTTTTTTCTTTATAAAAAAATGAACAGTCATATTCAATTATTTACATTTTAATTAATTAAAATTAATTCAATTAATCCCCACCCCACCCCACCCATGCTTAAAGAACATAACACACAACAGAGCAATATATAGATTAAGATACAACTCCACAAGATTTACACATAATCTAAACAATGAACCAAAATTATGCACTCACTGTCGAACATACAACACAATAGAACACTTTCTACTACATTGTTACAAATACAGAGAAGAAAGAAAATGCTTGACTGACACAATGAGACTATTACATTTACCAGTTACCACACAAACACTACTCTTTCCAAATAAATATCACCAAAATCATATACACCAAGCCATCATCACATATCTCATACACAGAAACACACTTCACCTTCTATAAAAATAAATATTAATAAAACCCACCATTACACAATAAGTAATAAAAAAGAAAATCACAAACTTAGAGGAAGTTACAAATAGATTCCTCATATTTTAAATAAAACAAAATAAAATAATAATAATTTCTATAAATTTATTAACAAAATTCATAGGAAAAACAATGCATACAATAACTGACACAAGAAAAAGTATGCAAGTAAAATGTAAACAATGACAGGCAAGTGGAAAGCTAATTCCATAACTTCCATATATCTTCCTTTTTTTTTTTTGGTTTAACATTACTACCCTCCTAGAACAGAGTAAGGAGGAGGGCCCCACAGGAAATCTACAAAAACTGAGAACATCAAGAAGATGAAAAGTTTCCACGCAATTCCTGTGGGGAAAAGAAGAGGTCGTAAAGAAGAAGAAGAAATTATTTACACGAATGGGCTAGTAGCGAAATAAGCAATTAACCCGCTGTGTACCGATATTATTCACCCATTATGTATACTATAAGTGGGTGTTGTTTCTAGAAATAGAATACCCATACTCTGTTATGGTCAGAATGCTATATTAATATAGCATCCAATTCGCTTCATTTGAACAAATATTTTTCGATTATTTTGTGGAATTTCCGATGCAGACATAACATATTCGACTAGTTAACCCAATCTTATGTCAATTATAGGAAGTACACAGGTCAGTATACAATCTAAGTTGCTTTACTGATAATTTCAATAATTAAGAGCTTTTGTTTTATTTTGATTTTCTTAATGTAATGGATTATGGTCTAGTCTTGGATACTGATATGTACAGTGTGTTGGAATTCTCCTACTTAGAACCCTAATAATCTTTATGTCATTAACTGTACTCTAATCCATCCCCCACAAACTAAGAATTAGACGGTAGACTTTCAACAAACTAGAATAAGATTTAAGAGAAATATAAATTACAATGTAACAAAGCATAGCAAAAATTCAATAATAATGTGTTATATATAATTACAACAGGAGTACGCATAATTCTAATAAGTTTTAAGATAAAACTTACCATCATTTATGATGTTTTTTTCAAGAACTAACGTCTTAAGCTCTCCAGAGGTGAATTTAAACTCTACTTCGCATTCATACAGAAATGTTTCGGGGACGTTAATTAAATAGGTCCTAGAAACTGTCGCCGCCTTTTCCTGGCTTTCTTCTTTATAACACAGCGACATATATGAACGAGTAATGGTACAATCCAAATTACCAGTATTCACATTATAAAAGCTTATGGATGCCGTTGTGGCTATGTCTCCACTCTTATCGTTTATACGCGCATGTAAATTGTTTCGTATACCTCCATTTTTACCAATGATCGAAGTGCACTGAAGAAAAGAAATGTCCTTGCCGCCTCCTGAAATGACTGGAACATATTGTCCTGAGGGGGAAAATACCAAGAAGCGTCTGAGAAGAAATCTTGAAATATGTTTAGTTTTATAAAATATATATAGGCAAGTGCTGTATTTGTTATACGTTATTAATTGATTTGTATAATTAATCTTCAACTTCAAAAACATTTAAAAATAAAATTAAAGTGTATACGTTTGTGTGCTCTTTTTCTTACAAATGGAGTCATCTTTGCGAAAGACATTTAGTCTTTTTCTATGAATAGATAATACTGAAAAACTCATCATGAAGATTCTAATGAATTTTTAATACAAACCAATATTATAAGCAATTAATTATTCTAATATAGTAATTAAGAAGAAATATATGCCTATTCGCCCTAATATTGTGTTTTACAAAGGTCATTTTAACACTATATGCATGTGTATATCTAACTAGCCGCACCAACCACTAGTGTATGCTACTTTGTCGATAAACTATATTCTAGGTTGTGTTGTAAATCGAAATTGTGCACGCCTGTCTCACGTGTCTAATGTACAATGTTGCATGTGAATATTAAATGATTGGCGTCATGACATCATCAACTGTTGCCATTTCTTTCATTGGCTGTACGAATCGAAATCAAGAGAGAGAACGTATGTAGATGATACGCAATTATTTCATTTAATTTGATATTATGAATATTTGAACATTGTACACACACACACACACACACACACACATTAAAATGTAAATTGCATTTACTAATTGTTTGGTTGGTTTTTTTTGTTGGTTTTTTTTTGCCGCGAAATTGCGTGCTTGATCGTCGTTAAATTAAGTTAACCAATTTGTAAATGTAATAAGACTGTTGTAGATGTAAATGTAACAAGACTGTTGTAGATGTAAATGTAACAAGACTGTTGTAGATGTAAATGTAACAAGACTGTTGTAGATGTAAATGTAACAAGACTGTTGTAGATGTAAATGTAACAAGACTGTTGTAGATGTAAATGTAATAAGACTGTTGTAGATGTAAATGTAACAAGACTGTTGTAGATGTAAATGTAACAAGACTGTTGTAGATGTAAATGTAATAAGACTGTTGTAGATGTAAATGTAACAAGACTGTTGTAGATGTAATTGTCTTCAAAGACACCAAGATCGTTTCCTTATTCTGTATATGTTGCCCAGTCGAAAAAAAGCGAAAGATCAAGTAGAGCTATTAAAATCATTACTAAATTACTAGACTTCTTAATCTGCTCAAATTTGAACAAAACTCAAATCCTAACATGATCTAAGTCTATGTTTTCTTACTATCAAAAAATCAAAAGTGTAACAGAGCTTTGAAATTACTGTAAATCATTAATAACTAATTAGACCGGCCTTAGTGCACTCAAGTTTGAACAAATCTCCAAACGACGCACGCTCTAAGCTTAGGTTTTCCACTTTCTGAATAGTAAAGCAAAAGCACTTGCAAAGGTTTTTCCTTCAGTAATCTTACTTCAAGCCCCACCCTATTTGCCATATATGGAGATACTGACGCAAGACAGACGCCGAAGAGATGAGCTGAAGCGCGAAAGAATAGCAGCCGACTATTACATAAATAACCACAAGTGCTTTTTGATTACTTCCCATGCTAACCGGATGTGACGGAAAGAGACCTAGTCGGCTAAACTTCATTCATCTTTTAAACTATATCGGCTAGAACATCGTGTCAGACTCGCAAAAGCGGACACTAACTAGTATAGCATTTAGATCCCCTCCTGCTTGGAGGCCCTGGCGATCCTGACAACTTGGGGTTCTAGATTTTTAGGTCAAGTTCTAATAGTTCACCAGATATTTAGCCTGGCTGACCTCGTGATTGTTTCTGTTCGAAACGAGAATACTATCAGTCTCATAGCCGAGAACAGCCGACGACAAAGCAGCAGTGAATAGTACCCACTCCCAGAACGACACAGGTAAATAGGTCTTTGTGACACAATGCCACCCTAGGTATTAGTTATTATTATTATTTATGTTATTAATAATCCTCCAGAAGATAACCCTCGTCTCTTTCACTTGGCGGATATGCAGGCGCCATACATGTTTCTTTCTTCCACAACATTAAAGACAAACATTTACCACCAAACAACAATTCCATAGGTGGAAAACGTCTTACCAAAGGAGAAGATATAGATTAAAGGATGGATTTATCTTCTCCTTTGATTTAGCGAGGCCCCATCCAGCCACTATCTCTCCAGCAAATGGTTATCAATATGTGAAAGAAGGTCAATAAATTTATTAAATCAACAACCAAATACACAACAAATGAATAAATAAAAAAGATAGTAGACATTGACATCACTTCACAACAATGTTCTCTTAATGCTAGACAATCATTCAGTTTATCCTAGCATTAACAGCAGCAGTCATCAATAGTTATCATTCATAAAATATCATTCATCACAGAATGAGAGTGAAGTTTAGGAGAAATAATTAAAATCAATATACATAATCTTTACAGTGAAGACTGCTGTCACTAGAATGTTCTCAATCGCACGGTTTGAAACAAGTCAATGTCTTTCTCATTTAGACGATGGCCCATTAGGCATACTACACAACTGTTCCACAATTTTCATTGCACTCACAGAGCACAAAGTAGATAATCGTCCAGACTTTGCAAACACTATCAAAAGCACATCACGTGGAGTGTTCTAGAATCTTCATGAGCGTTCAATCAACACATCAGAGGAATGTTCAAAATAATCTTCATGAATTCTCAAGACCAAACTAAAGCCTCAATTTTCGCCATATTGGTTCTCAAACAGAATTCACAGGAATGAAATTATAGCAAAACATTTACTGATAAGTTCTACGATAACGCTGGATTCACTCGCCAACATGATCACTAGTAGAGTACAGTAGTCACTGTAGCCCGAAGTGAAAAATGGCGTGCTTTTCTCTGCAAAAGTTAAATTAAGGCAGTGCTAAATTTCACATCAAATGTTACAACTTAAGGTGACTTTGTTTCTGAGAGAACTATTAACTTACCTAAGTGAAATTCAGAGTAGTTATTAATATTAACTTTCTAACTGAAATGCAGTGAGAAGTATTAAGTTATATAATTAAAATACTGGGAGAATTATTAATGTATCTAATTAAAAAATTACAATGAGTAGTATCACAAACTCCCTCCTCTCTTTGGTGAAAGGGAAGGTGGAATATGACTTTGTCAGCAGCAACGTAAGATCTGTGTTGATGTTTACTACAGGAATCCACACACAGATACATCATGCATGTTTGATTGGTACTTTAAGTTTTATTCTGCATGCAAGGGTTACATTTTGCCGATGTGTTTGTATGTGTGAGTGGAAGTCATAAAGTATGTGGGTAGTACAAACAGAAATAAACGAGGCAAGACAATAACACACTTGTCCTTTCAAAACAATAATCAACAAGTCTGAAAGAGTTATGATTTAGGTTTATTATCCTTTAGTCTTTCATGACGTGGTCAGATCAGTCCTATGAATCACTCACAACATGCACCCTTGGGAAGGGGTAAATGATGAATGATGATAAAAAAAAAAAAAAAGTAAATTCAAATTTTACAACTGAGCGGTAATTCCAGCTGGTAATGACTACTCTAGTAGCATAAGATTTTAGATCAATTTAAAAAGTTCTGGGATCCTCAATCCCCTGAAAAGAATGTTAGTAGTCTTTTGAATATTAAATCTAAACTTGCGAGTATCTAACCATAATAATGTTCCATAAAATGTAAATAGACAAGAGTGTTCGTAATCAAAGTTATTTTTTAGTGCACTGAGGATTTTATAGTTATTTCTGATTTTACTCACACGTACTGACACAGATCATAGTGTCGAATTTTGGCAACTCCACTACCGCGTTTATTGTCATCTTACAGTTGACTTTCCTGTTTGTAGGCTAGGTCTCCGATGGCACCCTACGCCATTACTTTTGTGACAGAGCTGTTGTCGCTACTTTCACCTTGACAGTGATGTGTCCCTTACAGCATGATATTTTTGCCTTCCACCCGTCCCTTGGCCTGGAATCAAAACACTTCACCCGTGGAATAGGTTGATTCAAAGTTTAACATATTCCCAGATAAAGAGTCCTGGTCAACTGCCTTATATCTCTCTATGAATGGTTTTACATTTACTCGCCAGACATAGGGGAAATTCTGATACCAACAACTTCACTGTATCAAATGTGTCTAAAATGCTTTACCATCACATTTTTTTGGTACATCAATGAGGAGAGGGACCACGGAAAAACACATTCCCTGATCACCACTGTGTATTCCTTTACGAAGTTTTAGTGTCTCCCTCTCTATCTTATTTCTCTCCCCTTTTTATTACAATACACAAAGTTTCATAACAATTCTGCTGAGTCTGTACTATCAGCACTCAAAATAAGTGTCCTTGAAAGTCCACGCTTTTCTCCTTCAAGCACGGAATTCTCACCTCAGGTTAAAACTTTTCCTGTCACAATCCTCAGTGCACTTTCTAACTACAATGTATATTTACTAGTTTAAATAAATATTTATCTCAATAGATATTCACAATATTATATTTATATTAACTTCCACATTCAATTGTGAAATGAAATCAGACTGCATTCATGCAATGCATAAGCCTTCAGCTTCACATGCACACTTTACAAAATATACTTATAGTTTAAATATCAAACACAGATTCATTATTGTAGCTAATGAAATACAGGTGAACTTTATGAGTAATGTTCTTTAAAAATAAATACTGGCGATAAACACAAATACCAGCTGTTTACTTAATTATCTGGCGAGTGTTATCTCTCTGTGACCGTGACAGTCGATGTAAATAATGAATTAAAAAAAAATTATTTTGGCGTCCACCTTCCTTCCCCGGTGACAACTTATTAACTTATTTTTAGTGATAACTTATCCAATTGAAATACAAAGAGTAGTGACTTACCTACTGAAATACAGTATCTCAATATTAAGTCAATATGCTTTTTGTTATTTTTTCATTGAAATTTCTCTAACTCTTCAAAGTCAGTATTATTATTTTCGCTAATTCTTCGTCTCAAAATTTAAATTGTTAATATTGTTTGCTGTCCTATTTAATGCGCTGAACTTCATTATTAAAATCAAACTCTATCAGTGTAGGACTGTCGGCCACAACTCCTGAAAGATATGCTTCTTTAACTCGAAACATCCTATCATTTGAAAACTTGAATAATATTTCTTTTCTCACTTTATTTATGGTGTGATGGTAGTGAGAGAAATAAATGCTCAAAATAGCTTGCCACGTTAAAATATTCATTTTTACTTCACAACTATTCTTTCGTTGCAAACTCCAGCCCTAAAATAGTTAACTCCATTGAATTATGTGTATTACACATTCTTAGACAACTGGTGTCGTATTCACTTTTTGATATAAATGTCTTTGTGTAAAATTTAAATGTCATGCTATATTACGAATTTTGAAATATACAATGATACTCACATACATGGCGTTCTAATACATTTATGCAAACAATTTTATAACTGCAGTCTAATTATTTCCACACGCACGACAAACACACACACATATATATAAATGTATGTATGTATTCCAAACCTATGAATGGTTACAATATTGTATCTATAAATTAGCATTTAATCTTGTTTTAAATTAAATCGCATATCAGAGAAAGAAAAAATTCACTCACCATCATTTAGCGATAGGTGGCAGAAATTCAGAATTGCCAATGAAAATGCAAGCAAACTTCTAAATTGCATTCCAAGATAGTTCCTCTTTAAATTACCTGCATACAATTAATTCATATAAATCAATCATAACAATATTTCATCCCCAACTGTCTAATTATATCGTAGCCAAACAATTCAGATGAAATCTTTAAAAGAAAGAACCAGATATTCAGTTGTGCTTCCGGACTCGCAAGCTCATGATGTATATTCATACAGGTCTCTTAAATAAATGAGGGGAAAGTTTACATACGCAGGACTTAGAAAATATACATTCGTTATAAATATATGCTATCAGAAATGTTACAATTACACTAAATTATGGAAGTGACACTTTAGAAACCTATTTCTCTAAGTGCAGTGCATTTGGCATGTTGCTCCAGATACAAATTTTCTTAAATGTTAATTGAGTGATTGATGCAGGATTTCGTCTCAAACGAATACGTACTGAGGATATTTTATATTTGTGTTTATAGAAGATATACTCCATTCTGTCACAATCCAAAATTGATGTATTTTCTTATATCCATTAAAATATATCCAGTGATCTGCTTGAGACCTAGTAATCTTTTTTTTTAAAATTAACATTCATTTTTAATACGATAATGAGTACTTCAAGTATTCCCAATCTACTTGGCATATATTTCAATATAAGCAAATCATTTTGTTTTAAAGAAGGAAAACAAAAATGTTATTAAAATATAATAAAATAGCCCTTATTCCACTATTTTCTATTCTGCATTTTTTTCAAATTAACGTTTATTCATAAAAAGTTATCTCAACGGTACGGGTAAAGTAAATAAGATTGTATCTATCTCTCCCTTAGTCTTGGGGACCGTTGGGGCACCACTGATGACCTGATAACCAATATCCTCCATTCCATTCTGTTCTCTGCTATTCTTACTGTATTGCTCAGTTTCAGTCCTGTCCACTCTGAGGTGTTACCCTCCCATCTTTTCCTGTGTCTTCCTCTCATTCGCTCTCCTTGCACAGCACCTTGCATGATTGTCTTGGCAAGCCCTATTGATCGTGTGACATGCCATACCATTTCATTTTGCGTTTTTTTACAATGGTCAATAGCTCTTCATAGGGTCCAATGGCTTGCCTTATTCTGTTTTCCATTTCCTCATTCGTGACATGATCTCTATTCGAAATACCAACCAAGCAAACTATTCTCAGTAGCTTGTATCCTCCTTTTGAGATCCGATGTGAGGGTCCATGACTCACAGGCATATAAAATCACAGATACATCCAAGGAGCGCATCAGTCTGATCTTTGAGCTGACTGAGATGTTTCTGTCTTTCCAAAATGTATTCAGCCTTGCCATTGATGTTATAGTCAGTGCAATCCTGGACAATATTTCTGGTTTTGTTCTCTTGTCCGTCAAGATGGTTCCTAAGTACTTGAATTTATTAACCCTTTCCAGTTTATGATCACCAATTATGATGTCATTGTCAATGCCACTGGTGTAGTTCTTCATCAATTTGGTCTTTTCTGCACTGATTTTCACACCAAAATGCAGTAACTGTCCTGTCCAGTTTTTTCAACCAAGTGAACTAGCTCCTCCTCATTATCTGCAAGATCATCGATGCATCGGTAAAGCGTGGTTTCGTTATTGTTTTGCCTCCAATACTGACGGTTCCTTCATGGTTTTCTAGAGCATCTGTCATGATTCTTTCAAGGAAGATGTTGAAGAGAATAGGCGAAAGCAAGCAGCCTTATCTGACTCCCACTCTTGTCCTGAACCAATCTCCTAATTGGCCACTGAGGCAGACTGCACTGGTGGTCTTGCTATAAAGGCTTTCTATGACTTTGATCAGTTTGGCATTGATGTTGTACAGCTTCATGGTGGACCAAAGGGCTGATTGCCATACCCTGTTAAAAGCCTTCTTAAAATCTACAAAGACATGATAAAGATCTTGTTGGTGCTGGAGGTACATCTTGCATAGCAGTCTCATATTAAAAATCTGTTCAGTTGTGTTTCGCCCTGGTCTGAAGCATGCCTGTTCTTCAGCTACAGTGGTTTCCTCTGCCTGCGGCTTTAGGATGATTTTGCTTGGGTGGCATATAAGACTTATACGATAATTCTGACATTGCTGCAAAATGCCTTTTTAGGGGAGCATTATTATGAGTGACTGAGTCCATGATGTTGGACATTTCCCTGTCTACCAGAACTTATTGCAGATTGGTAGTAGGGCGCTTATCATGGCTTCTTCCCCTTCTTGGGACTAGTTCTGCTGCCTTCCCCTTTTTCAATGATTTCACTGCAGTCTTATTTCACTTCTTCTCGGAGGATGGGGTAGTTGTCAATGTTGGTCACTGGTGAGGTGTTAAGTATATTTGGATCCCTTGCAGGTCTGTGGTTGGATAGGTCTGAGCAGTATTCTGTCCATCTCTTAAGAATGTCTTGATCTTCTGTAAGACAATTCCCTCCACTATCTTAAATGGTGGAGGGGCGTCCTTGTTTTACACTGTGGTCAGATCTTTCACCAGTTGGTATGCATTTTTGTTATTATTTTTCTTTAGATTATTTTCTATATCTTTACACTGGTCCTCAATCCATTTGCCTTTTTTATGCTTTTCTTGATAATCTGTTTGATTTCCCTGTATTGTTGTGCTCCTTCTACTTCTGAATTATTCTTCTTTAGCTCTCGACGTATGTCACACAGATCAAGGATGTCAGCTGTAACCCAAAGTTTCTTTGCTCGTCTATGTTTTACCAAGGATCTCATTGGCTGTGTGGATCTCTGTGTGTTAAATATGTCAAACAATGTGTCTGCTCTGTGTTCTCTGCATTTAATTAAAACATTAGGAAATAATTGTTCTATTCTTTGAAAACTCATTCATTATCAAAAATATCAAAAATCGTTAAAGCTCTCAAATTTGGCTGACGGTTTTTGTGTTTGATTTTCACATTCACAGATTTAAAACAAAAGGTTTGATATAAAACGGATAAAATTTGGCACAACCAAAAGTGAATGATATTCTGAAATATGTACATATATTTGAAAGATTTAATTGTTGACCTGTTATGGGATGAAACAATGATTATAAAATGTGCTGAATACTGACCTGTCCTTGAAAAATGATGAGAACGGGATTTTCAAATCAATAGCAGCAAGGTCACAACATTTTCACTTTATTATCATTGTGATCTGTAAATAATTTTAAAAATCAGTACAAATACTTTTAATTAAATATATAAACCACTCTGTAAAAAGTCTTACATTTTGAACATTTGTAAAAGTTAAAAGCTAAGGAAGGGGAAATGGGTGTCATAACATTACGTAATCTGCGCAATAAGAAGTTGACGTCACCAGACAGACAGGTCACACTCAACTTCCGAACCAGAGTATTACCGAGACAAAAATGGAAAGAAGAAAGGCCAAAGCTGCAGACAGCCATTGCCATACCTTTTTCAGTGCAGGGAGATCGGCATGATATCCCCAATCAATACTACACCATATGGATATTTCAATAATGCCTCTAAATAAATTTCGGCGACAATAAAGAACTAAGTTGTGCATTTTCTGAATTGGTCCACACTATCTTTTATGTGAATAAATATATGCCTATGAAGATGATGTGGCATTTTTGCTGTTATTGCAAAATAAGAAATACAGTTTGTAAGAACGGACAAGCTAACAACAACTAAGATACAAACACAAACCTACCCACCAACACAACACGTAAATCATCTAGAAACATCATCCAAAATTCAAAAGCAACTTAACACAGACAACAATGGAACCCGGAAAAGAGTCATTGTCCCAGACAACAGTAAAAAAAAAAACTGAAGAAAAAGACATTCAAAAAGACAAAACCAAACTGACGGATTGCCAACACTCAAGCGGGAAAAAGTAAAGACTATTCAATGCAGCCAGTCCGAAAATCCACTCACGTCGAAAGAAAAGCCTTCAATGGACACACTGTCAGAAATTGATTCTGCCCTCAAAAATTACACAAGCGTGCTGAGGCTCCTCCACTTTCATCCTTTTGTCTGAGTCAGCACACCCTTGCCAACCAAACTAACACCACACAGAAAAGATACCATGAGGCAAATGGTAGCGGCAAAGAAGGTGAATTATCCATTAGTTCACCAATTTTTCACCTGTTGGTGTGTTAGGAATTTTGACAATTTGGTTTCTCAGTTTTACTGTTGTTGATGTAGGTCTTAATTGAATTCCCTTCCTTTATCTGATAGTCTTGTGTGCAGTAGGTGTGCAATTATCAAGTTATTTAGCTTATTTAGACACTCATGCTACCCCTGTCCAGGCGGGTCAAGTACCAATGGTGTAGATGCCGCATTAATGGATTTATTTAGACCAGGGGTGCACAAACTGCGGCCCCCAGAAGACTAGGATGTTACCATTATTTGTAACAGGCAAGGAGCTTTTAACATTAATCTGAACAAGGGAGTAGAACAGTGGTTTGCTTTCCCGTGGAAGCATCTTGTGCTGTGTTGAAAACAAACGCTGGATGCGGTATTGAGGTGAGAGGCTGTGTATTGGGCACATTGTTCACTTCAGCTGATCAAAGGTGTACTGTTGAAATAGTAGTATCTGCACATCTTTGATGTATGGCGACATCAAATAGCATTAGAAAGAGGTCTATATCTAAACCCAAGTCGGCAGGCAGCCAGCTAAAGTTCAGTCTGGGGATGGGGTGAGGTGACACTGGGGGGGGGGGAAGGATGGTGCAGTCAGTGTGTGTGAATATGTGGCTGTGGATGTCTGGTTGGAATGTACTGAATGAATTACACTGTTTCCGAGTGAAGTTGTTTTTAAACTACTGCCCTTTGTTAATATGTCAGAAACCTGCTCATAAGAAGGTAAAATTGAAGACGAAAATCATCAGTTTAAAGAAGAGTGGAGGCTAAATACTTTATGCGGCATTTTAATGGAGCAGCTATGTGCTTAATTTGTTGTGAGTCTGTTACTGCGATGAAGGACTTCAACTGCAAGCGGCATTACAAAACAAAGCAGCTGCGACTTTTGATGACTTAAAAGGCACTGGAGAAACAACAAAATTGAGCAACTTTTAAAAGGTCTGTCAGCACAGCAACATTTCTTCACAAAAAGTCTGAAGAAAACAAGTATTTTGCTGTGCAAGTTGCAAAGTAGCACATATTGTTGCCAAATCATCACGGCCTTTTACTGACGGTCATTGATCTTCAATGTTCACCTGAACTGAAGTCATCATTTCAGCAGAACAACATTTTAACATTTTATGGAAGTCTCAGCTCGAGCACAAACAGAAATGTCAAGGACTTGGATTGCAAGTTGTTGTCAGAATTCGGCAGCACATACTTGTGTGAACAAACGTTTTCAGTAATGAACATGAACAAGAACAAGCTGAGATCGAATTTGACGACAACAATCTCTGTTCGATTTTGAGGCTGGCGACTACAAAACTCGAACCAAATATTGATAAAGTTGTTAACAACATTCAGGCTCACCCTTCTCACTAATAAAGACTAAATCTAGGTTAATAAGGCAAAAACGAATGTATTTCATTATTTCTGTTGTCATCCATGTGCAATCTGACTTGCGGCCCTCCATGCACTATCAATTGGAAATGTGGCCCTCTGGCCTAAAAAGTTTGTGCACCCCTGATTTAGACAGTCAGTTTTGTTTTCTCTCTCTGATCTTACTGATACACATTTTATAGTAAAATGTTTGACCATTAGGTCCCAGCAGATACAGGCTGTTTGTTGGAATCGTGTAGATTCGCTGCAAGTCAATGTTTGGATAGTCGAAACTGTTCCAGTTCCATCGATCTATCGGTGTGCGTCTGCCTTTTATTATTTTTTAGTTCCGGTTTTACCAAATCTTATCTATTAGGCTTGAGTTCTGGTTTTACCAAATCTTATCTATTAGTTTTGAGTTCTGGTTTTACAAACTCTTATCTGTTTGTTAGTTTTGAGTTCTGGTTTTACCAAATCGTATCTATTTGTTTTGTTAGAGGTGCAACACTTACCTCTGTGATTCGTGAAATTTATTTATATTGGTGACCTAGAGCAAGCCCGTGTTTGCTAGTTTATAAGTCTTGTTTTGAATTATCTGGTATATTTATATGTGATGGTATCCACCCTATTTTAATCTAGTTGCTTTATCATATACTTTTGTGATAAGCCAAATTGTTTTACTATCATATAGCTAATGTCTGATCTTTGTCCACTATGAATTTGGACTGCAGTTACTGTCAAAAGTGAGTCAGTGGCTATGGGTTGACATTTACTGTAATCGGATTGGTTTGCATTACCTGTGTGATACCAATCAGAATAGCCGTCATTTCAGCAATGAATGCTGAAGTGTTATCCTCTAATCTTAGAGTAATGCTTCAGGTATTAGGTGTGTATATATAACTCTACCCCAGTCTTGCCAGTCAATGGGTCGTGTGAACCTTCGTGTATAACTTTGTCCAGTTCGGATATCTGTCATCTATGAGTTCAAGAAACACATTTTTGATTAATTCTGGGAACTTGTTAATATCAAGTTTCAAACTTGATATTATCTGCCCTGGCGGTAGCTGCGGCAAAAGTGTAGTTGGTAGAAAGTTCGAAACAGGCTTTACATTTAGTTTTTATTTCTTCTGTTAGTGTTTGAGCTGAGAAGGAACTGGACATGTGATTATTTTAATAGGGTGGTCAATTGGCATAGCTGGTAGTTTGAAACATTTTTCAATAGACCTTTCATTGATAATTAATTGTAATGTATTCTGATCACTCTCGGCTAACCTGCTAATGTTAGAGGAATTCAATTCAAGGCAACCTTTACTGATCTGGCCTAAGTGCTAGTTTGTTTGCTAGGGTATTGCTAACATTTAGTGATCTGGCCTAAGTGCTAAGTAGTTTGTTTGCTAGGGTATTGCTAACAGTTAGAAGTAAAGGCGCTGTGTAAAGCAGTCTAGACATAGCAAGGCATGATGCAGGTTAAGCATGTGTTTTAGTTTAACTCCCCAGGTAGGTTTTCCGGCTGATTTCATTAGGTTAATGCCTTTATTTGCTGCTGTAATAGTCATTGATATATTCTGTCCAGTAGTGATTGTGTTGAAATGTAACACATAGGACTTTAATCATAGTTATATATTATATCCCCGTTTCATCTGCTTTTAATTTTGGATAATTATGTTTGGCATTTAATCTTTTCCGGAAGATAATGGCCTGGGACGTAATGGCTGCTAGTTTTAAACCATTGCAAGCAAATCATTTGGCTATTCTGTTAAAATTTTATTGGATCGGGAGGATGCCTTTAGTAACTGTTCTCTTCGCTATTTATTGGTTGCTAATGTTCCCCCCCCCCCAAGGGTGATGCAACATAAGCAAATTGTACAAGAGGACAGCCATTATCTACAATATTATTTAAGTTGAAACCATTATTATATAGTAGAGAGTTCCCTCCTCTGCCCTGTGGGACGCCATTTTTCAAGGCTTGATATTCAACTATGCCACTTTCCATTTTTACAGCAATTCTTCTCTTGATTACAGGGAAAATTTCCCTGTGGTTCGTACAGCGTTTAGTTTAAGCATATGTGCCAGAGCATGTCGTAACCCTTCTCTGTGTCCAGGAAGACTGTACAGAGTTTATTTGTTTTCTTTTTCTTTTTCTGTTTTTTTTGACTGTACAGAGTCTCTTTGTTTTCTCTTTCTTTTTCCTGCTGTACAGAGTCTCTTTGTTTTCTGTTTCTTTTTCCTGCTGTACAGAGTCTCTTTGTTTTCTGTTTCTTTTTCCTGCTTTACAGTCTCTTTGTTTTCTGTTTCTTTTTCCTGCTTTACAGAGTCTCTTTGCTTTCTGTTTCTTTTTCCTGCTGTACAAAGTCTCTTTGTTTTCTGTTTCATTTTCCTGTTGTACAGAGTCTCTTTGTTTTCTGTTTCTTTTTCCGACATTTTGTGAGTTTAGTCTATTTAGGAGGACTTGGGCAAGGTAATCAGATGATCGAGGATGGAAGATTTTGGTCGAAAACCACGGTGTTGAGTTGGTATGCTACCTGCTCTATCACAGTAATGCAGTAAGCGCTTGTGAATGATAATTGTACAGGTTTTACCTAGTTGTAGGGGTGAGGTATTTGAGCCTATAACTGTTGGAATCACTTCGGAATTTTCCTGGCATATGGATGGAAATAACATGCGCCCTTTTCCATTCTCCCGGAAATTCACATGTTGAATGTTTGCAGTTAACAAGTGGACAATAGTTGTTTGCAGATACGGTGTGCTTTATTATAAAGCATCTGATAAGGTATATTTTCAACACGAGAAGTGCCTCTTAATTTCTGAGGATTATGCTATCTCTATAACATAACATACTTTTCAGATGCAGACAGAGTTACGATAGAGAGGTCCCCCCTCCCTACCCAATCTTAATCATCGTATTATAACTACATACTTCGAGTTAACACTGACCTGAGATATCCCCAGTACACCGTAGTAGACAATCCATGTTTGGAAGGGGCACCTTTAATGTCCGACTTCTAATTATTATGCAAACCCCCGCTACAATGGCGACCCTTTCTTCTGTGAACATATCACCAAGAAGAGTGGATAAACACTATGAAGAAATAGAAATTTATTTAACAATATAAATTTATCTACACACACTATATATAGTATTTTATCAAATCTATAATATGGACGTACAGAACACACAGATACACACACTTTTATATATATATATAAATTAATAGTAATAATCTACTGTCCTGATTTAAGAAATACCGTTCAGTCTCCGACAGTCCATTCCCTATATCTATTGTCTTTGGCTTCTTGAGTGTATATTCAGTATCTTCTGACTGCTGTTTTGGAAATATCGTTTTACTATCAATACAGGCACCACATATATTACGTCACATTTATGGGAGGAGGAAGAACAGGTGATTAAAATGATCACGTGACCTGCATCTTAGATAACTGTATTTTCCTGCACCTTTTCCAAGAGTAAGAATGACATCAGTCAGAGAGGGCAGTTCGGACGCCCGCTCGGAGCTTGCCATTTTTCAGGCCACCGGGTCACCGGGTCAGATTCCAAACCCAAACAAGATCACAGAAGGAAACCACAGTCGATGACTCCGAAGAAGGGTAATCAATGATAAAATTCAAAAGATGACATTAAGGCGCTGCTTTTATTTCAATTTTTGTAAAATAGGGGTATCTTACCTTACATTCTCCACACTCTCCATAAAATATCTCATCAGATTGTTCTAATAATTATAGAATTCAGTTACCCAGCTTCCTCAGCCTGTGCTGATTAAGTGTATATATATTATTACACGTTTACACGTTTACGATTACACACGTTATTTGCAAAATACATTAATAACAAATCATACGACACTCTCTACTGAATGAAGGAAAAACAATGTGAGAAAATCCTTCCAGATTATAAAATATCACACGTAACTACACACATATATATTTATCACTTATACATATCAATAAAAATGCATTACTAATGGCTGAAATAAATCACGAAAGTTTAAAAGCTACAATTTGTAACTCTGCACGTTTATTCACAATACCAAACAGCTATCCCAGGCACTCAAGATGGGGACCCTCGGCTTGCATCTGATCGCATTTATAAAAAAGTACGAAGAGTGATTTGAGATTTGAATATTTTCTAGAAATCTGGCTCGCTCTCTATACTTCACCAATTCCTACTGGTCAACCTCAGTCGAACACTTCTCGGACATTGGTTAATTATGATGTATCTCTATATCTGTCAGCTAATTACAGTCACTCAGTTGACTCACTGTCGTAGCTAATCCGGTCAACAATTGCAACTCTAGGCGGACAGGTATGCTTATTTCGGGACATGCTGGCCCTTGTATTTCTAAAGATGGCGTTAAATCCGTTTGTCGCCAAATACTATTTCAGTGAACCATTCCTTTATAATAAAGATTCTAGAAAAAAACACTTATGCTAAATTTCCCTGAATGTTGTGCTTAACATGCAAAGCACGTTATCCACTTTAAAAATAGCCACAGCGTTAACAACTAGAGAAAAATGCACTACAGCACATGAAAGTCCATGCAAAAAGAATATATATATACACACACAACAAAGTGACAAATAGAGGAAAGGGTGAAAATATTTGTCACAACAGATACCTCAGTTCAACACTACACGTGAATACAAAATCCTATAGTGACGTCACAAGATTCTCAGTTCAACACTACACGTGAAAACAAAATCTTGTGGTGATTTCATAAGACTCTCATAAGTATAAGTGAAAACAGTATCTTGTAGTGACGTCATAAGAAACTCAGTTCAACATTACATGTGAGAATAATGTCAGGTAGTGATGACATACGACCCTCTGTTCAACACTACACGTGAAAACAATATCTGGTAGTGACGTCATAAGAGACTCAGTTCAAACGTGAATAGATTACGTTTAGTGTACTTCAGTTCTCAACGACACTCACGTTTACATAGAGTAGTAACATTAAGGTATCGCACTTCACATCCACACATGACTACTTTGAGTGACGTTAACCCATATGTACCTCACAACTACTCGTACGTACATAAAATAAGATAGTGACGTCGAGGATGCTTCCGTCGAGTAGGTGTCTAGTGAATATTGCGAAGGCAGTAATTTTCCGAACTTTTGACGAAACACGCGGACTGCAGAATATGTGTAAATGCAGTTTGAAGGCACTCATAATTTTTACCTCTAGTGTAGCTATCGACTGATACTTAGTAATTCACATGCTTCTTTATAAGTGTGATTTTATAAACGTATACTGACCTTGTTAAACGTACTTTATAAGTGTGACTTTATAAACGTAATCAGACCTTGTTAAACGTATGTATGACTTTATAAACGTAATCAGACCTTGTTAAACGTATGTATGACTTTATAAACGTAATCAGACCTTGTTAAACGTACTTTATAAGCGTGACTTTATAAACGTATACTTGACCTTGTTAAACGTACTTTACAAATGTTGAAATGTGAATACCGTAGATATTTTTTCAATAGCTTTGCTGGACCTTTGACGTGCTTCATAACGCACCTTGAATAATCTTGACAAACCATAATATGATCTTGTGAACGTTCCCTAAATAAAAGCCAAGTATTGAGCTGACAGGCCTGTACCATTTTTCTCATTCCAGTGCACATCATGCATTTGATAAGTGTCGATAGGCTCGATACTTGTATATTCTTATATTGCATTAAAAATTTTATAATTTTTATTTCGACAGTGGATTACAAATTTATACTAAAAATAACTAGATTGCTGGGCATCCATTTATTATATCAAGATACATGCTTGGGCAATGAAACATGCTTGTACAGCTTACATAACCAAACCAACTGCACAAGAGGCCTCAGTTGCGTCCTAAGAGAATTAGAGGAAGACTACGTTAAGTGTGAGGGACATAAATAAAATTAAAACAGAGATAACCACAAGATGAACAACAGCAAAAAATTTCTACAGTTTCAACTTCTTTTTTTTTAATGTGGCCAGGAAACAATGGGTTGCCAAACCGTTGAAATTATTTACTGGCTTCTTTAGCTGAGCTCCTTTCTCTTGAGTCCCTCACATCCGTTTTACAGGCGTAAAGAGGACTGCACTTTTACGGTTTGAATGACAAGACAACGGCCAACAAAAAAGAGAGGAGAAAAATATCATTACATCATAACAAGAATCTGTCATTAAAAGATATTTTAATCAAGGAAGAAAATATGGTATTGATCCATATAGCAAAAAGAAAACTATGCTTCCATCCTCAGCTGTGAAAAGATGTATCATATCAATGAGAATGTTGGGGGTACGATTTAAATGTCAGTATATTTATGTCCACTTCTCTATGCTACTTGTGTGTGTGTGTGTGTGTGTGTGTGTGTGTGTGTGTGTGTGTGTGTGTGTGTGTGTGTGTGTGTGTGTATGTGCATATGCCCTTTAAGTCGAGACAATAATTACATACGGGCTCCATCCCAATTAATGTCCTGGAATCAAAGTAATGCGTACTATTAATAGCATAGGACACAGGTTCAAGTAAACACCTATGTTATGCAATCAAGTTCGTGTGACCAACTATGTTATGGAAACAGGTTCATGTGACCTCCTATCTTGTGGAATCAGATTCGTGTGACCACCTATGGCATGGGAAGCAGGTTTCTGTGACCATTTTTGTTGTGGGAATCAGGTTCAAGTGACCATATATGGCATGGGAATCAGGTTCGTATGACCACATAGGGCATGGTAATCAGGTTCATGTGACCATATATGGCATGGGAATCAGGTTCGTATGACCACATAGGGCATGGTAATCAGGTTCATGTGACCACATATGGCATGGGAATCAGGTTCGTATGACCACATATGGCATGGGAATCAGGTTCAAACGACCACATATGGCATGGGAATCAGGTTCAGGTGACCAATTAGGGCATTGGAAACAGGTTCATGTGATCATCTATGTATGGCATTGGAATCAGGTTCGTGTGACCATCTATGGCAGGGGTGCACAAATGTTTTAGGCCAGAGGGCCAAATGATAGTGCGCGGAGGGCCGCAAGTCAGATTGCACATGGATGGCTCAGTAGAAAAAACAACAACACAAATAATGAAATGATGTGCTTTACATTCGTTTTTGTCTCACTAACCTATGTTTAATCTTTAGTGAGAAGGATGAGCATGAATGTTGTTAACAACTTTGTCAATATTTGGTTCGAGTTTGTAGTCGCCTTGCAGGCCACAAATAATGGTATTATCCTAAAGTTCTCCGGAGGCCGCATAAAGCCCTGTCTCGCATGCGGCCCGTGGGACGTGGTTTGTGCACTCCTGATCTATGGCATAAGAATCAAATTCATGTGATCATCTATGTTGTGGAAATCAGGTTCATGTGACCACATAATGCATACTCCATCTGCGCCAATGTCTGGGAAATAAGATTGATGCACGAGGTTTATATATGCTAGTTTAATCATAAAATCAGGATTGTGAGTCAACCATGTGTTGTGACGATTACGCCTTGCTTGTTTGAGAAAGAGTAAAATGTTGAGTAGTATCCATTGCTGGTCTCTTGGAAGATACGTTTAATAGTTATTCTATATTATTGCTTGAGATAGTTGGCTGTGAAATATGGTTCTGGCTGCCTGTGGGAATATGGGTAAAGGGTTGCTAGTTATTTTACTTGTTCATTTGACAAACTGAGAGAATTGCATTGCGGATAATAAAGTGTAAAGTGGATTTTTGTTATTGTTAGTGTCCTCTCGATGATGGATTTAGGGGAAAGTGTTTCATTAATTATTAATAGTGTGAATTATTCAAAGATTGAGTTGTCTGAACTTATTTGTTATTTTTGTATTCCCATGACAACTGTTATAGGTAAACTTTTGCAGATGTACGAAGTGTTCATAAAGTTGGAATCATATTATTATTTATCTGTTCATTTTTCAATTTGTTTATTTTACCAGAAAGAAGAGTTTCTTTATAAAAAGTATATAAATATGTTTTATTGAATAGTTATTATAAAATGTATTCTTGAAAATGAGTTATGTTGCAGACGTTTTAGTATTACAACATTTATTTGTCGTGATGGAGGTTGCATTTTAATGAAGGTATTCGTTCATATAAGATTCATTCGTTATCTTGAAGATAATAAAGCTTATATATAATTTATGTTTTGTGCTGCATTCATAAGGTGCTTTAAGGTGGTTTCTGTTGGGACTTTTCCTGTATAGTGGAGCTGACAGCCTAGTATAAGTTGTATTATATATGTCTGCTGGACTTTCGTTGTCTTTGAGATTGTCTGATCTGTTGACGTGGTCAATTTCTTTTCTTCCTCGACTTTGCGTTTTCTTATTTTTTGCTCGTTAGATACAGACTGATACAACTGGGCTCATAAAGGAGTCATGGCTGGTTTCTACTAGTATTTCTGGGGGATCGGCTATCGTTATTTTCTGTTAATTATGGTATAGGCGAAAAAGGTTGAGCCTAAAATGTCTTTGCGTATTTCAAAATATGGGTTTTCGCATTTAATGCTAGTCATCTGTCACTGGAGTTGCTTCTGTTTCTTATATTTCTTTTGTGATTTGAATCTGCTTGACTCGTGTAGATTTTGGCATTTTGGGTATTAGCAATGCTAAGTTGGCCCCAATCTCATGGGTGTAGAGGGACTCCATCTAGCTTGGCTTTTATTTTTCTGCATCTGCAGTGGTGATTGTTATAACGTGTGAATAAGTTTCTATATTTCTATACTAGTTGCTTGGACGAAATTATTCTTTGCTTTTTGAGGAAACTTCTATTGGACATTTTGTTGCTGTCTTTGTTGTCTGTTTGAGTAATTTCTGTTTGTATCACACACACACACACACACACACACACACACACACACACACACACCGTCCACCTGTCTTCTGCTTTTAGGTGTTTTAGGTTGTGCTTTATCGTTTCTGATAATTGTTGTTTCTTGTTTCCAATATTTGTAGTGCCATGCTAGTTTTAGAATGTTTCAAAGCTTTCCTCTATATACGGTGGACACAAACAAAACACAAGTTGTACCCTTTCCTATGATGATAATGAATATGGTGGTGGTTGTGATGATTTTGATGATGATTATTATTATTATTATGATGATTTATTTCTTGCATACTTATTTATTGTTATTTTAAGTCATACAGAAGTATTATGGCTAATTGCACATTATAATTTTAATTACACTTATGAACATTAAATTTTCACGCTCACAGAGTTTTTCATAAAAATAACTTCTCTCTTCTGTGCTACACAGTGAGCTACACTAGATGAACAGTGACAGCAAATGACGCAATTCTACTTTTATAAGACAAAGTCTTCGCGAACAGTGACAGCAAATGACGCAATGTTACTTTTATAAGACAGTCTTCACACCCAGTGAAATGAAAGCAATCCATTGCGTTACAAAACACTCTGGTTTTATTTACTGTTCTTTACATTCGTAAATTTTGGGATATTCTCCCCTTGCTTTGTGTAGCACGCTGTCAAGCTTTAAATTGTCTCCATGCTGTTTGTTAAAATTTTACTGCCACACTCTAAATTGTCTCCGTGCTGTTTGTTAAAATTTTACTGCCACACTCTAAATTGTCTCCATGCTGTTTGTTAAAATTTTACTGCCACACTCTAAATTGTATCCTTGCTGTTTGTTAAGATTTTACTGCCACACTCTAAAGTCTAAATTGTCTCCATGCTGTATGTTAAAATTTTACTGCCACACTCTAAATTGTCTACATGCTGTGTGTTAAGATTTTACTGCCACACTCTAAAGTCTAAATTGTCTCCATGCTGTGTGTTAAAATTTTACTGCCACACTCTAAATTGTCTACATGCTGTGTGTTAAGATTTTACTGCCACATTCTAAATTGTCTCCATGCTGTTTGTTAAAATTTTACTGCCACACTCTAAACTGTCTCCATGCTGTTTGTTAAAATTTTACTGCCACACTCTAAATTGTCTCCATGCTGTTTGTTAAAATTTTACTGCCACACTCTAAATTGTCTCCTTACTTTCTGTAACAAACTTTGAGTCACAATCTAAATTGACATTTTCCTTGTTTCTCGTAATACACTTTCCTTGTTACACTCCCCTTGTCACAAGGCGTCGATAGTATTAATGGCTAATACAAATTTCTTTAACTGTCAATGAACAACACTACATATTCCGGATAATTACACATTCGTGAAAATGTCTCTTTTTACAGGTTCAATTAACTATATTAACTTTAAGCACGTGTAAACCTTACTAACTTTACACCTAACGTTGGGAAACATGAATGCAGAGTACCTAATATTCAAGTGATTACATGCGCTGTACTTTGCTATAATTGACACTTTATACCAGTTAAAATATATGTTCGATACTGAATTCATTTCTCTCTAATTCCCACCTTGTTTTCATTTATGAACACCATGAATGGTCATAAACGTCTTATATAAACAACATAGTATGACCATTGTCACATGTCCAGTTTTCATTTTATGACCCCGTCCTAATTTAGGCACTGATTACCAATATTAATTTATAGGATAACCCCTAACCTTAGCGACGGCTGGACTTGCCTAATTTATCTCCCTTTCCATGCCACAATCTCCGCTAGATTGTTCACGACACCTAGTTGGATAAATTTGTTGACTTCTCTGCTACTATGTTATCTCCACTTTTATTTATAGATTAATAAATATGGTTCTTTATTCCTCTATTTATGGCTCGGCCCCCAAGTAGCATTTCCCTTTCGGTCGTACATATACTATGCAATAATATAGAGAGATAACAGTTAAGAAATTTAACAATAAAATTTAATAACAATAAAAAATGAACAATTGGTTTCCGCAAACAGAATGTAACGCGCGACCCGAAATGTCAATATTATTCACACCATTGAATGTTCGTGTCGAAAGTTTCCTTCGTTTGACTTATCTGATATATATCATGTGTTGTCGTCCACTGATGCACGCTGACCTCCGTGACCTTTGGCAACTTCGTCGTTCGACAGACGGTAATACGGATTCAGCTCATGTAGACGCTTGCTTGTTCTGGACTCCGCGCTTTAGTAAGGCTGGACTCTCCAAAGAACAGCTAGCAGATGAGATCCAAGTTATGACGTAAACTCAGGAACCGGCATTATGTTGTATTCTGATAGGTCCGGTCGTAGTAAGGAATGGATGCTCTAATTTTACCCATGTAAGTCGGGCACGATGTGGTGTGGTGTCTAACGTGGCCCACCCATTCAGGGCTCTTTATGAATGAAAGTAGAGGTCAACTCACAACTTAGCACTACGTCACTTTACCGGAAAACAAGTGACCATACATGGATAGATAGTATCCGATTTTTTATGTTTCTGGTTTAGCCTATTTTCTCTGAAGGAGTAAACAAGGTATTTCGTCAGTCTCTAAGCCTAATCCCTAACGGAAGTTTCTCAATGGATGCATAAGACTGGGAAAACCCGTGTGTAAGAAGAAACAGATAATAATTTAAAAAGGTTATTAAAATTACATAATTTGTTTAATATATATCGCAATCATGGATATACAAACAACAGAGTATGACCATGGATATACAAACAACAGAGTATGACCATGGATATACAAACAACAGAGTATGACCATGGATATGCAAACAACAGAGTATGACCAAGGATATACGAACCACAGAATGGCACTGTCATGCTAGTCTCACATAACTCAAAACGACATCGCTATAGCAACCCCTTATAAAGACAAGACAAAACAACATAGTCACAGCAACCCATTTTAAAAACAAAACAGAAGGACATCGTCATAGCAACTCCTTTCAAATACAACAAACAATGACATAGTCAAAGCAACCCCTAATAAAGACAAACAAATGATATTTTCATAGTAATCCCTTATAGAAACAATACAGGATGACATAGTCAAAGCAACCCCTTTTAAAGACAGCATGGAATGACAATCCTAGCAACCCATTCACAAAGACAATACAGAATGGCATAGACATAGCAGCCCTTCTTAAGACAATGCAAAATGACTTAGACATAGCAGCCCGCTGTCACTAAGATTTCATTAGTGACAATTGAAGGGGTAAGTGTACTAAAAGGTAAAAAAGTTACTTAATTATAAAGTGATTTTAAAAAATTTTAAATACTCTGTAGTATAGACATGTGTTAATGAATTTAAAAAGTAACTGATTGGTTGTTTGGAATGAATAGTTTAACTATAATAGTGACCCGTTTTTGAGTTTGAACACAGTAATCTCCAATTAACATAGTAAGTGTCAATATTAATTAGATTATAATTTATATCACACAGCACACATATATAAACATGAAGATATCTTGTTTTACCAAATTTAGGATTCTCAAAAAGAATAGTCTAACTAAAATACAGCCTCACATTGATAGAAACAGATAACTAAGTTCTGTAAGTAGATTTTGTATAATTTTTGTATAATTAATGTTATGCTAGTACTACTAATAAAGGATATTTATTCACAAGTGAGGGGCATATAATGTGCTGTTAAAAGTGTTAGTGTTCAGATGTGTTAATACATAATAATACAAAAGAAATATTATAATTATCAAATGTACTATGCAGCAAACATGCAAAAGTGATTGTACTTATAATTACCCAAATCCTAATTTATCTTTGTTAAAATAATACAAATCTCCCTTATCACTGCTAGCTTTTATGTCATTTATTGATTTAATATAATTTATAAATATTAACTATTTAATATGAAATTAACATTGAAACTTATTAATGAATAGGAATAATTTATTTAGATACTTTTAATAATATATAATTGAGATGTGTGATGTGTGTGTGTGTGTGTGTGTGTGTGTGTGTGTGTGTGTGTGTGTGTGTGTGTGTGCATATGCGTGCATAGTATGCAATGAAAATCACTAGCCTTTAGTAAATTAGTATTATTCTTAGTAAATGCAGTGAAAATAGGCCTGCATTCTTACTAATTCATTAATCAATAATTATTTTGAAAATAATCAGCATCATTAATAACAGTCTAATATTGTTCTCTGTGTGTGTATATATAGATAGATATAGATTCTTAAAATATGTTTTATTGTAAATGTAATGGTATTACAAGCATATTTGTCAAAATTATAATTTAAAGGAATATAGACAGATAGAACATTTTCTGCTGATTTCAATGATACTAAAATCCATTTTGTAACTCAATTAGAACCAAAGTTATGAATTTTTTAATATTTATTTTTTTTCACGAACTCTTATTCTTAAAAATGAAATTGTACAAATAGCTCACTATCAAGGTCCACAAAATGAAGAAATGATAAACAATATAGTTTAGACTCTTAACATAAGTAGTATCCAACATATATATATGACTGAATTTTTAAAGAGGCTTTGCAATTTTGTATTTTCCAATATAATGTGTCAGTCAAAATTAGCAATTTATTCATTTTTGGTTAGAAAATATTCTAATGCAGTTAACAAAAAATGAACGAGACTGCTATAAATGTCTAAATTGTAATAACTGTGCTTGTAATTGAGCTACAGAGATGGTTTTGGTACCATTGGATTCAGTTTGGGAAAGCTCTATATTAAGAAGGCATTCACCACAATAAAGAAATCTTCATATTTTATACAAACATGCTCAGACATTTGCAATCATTCATACAATTTAAGGCTTTTTCAGTTCAGTGATTCTAATCAATAACTTGGTCCCACAAGGAATGTTCTTAAATGCTGTATGCAAACAATTACGTTTCCACAACAGCATGTTTCATGTTGTGGTGCTTAACTTAAATAAGCAATGCAATCTACTGGTACTTTGGTAGACCATTATTCCACAATCTGCCTTCACTGGACACCGACAGAACTTCATACTAATATTTGCTGTAAAAAATAGCCATTTATTACCTCATCATCATCTTTTCTCAGCCAGTCTTTTCACATTTGTGCTTACAAAAAATATTTGTACCTTACATAATGTTTTCTGTACAAAGGTTCTAGCCCAGTTAACTTTAACTTCAAGGTTGATGCTCCTTTGCTATTTTATTAACTTCTGGAACATTTTACACTCTACCTTCACTGGAAACTGCATAACTTTAAAGTCCAAATAAAATGCACAGTCCCCCTTCACCTCAACTACATATTTTCCTTGAACCAGCAATTGCTAACTGGAGTAACTACATTACAAAAATGTAAATTAAAATGTACACCTTTAAATATTACTATGTGCTTCAACTCATTCATATATCCATTATGGAGAAATAAACTTTACAAAAAAAAATAATACAGCTAATTAAAATTTAAATTATAACTCATATGTGTCTATCAAAAGAAAAAAGAAAATCAGTTAAAAAATATAATTAAAAATTCTAAATAGGCCTATCCAACGATTATTTCTGTGCCATGCTATGGAACGAAAAAGAAAAGGTGGTGGCATGACCACAAAATAAAAAGAATTAATTATCTGAATAAATCATATGCATTGTATTGCTTATAAATCTTTGCCCTGTTAAAGAGTACAACACTAAAGCTTTGGATAAGGAATATAAATTCATAAAGTCATGTTCATAGTTCACCCATCACCACCAAAGTTAAATTCGGTAGTGTTGGCCTTGTAAATGTAATACTATATAATATGTGCATCATCAACTCACTCTTATATTTATTCTGGGAAAATAAGCTTGCAAAGTATAGGTAATAAAATATATAACCCACTTGTGTCTATCACAATTTTAAAAAAGAAAAGAAAATCTGGTAAAAATAATAACTAAAATATAAGAAACCCATTATACACCCATCTAATGATATACTCATTGTTTACACTGTGCCCTCCTAATGCATTAAAGACGAAAAAAAAAGTGGTCACGTGACCACAAAAATAAAAAGAATTAGAAACAAATAACACGCAATTTGAATAAACCAAATTCATTACATTGAAAATAATTTTCACCTATTGAATGATATATCACTTAATGATAAGGCAGGCATAAATTCATAAACCCATTTTCCGTGTCCACCCTCAACACCTTCAAAGATGAATCATGAATGTTACTGTAGGCCTACACCCTGAACATTTTTATTTATCGACTAATATAGTCCTTTAAATGAAAAAAATACACATTAAAAACTGCATAAAATTGATTTAACTTAGCATCTAACGTCTTCAAACAGAATTATGTGTGAGATTGCAAAGTGGAAACTGGTTCAATTTCGCCATTGGGAACAAGAAGCTGCTCGGTACAATCCGCCATTGTTATTGACAGTCTTCGGTGATTTCAGTCACTGACCATAGTTCTTTCAACGCAATTCGGTACGTGTGCAGTACTTTCTGTTTCAAACAAACTATATAAACGTATAGATGAAGAATTTTCCTATTTTCTGGTAGCCTTTAAGGCTGCTATGTTATCGGAATCACCACGAACGTAATTGAAGAAAATTTAAGTTTTAATCTTATTTCACCTTATCTTGAAAATCCCGCGCATTATTTACTATATGTGAATCTTGTTCTCTCCCCTACATGAAACCCCCCTCACCCAGCGCGAAAGCGGCGGAAGCCGGAAGCGCCCCCTACACTCCACCCAACCCCTACATGAAACCAGTTTTTATTTTTAGATTACTATACCGACCGAAAAAGAGTGCATGTGTTAGCGTTAACACTAGACAAGTTACGGCGGCTTGTTCAAGCCGCTTGGTTGGTAAGTTGTTTTTTTTTTTTTTTTTTTTTTTTTTTATTGCTGTGCACAATTATTTATTGATTTTGACTTTTTAAAATAGTAATCTTACTGCATTTGTTCTAGTTTAATTCATGCTTATAGGTTATAAAATATTTATTTTCTAACAAATAAGTTACCACAATCAATTTTTACCTTAAGGATTGGGATAGAATTAATGAAATATAACTTTTTCACAAATAATAGAAAATCAGTTGCTGTTAATATTTCCCATACATATAGAAAAACCCACCAAACTCATCTGAAGAAATGCATTTGTAATATAATTTGTAAAATAATATAATTTATACACATATATGTGTATATATTTATCACTGCAATTATAGGTTCTTTTTTAACAATTATTATAATAAAATAGTATCTGTTGTTTATAAAGTGAGCAGCATAGTAAAACTATGCAGTAGTATATTGATGTAATTAGGATTATACATTGACATAATATGCTAAATATTATGTATGAATATGTAGTTAATGTTTTTAGTTTTAATTTATTTAGAAAACACATCATATTAATTATGACATTTAAAATATTGATATGTAGGAGTAAACCAGCTTAAGATATTTTCATATTTTACCAGGAAAGTTCATTAAAATATTTTAAATAAATGAGCTAGCTATAAATAAAATCTTTAAGAAAACAAATTAAACACAAATGCACCAAATATCATAATTCTGTAATAATAGATGGGTTTGTTTTAATTTTTAACAATTATTTATGTTTTCCTCCGAGTTGTTTCATATAATGAAAGAACAGTTAAGTCCTATGAGTCAGTAGAGTACGAGGATTTGCAATGTAACAATGTTTTTCCTTTATATGTGGCACATATTTGTATAAAATACCACATCAACATTTATTAACAATTGACTTTCAAAAAAAAAAATCATACATGAATATGCATATGCAAGAGAAAAAATAGCCGTTTACCAGACAGGCAAATAAGCTATGGACAACTTCTCCAAAGTAAAGGTATAAAGTGATGACTTTGTTGTGTCCTGAACTCTCTTACAGTTACACACCTCAACTCTGTTGATGTGGGGTTTATGTTCATAGCCTAGTCTAAAGCCTATGCAGTTAAGTCGTGCACACTTTAATTAATATGTACTAATCCATTTTCAAAATATATAGGAGATAAATATAAATCTTTCATCATCATCATCATCAAATTAAATGTATGGCACCTCTGGATTAGACCAGTTTTGCACCAGAATAGGTAAGGGTGGAGTGGATGGTGGCAGAATTAGGGGCTAGCCGTACATTGACTTTTTTTCTAATGGACTTATTTATTTTAATTATGAGTGAGGTGAAATGCTATATATATATTATTTTCTTTTAATTTGTTCTCATTATTATTTATTTTAATTATGAGTGAGGTGAAATGCTATATATAACATATATAATATGTTATTTTCTTTAATTTGTTCTCTTTATCATTTATTTTGTCCTAACCATTATTATTATCATTGTTATCATATGTTTACAATTACTATAGTAATAATAATAGCTATCATTAGTATTGTTGACATTTTGTCATATAATAAATTTTCCTTTACCTGTTTCAGTTATTCAGTTTTATTTTAACTTTGCTTTGTAGTGTTTTTATTATTATTAATAATAATTAATTATTTATTTAATTCAATTGTAGCAAATTAAATTGGTAAAATTCTCAAATTTCTTAGTTCAAATTGGAATGACATACAATCAGTTGTCTACATTTTCAGTCCTTGGATTCTCTCCCTTTGTACAAATTATTTATATATTATAGTCTTGTATGCAGCAGATATGCAATTATCAGCTTGTTTAACCTTCTCACATACTCATGCCAGTGCTGTCTAGAGGTGTATTAGTATCTCTGGTATAGTTGCTGGTATGTTGCTTTTATTTAGAAAGTCAGTTAACATGTTAAGATTTCTGATCCTACTGATGTATAGTTTTTAATAACAAAAAACATGTTCAACTGTTAGGAGGTTCTCACGGGTACAAGCTATTTGCTGGTGCTGTGTAAATTCACTGTCAAGTCATAGTTGTGAAATTTGTGATTGTTCCTGTCTAGTTTAATTGCAAAAGTAGGAGTATGTTTTTACCCATGATCATAGTTGTGAAAATTGTGATTGTTCCTGTCTAGTTTCATTGTAAAAGTAGGAGTATGTTTTAACCATGATCTATAATAGGGTATCTACTTTTTTGTTCATTCTGAGTACTGGTTTTGCCAGATTTTATCTGTGTATATTCTAAGAGATGCAAAATTTTCCTTTGAGGTTGGTGAGATGTGTGTATATATTTTTAATGTAGAACAAGCCCACATCTTTCTAGTTTATCAGCTTTATCATTGTTTGGTATATATGATGCTATCCAAATTATTTTAATCTTGTTATCTTTTTCTATCATATAGTTTTAAAATTTAATATCATAAGCTAATGTAGGTCTTTCACCACTAAGATTTTGGGATGCAGCTACTGTCAATAGTGAGTCAGTGGCTATGAGACACTCACTATAACCACCTTTGTTTTCCATTGCCTGGGTGATACCAATCTGAATAGCATTCATTTCAGCTGTGAATATTTAAGGTGTCTTAGATTAATGTGTGTGTTATTAGGTGTGTATATATATCCCTACCCCAATCTTGCCAGTCATGTAAACCAGCTATATACACCTTAATCCAGTTTTTTATATTTGTTATCTATGTTCAACATATTTTTGATTAGTTTTGGAACTTGTTTTTATATCTGTATTGGCTGACGGTAGTTCCCACAAAGGTGTAGCTGTTCAAAATTGGCTTTATGTTTAGTATTTTACTTCTTCTGTTTCTTGTTAGTAGTTTGAGTTGAGAAGGATTTGGGCCTGTGGTGTTTCTAACAGTCCTTAGTGATATATTTACGAACACGGTGGTCGACTTAACCGTTTCGTGAATACGTGGGTCTCCGAGTTCACGTGCTTCCGCACAGATTGGCACGCTGTATGAATTTCGCTCACTGAGTGAACACCTAACACGTTTGCCACCCCCACCACCCTTGTCTCATGGTCAAGTACTGGCATGGATATTCTGTACGTCCGTGTGTGAATTTGTAATAGTACTCACAGTGAGAAAATCGCACTAAATCATATAAACATATCACTCAGTTACGTGTATTGGCATAACAGGGTGTGTGTGTGTGTGTGTGTTGACGCTATTGGAGTGGCGGGAAAATGGCAGAGGACGACAAAGGAAACCGGCTGATTACTACATCCAGCATACAGCGGACGACAGCACAAGGAGACAAGGTGATCAGCCAGCGTGTCTGTTACAAGGTACAGTACGGTTCTTTGAATATCGATCGTTAGAGAAATATATGTTCATGCATTTGTTTTGTCAGATTTCGGGAAATTTGTATTGATTCGCGGGCTTACATTGTAATAGCTACAAATGTATAGAACGAGAAGTAGCAGTGAAAGCATTCCTGTTATTTTTTAAATTAATTTCTAAACATGCAGTTATTTTTAATATTGATGTCTAAGATTATCGTATATTATTTTTGTTTTGTTTGTCTTTTGTCTTCATCAAATTAATGTACCGGGAACAGTACCATGATTTTTGTGCCGGTCATACATTTTCAAAAGGAAATAAAAAGAATGTTATACTAAATTTAATCATTAAAACCGAAAATCTCAAATGTTAACTGCTGGGCGAGCTCGAGATAGGTTAAATCAACTGTAAACTACAAGGTGACCTCGAGATATGTTAAATCAACTGTAAACTACAAGGCGACCTCGAGTTAGATTAAATCAACTGTAAACTACAAGATGACCTCGAGTTAGGTTAAATCAACTGTAAACTACAAGACGACCTCGAGAAAGGTTAAATCAACTGTAAACTACAAGGTGACCTCGAGATATGTTAAATCAACTGTAAACTACAAGGCGACCTCGAGTTAGGTTAAATCAACTGTAAACTACAAGGTGACCTCGAGTTAGTTTAAATCAACTGTAAACTACAAGACGACCTCGAGAAAGGTTAAATCAATTGTAAACTACAAGGTGACCTCGATATACAACTGTAAACTACAAGGTGACCTCGATATACAACTGTAAACTACAAGGTGACCTTGATATACAACTGACTGTAAACTACAAGGCGACCTCGAGATAGGTTAAATCAACTGTAAACTACAAGGTGACCTCGATATACTGTAAACTACAAGGCGACCTCGAGTTAGGTTAAATCAACTGTAAACTACAAGGTGACCTCGATATACAACTGTAAACTTTAAGGCGATCTCCAGAGAAACAGATTAAAGGGCGATTTAATATTGAGCCAAATCAGAAAGTTGTATTGGTAAAGAATGATAATAGAGATCTTGTTTAGTAATGAACTGTGTTACACGTAGGTATAGCAATGAGGTAATTTAGAGAGCTGGTATTGCAAAGCGCTATATTGTGGATTTGGATTGGAAGTGACCGATTTCAGAAAGCCGGTGTTGCGTTGCGCTCTATTGTGGATCTGGTTGGAGGTGAGCGACATTAGAGAGCTGGTGTCGCATTACACATTATTGTGGATCTGGTTGGAGGTGAGCGACATTAGAGAGCTGGTGTCGCATTACACATTATTGTGGATATGGTTGGAGGTGAGCGACATTAGAGAGCTGGTGTCGCATTACACATTATTGTGGATCTGGTTGGAGGTGAGCGACATTAGAGAGCTGGTGTCGCATTACACATTATTGTGGATCTGGTTGGAGGTGAGCGACATTAGAGAGCTGGTGTCGCATTACACATTATTGTGGATCTGGTTGGAGGTGAGCGACATTAGAGAGCTGGTGTCGCATTACACATTATTGTGGATCTGGTTGGAGGTGAGCGACATTAGAGAGCTGGTGTCGCATTACACATTATTGTGGATCTGGTTGGAGGTGAGCGACATTAGAGAGCTGGTGTCGCATTACACATTATTGTGGATCTGGTTGGAGGTGAGCGACATTAGAGAGCTGGTGTCGCATTACACATTATTGTGGATATGGTTTGGAAGTGAACGGTATAGAACTGGTGTCACATTGCGCTATATTATGGATCTGGATTGGAAATGAGCGATATTAGAGATCTGGTGCTGCATTACCCTCTATTGTGGATATGATTTGGAAGTGATCGATATAGAACTGGTGTCACTTTGCGCTATATTATGGATCTGGATTGTAAGTGGGCCATATTAGAGATTTCCTATTGGTTTTCGGTATATTATGAACAAAGTAAGACATTGCGCTATATTTTGTATCTGGATTGGAAATGAGCGACAGTAATGAACTGGTATTACAATGTGCTATGTTTTGGATCTGGATTGGAAATGAGCGACAGTAATGAAGTGGTATTACAATGTGCTATGTTTTGGATCTGGATTGGAAATGAGCCACAGTAATGAAGTGGTATTACAATGTGCTGTGTTTTGGATCTGGGTAGGAAATAAGCGATATTAGAGAGATGGTATCTCTATGCGCTAAACTGTGGATCTCATTTGGAAATGAGCTAAACTAGAGAGCTAGTATTGCAATGAGTTAATCTTTCTGATAATCTTAGTAAGATTCAGAGAACAGAATGGAATAGAGGAACCTTGTTATCAATGTTGACCCAACGGATAGATAGATAGATAGATTTTGGATCGGGATTGGAAGTGAGCTAATTAAAAATCTGGTTTGGAAATGAGGTAATTTAGAGAGCTGGTATTGCAATGCGCTATATTTGGGATCTGGATTAAGTGAGCGATATTATAAAGCTGGTAGTGCAGTTATCTGAATTATGGATCTGGATTAGAAATGAGCGATATTATAAAACTGGTAGTGCAGTTATCTGAATTATGGATCTGGATTAGAAATGAGCGATATTATAAAGCTGGTAGTGCAGTTATCTGAATTATGGATCTGGATTAGAAGTGAGCGATATTAAAGTAGTGCAATGCGGTACATTGTCTCTTTGGATGAATAATGTGATATATTAGAGAGCTGCGATTGAAGTTTTCTGTATTGTGGATATGGATTAAAAGTGAGCGATAATAGAGATCTGGTATTGCAGTGAGCTTTACTATGGATCTGTATTGGAAGTGAGCGATATTAGAGATCCGGTATTGCAGTGAGCTTTACTATGGATCTATATTGGAAGTGAGCGGATAATAGAGCTGAATGAGCGATATTAGAGATCCGGTATTGCAGTGAGCTTTGCTATGGATCTGTATTGGAAGTGAGAGGATAATAGAGAGCTGAATGAGCGATATTAGAGATCCGGTATTGCAGTGAGCTTTACTATGGATCTGTATTGGAAGTGAGCGATAATAGAGATCTGGTATTGCAATGCATTATGTTGTTAATCCAGATTGGAAATGAGCGATGCATTTTGACGCTACATTTTGGATCTGTAGAAAGTGAAATATATTAGAGAACTAGTAGTACAATGCGTTTATTGTCTATTTATATTTAAAATGAGAGATATTATAGAGCTGTATTTAATGCTCCTTCTGTGGATCTAGATGGGAAGTGAGAGATTTTAGAGAGCTGGTATTTAGTGCTCTTTATGTGGGTCTGTATTGGAAATGAGAGATATAAGAGAGCTGGTATTGCAATGCGGATCTGGATTAATAAAAGAGCTATATTAGAAAGATGGTGTTGCAATGCGCTTTACTCTTGGTTTGTATTGGAAGTGAGTGATATTCGAGAACTGGTATTGCAATGCGTTATATTGTGGGTGAAATTAGGTGATATTGCAATGCGTTATATTGTTGGTTTGTATTGGAAGTGAGCGATATTAGAGAACTGGTATTGCAATGCGCTATATTGTGCATTTGGATTTCAACTGAGAAATATAAGAGAACTGTATGGCAGTGCTCTGTATTATGGATCTGGATTGGAAAAGAGCGATAGTAGATAGCAGGTATTGCAATGAGCTTTATTGTGGATCTGGATTGGAAAGGAGCGATAGTAGAGAGCAGGTATTGCAATGAGCTTTATTGTGGATCTGGATTGGAAAGGAGCGATAGTAGAGAGCAGGTATTGCAATGAGCTTTATTGTGGATCTGGATTGGAAAGGAGCGATAGTAGATAGCAGGTATTGCAATGAGCTTTATTGTGGATCTGGATCGTAAGTGAGCGATATTATAGAGTTGGTGTCGCATTGCGCTTTATTGTGGATCTGGAATGGAAGTGAGCGATATTAGAGAACTGGTGTTACACTGCTATATATTGTGGATCTGTATTGGAAATGAGGGATTTCAGAGCTGTGTTGCATTGCTCTATATTTTATATCTGGTTTGTAGGAGAGCGAAATTAGCGATTTCATATTGGTGTTCTGTATATTATGGTCGAAGTATTCCAAAGCGCTATATTTTGTATAAAGATTGGATACGAACGATATTTCTTAACTGGTATTGCAATGCGTCATATTGTGGATCTGAATTGGAAATGAGCAACATTAGAGACGGTATTGCAATGCGCTTTATTGTGGATCTGGAATGGAAATGAGTTATATTAGAGAGCTGGTATTGCATTGCGCTCTATTGTGGATCTGGTTTGGAAGTGAGGGATTTCAGTGAGCTTGTGTTGTATTGCGCTATTTTTTGGATGAGTATTGTAAGAAAGCGAAATTAGAGAGTTTATATTGGCGTTCGGTAAATAATGGACAAAGTATTGCAAAGCACGATATTTTGTATAAATACTGGAAATGAGCGATATTAGTTAGCTGGTGTTGCATTGCGTTCTATTGTGGATCTGGTTTGGAAATGAGCGATATTAGTTAGCTGGTGTTGCATTGCGTTCTATTGTGGATCTGGTTTGGAAGATAGGGATTTAAGAGAGCTGTTGTTGCATTGCGCTTTAGGTTTGATGTTGATTGTATGAAAGCGAAAATATATTAGAGAGATTATATTGAGTATTCTGTATATTATAGACAAAGTATTGCAATGCACTATATTTTGTAAAAAGACAGGAAACGAGCGATATTGTAGCCAGAATGTTAATTGGCTATATTAAAGGGCTGGTGTGGATATACATGTACCCGGAATGGTAGTGAGATATATTAAAGGGATGTTGTGAAAACACTTGCAGCCGGCATGGTAAATGGCTATATTAAATGGTTGGTAAAGTGGTATGTAAATGCAATTAGCTGGAATAGCAGTGATACTTATTAAAGGGCTGGTATGGAAATACATAAGGTAATGAGACATTTATTAAAGGGCTGGCATGGTAATGAGACTTATTAAGAAGCCGGTATGACATTGTACTGTTGTAGACATCAATGGACAGTTAGCTACTACTACAAAAGAATTTTAAAACTGGTTTGGCGACCATTTTGTCCCCGTTCATAATACGAAGTTACCTCTCCTTGTTTTCCTATCCCAAATAATTGGCAATCCCATTTTGCCTTGGTAAGTTTGCAGAATAAGTCCACATCGCAACATTATATAGAGATATGCGTCTATTGTACGGTTTCTCGCGTCATTCATAACTGTGGAATCTGCAGTTTGATTGGCATCTTCAAGCCTAGACTTTCCCCTCATTTTGAGTGAGAGTTCGCGTGCATCACCCACCTTTCTATCTCAGAGTACTCGCAATCTGACGAACCATTACTCATACTGGTACCTCTAATCTTTCATCAAAATAATCTTGAGCGTTTAAGTCCACCCATATTCTTCGGTCACCTGCATCACTTCTAACTAGTAACATTATCTTCTTCCTTTTCCTAACTAGGTCTTTGAAATAAATCTTTCTCTTATCAAGAGGCATTAAGTCCGCTTGTAGACTTATGTTGAATTTCGCATAATTCTGACACATGTAAAGATGCTTTAGTTTTGTCTTAAACGCTACACCTTCCATCTTTCCTTCTGGAGTTAAGGGGGATTGAAACGTCATTAATAAATACGCTTTTAGAGTAACACAGACTCTAGTCTGTCTAACTTATTTTGTGCAACTTGCATCAACTCTATTCTGATCCTTTCCTCCTTTCTTTCTCCCCTATCTCTTTCCTCCTTTCTTTCTCCCCTATCTCTTTCCTCCTTTCTCTCTTCTCGCCATAAGGCTTCCTTTTTCTCCAATATTTTGTTAATTTCCCATTTCTTACAACCGTCTTCCTTGGCCCGTCTCTTCCATTTCTTTCTTAACTCACTGAGGATGCCTTCGTCTTCTAATGCGCGTGATTATTTTATTTTCAAATGGAAGTTTATTTCGCGAAAAGAAAGGTATATGTCACTGTTTCAATATTTTGACTATACCAATCACAAACAAATCCAAACAAAACACTTCACCCACGAATATATTAAAGATTAAAGACAGTTTTTACTTCTTCCAAGTATAAGTTTCTTTGTTTCGATGTGACGTAATAATACACTACACCCACTCGTAGCGTACAACAAATTCAATACCCTTTTCCACAAGCGGTACTTTCCAAACGTGCCTATAACTTAACCACTTGTTAAATATAGCGCTTACGTTTACAATGGGTTATGCTACACTCTATCTTCAAGCAGTGTAAACATCAAATTCTATTTCCTTCATAGAACGCCCCAAATTTATATACTCTTCCTTTAGTATATATATATATAACAACAGAAATACTTAGCGCATCACATCGACCACAGACAAAAATATACTCAGCTACTCAAAAGCAAATAAAACAATTTATTCGTTACCTTAATTATGCATACACATTTCAAAGAAAAGGTATATCAAAACAGCAAGTCATGAAAAGTATATCAAAACATTAAATAAGCATTGACTAAGAGTGCATAAAAGGCGTGTTTCTACTCTTTGGCTCTTCTAGGTAATAACATTTTTTTTCTGCACAAATTTCTCTCCCCGTCCTTGGCGTTTAACAGGCCCCGCTATGAACTTCGCCTACTCTCCCTAGTGCTCAACCCCGGACGACTGTTCCCACCATTTCTAATAGTAGTAGTAGTACCGCTATCTATGTCCCATAGGAATTGCTGTAAAACTTTTCATCTTGGCGATGTTTTCGGTTTTGGGGGGATTCCTGTGGGGCCTTCCTCCTTTCACTGGTATTCACGGAGGATGGTGTGGGGTGTTCTTGCGTTGTTTGGTTTGTGTGTTGTATTTCCATGTCTGCTCGTTGTCACGACTGTCGTTGGTGTGTTTATATCGGTGGGTGGGTGGTTTTTTTTATATATTTTTTTAAAATTTATAGTAGGTGGAGTGTGTTTGTCTCTAAGAGGTATGTGATAAGTGCTAGGTGAACGTGGCTTTGATTGTGTTCCTTGGGGAATAGGAGTGCTTGGGTGGAGAATGGTAAGTTTAATAGGTCTGTTGTTTCTCTGATGATTTTCCTTTCCTCAGTGTGTTTATTGCACTGAAGTAGGAAGTGTTCGATTGTGTTGTCTGTCATGCAGTACGTACATGCTTTTCTTTCGTTGCTTGTTTTATGTGTATATCGTGTATTATTGTATCTTAAGCTTTATTGTAGCTTATGTTTGGGAATTGGGGTGTGTGTGGGGTGGGGGTCTTACTTTTGTACATGCTTTTGATTTGTGTGTGTATTGGTGTGGTTAGTTGCTTTCCTTGTTTGCTTCCGTATTTAGCTCCCTTGTCTGCTGTTTCATTCCCAATAATGTTGGTGTGACTGGGGACCCAGAGTAGTGTTGTTTTTACACCTTTTTTCTCTAGTGTTTTTATTTTTTTTATTTGATTTATAATTTTTGTTCTTGTTGTTTGGAAGGGGTTTGCTAAGTTTTGTAACGATGTAAGTGAGTCTGTTAGTATGAGTAATTGTGTTTGCATGTTTGTGAGTGAGTCTGTTAGTATGAGTAATTGTGTTTGCATGTTTGTGAGTGAGTCTGTTAGTATGAGTAATTGTGTTTGCATGTTTGTGGAGTAGTTTGCTAATGTTAATGCTTGTTTGATCGCTATGAGTTCTGACGTTAGTATTGTGTGTTTTTGGTATAGTTTGTATATGTGCGTGCCTGTGGGTGTGTGTGCTGCTGCCCCTGTTCCTATTTTATTTTTTGAACCATCTGTATATATGTGGTGGTGGTTGAGGTAGTTTTAGTTTATATGTTCGAGCGCTTTTTGCTTGGCTATTGGTGGGTTGCTGAGTTTTTTGGGTTGTTTAAGCAATGTTAGGTCTGTGTTTGGGGGGAGGGACTGTCCCGGGGGGGGGGGGTATTCGGTTTTCAGTTTTGATTGTGTTTAGTTTGTGTTTTTTCTAGCAGTCGCTTGGTGAGTTGGTAGGGGGGTAACTTGTTTTCTGTCCATCTGTTTGGGTTGTTTTTCTTTGTTTTCTGTCCTTTGTATTCTCTTTTATCCCAACTTTTGTTCAGCAGGTGTATATTTGTGGGGAGGTTTTTTCCCATGGTGTGTTCTGTTAGCCCATTGTTTAAGAATTTGTTTGTCTCTTCTTTCTTTTAGCATTAGGTGCCCTGTTTGGTGATATAGGTCTTCATTTTTTGTGTTTGGGAGTGCGTATGTGCTTATTCTTAGGGCTTTGTTTTGTACTCTTTCTAACGCTATGATTTTTGGGTTGTTTGTGGCTTTGTTTTGTACTCTTTCTAACGCTATGATTTTTGGGTTGTTTGTGGCTTTGTTTTGTACTCTTTCTAACGCTATGATTTTTAGGTTGTTTGTGGCTTTGTTTTGTACTCTTTCTAACGCTATGATTTTTGGGTTGTTTGTGGCTTTGTTTTGTATTCTTTCTAACGCTATGATTTTTGGGTTGTTTGTGGCTGTGTATGTTGCGCTGTCATAATTTATTATAGAGTAGATTAGCGATCTGGTGAACGTTAATAATGTTTGGGTGTCTACTCCCCATTCTTTCTCATTGGTAGCTTTGAGTATATTTATTGTTTTGTTGACTTTAGTTAGAGTATTTTCTATGTGTTTGTGGAATCTCATGTTTTCGTCGAACGTGATTCCTAAAAAACTGTGTGTTTTTGGAGTATTTTATTTTGGGGAGCAGAGAAGTCTATGGGGTTTGTTTTGTCAGGTGCTAGTTCTAATCCCCATTTGTCTGTCCAGTTTTCAAGATTGTCTAGGGTGAGTTGCATGTTGTCAGTTTCCCGTGGTCTTTGTGCACAGTAGAGTGACGAGTCGTCAGCAATTTGAGTTAACTGTGTGTTGGTTTCTGAGGTGATTGTGCTGAGGTCGTAGGTGGCTATATTGAAGAGGGTGGTGCTGAGCGCACTCCCCCCGGGGGGGGGGGGGGCATGGGTTGTTTCTCTTGTGGTTGAAAATGTGTCCTTGAATGTGCGTTTTGTGAGAAAGTTTCTGATGTATTTGTATATGTTTCCCCTTATTCCTAGTTGAAGCGCTTTGAGTAATAGTGTTGGGTGCTTTACTGTGTCGAAGGCTTTGGAAATATCTATGAAAATTGCTATCAAGTGTTGTCCTTGTAGTTTGTCCGTCATTATGTTGTCTGTTAGTCTGTTCGTAGCGTCTATGGTGGAGCGTTTTGGTCTGAATCCGTGTTGCACGGGTGATAGGAGGTTGGTTGTTTCAAGGTAGTGTGTTAATCTCTTGTTGACTATTCTTTCGAGGTAGTGTGTTAATCTCTTGTTGACTATTGTTTGTTTCAAGGTAGTGTGTTAGTCTCTTGTTGACTATTGTTTGTTTCAAGGTAGTGTGTTAGTCTCTTGTTGACTATTGTTTGTTTCAAGGTAGTGTGTTAGTCTCTTGTTGACTATTGTTTGTTTCGAGGTAGTGTGTTAGTCTCTTGTTGACTATTGTTTGTTTCAAGGTAGTGTGTTAGTCTCTTGTTGACTATTGTTTTTGCTAAAGTAGTAAAGATATTGGTCTGTATGAGTTTGGTTGTGTGTTGTCCTTGTCAGGTTTAGGTATAGGTATTATTGCTTGCTTCCAGTGGGTTGGGATTTCGACTGTTTGCCATATTTTGTTAAATAGGTGTGTTAGGTTGTGTATTATGTTGTCTGGTAGTCGTCTTAAGAATTGGTACGGTATTTGGCTTGGCCTGGGCTGTTCTTCTTAGTTTTGATGATGTGTCTGACTTCAGCTTCTGTGATGGATGAGTTTAATTCCTGCAGCTGTTCGTTGTCGTTTGGTTTGTTTTTTCTATTTTTTTTTTTTTAGCTGTTCTATGATTTTTCTGATGTGTTTGCTTTTTTGTGGGTTTATGTTGGTTGTGTTAGCTTGGAATGAATCTCTTTTTTCCCGCTGTCTTTCAACTGAGACTGCCGTGTGTGCGAAGCTAAAAGGGGCGGAGCTAAGCGTTGATCAGCTACTTGTCACCGCTGTGAAGAATTGTGTTTGACGCTGGCTCACAGCCAGCGTTGTGTTGAATCTTCGCTTTGGGACCTTTTTTAAACTAAGTACTCGAACCAAGACATTGAAATCGAGTGCATATATATTAATTAAACTTACAAAGTCGTGATTCATACAGAAAAGGAAAAGATTTAGGAACCAACCAAGCCATCAATGCTCTCTTGGTGACTGGCAAAGGGAAAGCATCTGCGACCTTCTTTTCATTCAATCGCCTGTAGTCAACGCATAAGTGAAGAGTGTATCATGTGTAATTATTGTAATGATGTAGAGCAGTGGTCCCCAACCTTTTCCTCGCTTTTCGGTTGACCTTTTCGGTCAACGTTTGATAATTTTACCGCGGCCCGATGATGTGGGGGGGGGTCATTGATTGTTTATAGTTTAGATTGTTTTGATTTAATAATTAATTTAATTGTATTTAAACGTGCCTTCAAATTAAAATACAGTTAAACCAAAAAAAATAAATATAAATGATTTAACATTTTAACTCACTAGAACGCTAAATCAATGAGAACCCTGAGCTTGTTTCTTTGCAACGAGACGGTTCCATCTGGGGGTAATAGGAGACAATTACACCCGAAGTGTGTTTCTTATGTCCAGTTTATTCCGTTGTTTTGTTTTGGTTGCTGTCACTGCAGAAAACCCCGCTTCACACAGATAGGATGTCGGAAATGGCAATAGGGATGTGCTGTGGTGGCCGTTGTTGTATTGGCGGGTGAGGGGGTTTACAGAGCCCAGGCTAATACCACATCGTCTGTACTTAGTGTGTATGTGCGCCCAGGATGTTCACCAGTGGTGTTGTTGTTATTGTCATTGGCACTGTTGTTGTTGATGTCCCCGGTATCCGTTGGGCAGTATGTAGGTGGGTGTTGGCGGCCAGTATAGGTGGTCAAGCATTAGTTGAATTAGATCCACAAATATCCCCACTGCGTGTGATGTTGCTCCCTGTGCTGCCACCGTTGCTGTTGTTGTCGCAGCGCTGCCGTTGTTGTTGTGGCTGTAGTAGATGATACTGTTGTTGTCGTCTGATGTGTTGTGGCGGGCGCCTTATTTTTTGATTTGGGGCTCTGTTCTGTAGTTTTTCCTTGTGTGTCTGTTGTGGTTGTCTTTGTTGCAGTCCCTGGTGGTGACTCTGGCTGTGGATTGGTGGCAGTTGGTTTAGTCATTGTTGTTGTTTCTTGTGGTGTAGTTGGAGCGTTGTCGACTTCTGTTTCGGTCTGTGCGTCAGTTGTCTTCACTTCTTTTTCTGTTTGTATTTTTCTTTCTTGCGTCTTGATATGTACCATTTGTGTGCTAGAGATTTTTTGGCGTTTCTTCTTATTTTCGGTGGTAGTTGTTTTAATTTTTTTTTCTTTGCTGATAGAGCTTGTAGTCTGAGTTTCCTTATTATCTGTTGTGGGTTTTAGAGTTTGCGAGAATGCCTGTCTGATTTCTTGTTTTGCTGTTTGAGTTGAATTCACTTTGTCCTTAGGTGGAATTTTCCAGATGATGTTGGTGTTTATTCCACTTTCTCTTGTAGTGGCTTTTAGTGTTTGGGTGGAAACGTGGCTTTTTCCTTCAAAGACTGTTTGAGTTGTGCCGTCTTCCTTTGTGGGTTTTCGCGTTGTTTCCTCCTTTTCCGTTTGTGAAGAGCGTGTTTTTGTTGTCGGCGTTATTTTCCAGATGATATCTGTCTGTGTTTCACAGTCTGTTGATGTAGTTTTTTTCCGGTTGTCTTGTCAGGTGCTTGTTTAAAATCTTGTGGAGACCAATTGCGATTAAGATGGCTTGTTGACTAGTGTAAGTTTATCTTCCGTTTTTGTGTGGAAGAGGGTCAAATTAGTGAACGCATTTTTTAGTTCAACGTTTTTAGTTTCTAGTGTGAAGTTGAAGGGGGTAACTTTTCGTATGCCCCCATTTTCGGTTGGTTTGCTGATTTCACAGCAGTAGCCTATTTTGTCCAATCTTCTCCTTTGTACTTCTTAATGTTTGCACCTCTTCAAGCCTCTTTTGCCGTAACTGTCTCAGCTGGGCTATACGCTCGTTTGTGAAACAGAAAGTGCCGTCCGCATCTTCTGTGGCTGACTCAGAATCGCGTAAAATGTCATTTGATGGAGTGGGCAGTAGTGGCATTTTTGCCAGCCCTTTAAAGGGATGAGGCTTGGTGCTGGCTTGTCTGGTGTGGCGCTTTGACATGACTCTCCTCCCGGCGGTCCAATGGATGGAGTGCGTTCGTCGGTGGTCCGAAGCGAAGTGTGTTGGTGTGGTTGGGAAGTAGAGCTCGAATTCTTTAAAAGCAAAGACAGATGATCGTGCACCAACTGGGAGAATGAATGCTCAGACTCAATCTCGTCCATGGAAAGTCGCACAAACCCGAGAGAAATACACCAGAGTAAAAATAAAATTGGAGGGCCCTGTACCATTTGGTCCACGGACCGGGGGTTGGGGACCACTGATGTAGTGAACCCTTCAAGAAATGTACACCTTTATCCTTTGTTTATATCTTATCAGTTTGATAAATTAAAATCCTCACAGGAAATGCTTCTACAAATAATAATTTTGCTCCTCTAGGAATATAATATTCGTTTGTACTCCATCGAAAGAAAACAAATTTGCTTTCATTATCTGCTTGTCTCTGTACAGGAGTCAACTTTATTCAGGTTGTCTTTTAGCTATGGTATAGTTTATAAATAAATATAATTTCTCAACAAAACAATTAACTACACAAAACAAAGCAGTACAACATTGATCAAATACATATAATACTATATATAATGAAGACAAAACTCCAGAAGCTAGCATATACTTATTGACCATTTATGTGTCCTTGGAACCAACAACAGTATCAGTTAGTTCAATCGGTTATGTTCAGATACATGAACAGGGTGCATCATGAGACAGAAAATGTCAAATACTTTCACGAAAAAGAGGTTAACATAATCTGTAAATGGTTAGTCAATTTCTTAAAATTGCAATAATAATTGTGTAAAACAATCATATATTATTCTTCCCAATTGTATTTTTCCAGAAATAATGCATGCATTGGTTGTTATATTGTTCTTGTATTTTTAGAGAAAGAATGCGTGCATTTACTGCTGTACTGTTCTTGTATTTGTAGAGAAAGAGTGCGTGCATTTACTTCTGTACTGTTCTTGTATTTGTAGAAAAAGAATGCGTACATTTGCTGTGTGGTACCGTTCCTCTATTCTTTAAAGAAAGAATGAATTCATTGTCTATTGTACTGTTCCTGTATGTTTACAGAAGGAATGCATGCTTTTACTGCAATATTGTTCTTTTGCTTCACGGACATGATCCTGATCAAGGGAATCCAATCCAGCAAAGTTTTTCACCTCATCAGTAAGCAATTAAGATTATTTATTACGAGTACAGTTCAATACTTTAAAGTTTTTTTTTTTAATTTTCAGTCTTTACTTATCACTGTTGATATTTTTTAACATGAATGCATTTGAAAGAAAACAAGAACAAATATGACTGTTATTTAAAAATGGAAACTTTGTTATACGTTTTTCTCCAAATCTCTCTTTTATTCGGCTTCCGTGTTATCTTATTTATTTTCTTTCTCTCATTCGTTCTTTTCTGACACTTTCTGGCCGCCTTTATCTAACTCTCGTGTTTCTCTCTTCTCTCTCCCACGCTCTATATCACTTTATCATTCTAACTTCTTTATTAGGCATAGTGAACCCAGATTACTTTATATTTTATATTTTATTTACTTCAGGGTTGTTGGACCAATGATTCACTTGTCAAATTTAAATTAAAATGTCCTGGCTTTTAGTAGGACTTGTCCTTATAATATTTTCAATCTAGAAGTAAGCGATCACAAGGTCATGCCAAAATAAACTTTTTTTTTAACGGACTTTTCTTATATGTCTCTGAAATTCTCGGTTTACGAGTATTCTTTAAAATCGTGTATCATTTTTTTTGTTATTGTTACGACACCAAACAGAACTTTATAAATGGATTATGCAGTAAACAGGATTAGATATAGAATTTCAAAAAAGATTTTAAATGTCTATAATGTCTATCATTTTTTCAACAATATACCCCTCCCCATCCCAATTATTTCAACTTTCAGGACTGTAGTTGTTATTTTCCTTTTGTCTTCCTTTTCTTGTGTTGCTTTTGTGATAATGGTTTACTACTTTAATTAGCTCATGTTTATTAAATTTGACATAAGAAATAGAGGAATTTATTTACTTTTCAAATAAGTTTTTCTTCATATTATTAGTATATGCAGCACGTCTGTATGTATGTATTTCTAAAGTTTAATCACTCTCAAATACACAATCACAAACACACATGTTACTCTAAAATTAATAGTTTTCTCTCACTCTCACTCGACCCCCCACCCTCAATTTAATAGTTATGCTCATTCTCGCATTCACTCACATTTTCACTCCCCCTTTCAATCTTTCTCTCAATTTCCTCTCACTGGAACTTTAATGAAATACTGTTAGAGGTGGCTCAGAAATATATAATGTTTTCATATAAACTCATTTATAATTCGTTCAGAAGTATTTAATGTTCTCCTATAAACTCATTTATAATTCGTTCATACGAACAAACCAAATAACTTCTCCAGTGCCATAGGACACACATGAACATTATCTTACGACACCTCTATAAAAAAAATTTAAAAACTCTAACTGTAATTGTTGATATTATTTGCTAAGAATGCTGTCTTATTTCTTGTTGAATACATTTGTTGTTCATACTTGGAACACTCGTATTAGTGTGTCTCACTTATTTATTGTATGTTACAATCTGTCACAAGTACTTAATTATTATCCTCGCTGTGTGTATCAGGGGGCTAAAGCTATCGTGTAGAACTATCACGCTTCTATTCTACATTTTCCATCATTCATCTTTCTAACACCTGTGGCCAACCAGAAGGCGTTTTGGGGAAATTAGCCTAAGGTTACCGGTCGGTCCGGGGTGGTGGAGAATTAACATATTGCTTATCTCCCATCAACACGTCAATAAACGTCATACACATCTACCCTATTTTATAAATAAAAATACATTAGAATAGTAAATATGAGCAAGTGCTCCATAAGTATCACAATTTCATAAATAAAAATACACATATGGACAGTAAATATGCGCATGTGCTCCATAAGTATCACAAAAAATATTTAATTAATAAAAATACACATAGGGACAGTAATTATGAAATAAAGCAGTGACAAGTAAAGCAAGGGGTGGGCGTATTTGTCACAGGATGAATGGATCGATGGACATTGTAGGTAGATGGCCGACAGACACGGAAGGATAGATAGATAGATAGATAAATACACAGTCAGATAGATAGATAGGTAGGCATACAAGCAGGCAGGTAGGCATGCATTCAGGTAGAATTCATACTATCAGACGTTAATGTCCAAGCACAGCATACTCAGGTATTCAAACCAAAGTTGTGAAGTTTATTTAAAAACTAAAATGTCATTTAAAATATGTTTTTGATTTTATTTTACGAAAGTGCTCCATAATAATCAGCAGTTATATTTAGATGAACAGTGCAGTAAAACAATCTTTATATTGCAGAGTGCAGTACAGAAATAAAGAGAGAGATGATAGATGTTTCGCTAAAGGAAGTGGATACAAATTACACACTTCTAAACTATTCACCAAAGACTAACGAGTGCACATCATTCACATCAAATGCAGCATGCTTTGTGGAACGAAAAGGAAAAGAAATGTTTTCCACGTTAAAGTTCTACACTGACAACATAGGAGGAAACATATCTTATGTGTGTGTAAAAAAGATGATCAATCTGAATGACAAGATGACATTAACAACTTTTACAGCGACCATAACTGTAGAAGGTAAGATTATGAAAGGAATATATTAGCAATATATTTATGAAATATAATCGTTATCATTGTTTCTAACTATCTCTTTATCTGTCTATCTATCTATCTAGTTGTCAGTCTGCTTCTGTCTTTCTCTATCTGTCTGTCTATCTTTGTATCTATCGATATATCTATCTAACTATCTAGTTGTCTGTTTCTCTGTCTTTCTCTCTATCTCTCTGTCTATCTATGAATCTGTCTATATATCTCTCTAACTGTCTAATTAGTATCAATCTTTTTTCGTAAATTGTTTCAGTTGTCTCCCTCTTTAACATGTCTCTGTGTCATCTTCTATCCATTATTCCATCTATAAATCCCTCTCTCTCTCTCTCTCTCTCTCTCTCTCTCTCTCTCTCTCTCTCTCTCTCTCTCTCTCTCTCTCTCTCTCTCTCTCTCTCTTGTCTCAATAATTCCTGCTGTCTAACTATACTTCTATATGGCGATATGTATGTCAATCTGTCTGTCTCTCTTTGTCTGTACATTTATTTCTCTATTTAATCGAATTCCATCATCCTTACTAGTCACAGATCATCCAAACATTAATTTCTCTCTGTGTTTGTATGTCTGTCATCTCAGTGTCCGTTCACCTATCTCTCTATTGTAATTCCCTATATCTACACATATACAAAACAATCAATGCAATTCTATCTCTCTGTCTGTCTGTCTTTCTAGTGAGTATTTCTAATTATCTCCTCCTTTTTCAATATCGTACCTCTTTACTCCATCAATCAAATCATTCATCTCATCACATTTCACTCTACTTAAATTATTATACACATGTGATTTCATTCTTCAGAGAATAGATAGAACAATCATATTTACACAGTCGCATACATGAATTCATAAAGATATGGATTTTTTCTTCTACAGCTCGAACAGTGACCAGCGATCCAATAAAAACTACTTCAAATTCGCCCGATATCACAGGTGTGTGTTTTTACCTTGCATTTGAATATTATATTAAATGTTCATATCTGTCTGTTTGTCTATCTATCTATCTATCTATCTATCTACCTGTCTAATTAGTATCTATCTTTTTTCGTAAATTGTTTCAGTTGTCTCCCTCTTTAACATGTCTCTGTGTCATCTTCTATTCATTATTCTATCTATCAATCCCTCTCTCACTCTCTCTCTCTCTTTGTCTCTATAATTCCCGCTGTCTAACTATATTTCTATATGGCGATATGTATGTCTATCTGTCTGTCTCTCTTTCTGTACATTTATTTCTCTATTTAATCGAATTCCTTCAATCTTACAAGTCACAAAGCATCCAAACATTAATTTCTCTCTGTGTTTGTATGTCTGTCCTCACAGTGTCCGTTCACTTATCTCTCTATGTAATTCCATATATACAAAACAATCAATGCAATTCTGTCTGTCTGTCTGTCTTTCTCTCTCTCCCTCTCTCTTGTGAGTATTTCTAATTATCTCCTCCTTTTCCAATATCGTACCTCTATACTCCATCAATCAAATCATTCATCTCATCACCTTTCACTCTACTTAAATTATTATACACATGTGATTTCATTCTTCAGAGAATAGATAGACACAATCATATTTACACAGTCGCATACATGAATTCATAAAGATATGGATTTTTTCTTCTACAGCTCGAACAGTGACCAGCGATCCAATAAAAACTACTTCAAATTCGCCCGATATCACAGGTGTGTGTTTCTACTTTGCATTTGAATATTATATTAAATGTTCATATGTATCTGTTTTTCTAACTATCTGTCTATCTATCTATCTATCTATCTATCTATCTAACTGTCTAATTAGTATCTATCTTTTTTCGAAAATTGTTTCAGTTGTCTCACTCTTTAACATGTCTAGGTATCGGTTCCATCTATTTTTCCATCTATCAATCCCTCTCTCTCTCTCTCTATCACTCTCTGTCTCTTGCTGTCTAACTATTTTTCTATTTCTTGGTAAATATGTCACATTGTCTGTCTCTCCTTCTGTCAGTATATTTATTTCTCTATTTATTGAATCTCCATCACATTTAGAAACCGCATAGTATCTAACATTAATTTCTCTCTGTGTTTGTCTGTATCTACTCTCAGTGCCCGTTCACTCACCTCTCTTTGTATAGAAACTGAATCCACTTGAACACATACAAACCAATCAATGCAACTCTGCTTTTCTGTCTGTCTGTAGGTCTCTCCTATTCTTTCTCTGTCCCTCACTCTCTCTCTCTCTCTGTGTCTCTCTCGTGAATATTTCTAATTATCTCCTCCTTTTTTTTAAAATCGTTCCTCAGTCCTCAGTCAATCAATTCATTAATCTCTCCACTTTCACTCTCTTTAAATTATTATGCACATGTGATTTCAGTCTATCGAGAATACATACACAATTCATATTTACATATTCGCATTCATGAATTCATAAAGATATGCTTTTTTTTTTACTTCTACAGCTCGATCAGTGACCAGCGATCCAATAAAGACTACTTCAAATTCACCCGATATATCAGGTCTGTTTCATTACCTTGCATTTGAATATTACATTAAATGTTCATATCTGTCTAACTGTCTATCTCTCTAACTGTCTAATTAGTATCAATCTTTTTTCGTAAATTGTTTCAGTTGTCTCCCTCTTTAACATGTCTCTGTGTCATCTTCTATCCATTATTCCATCTATCAATCCCTCTCTTGCTGTCTCTCTTTGTCTATATATTTATTTCTCTATTTGATCGAATTCCATCATGCTTACAAGTCACAGAGAATCCAAACATTAATTGCCCTTTGTGTTTGTATGTCTGTCCTCTCTGTGTCCGTTCACTTATCTCTCAATGTAATTCCTTATATCTACACATATACAAAACAATCAATTCTCTCTCTCTCTCTCTCTCTCTCTCTCTCTCCGTCTCTCTCTCTCTCTCTCTCTCTCTCTCTCTCTCTCTCTCTCTCTCTCTCTCTCTCTCTCTCTCGTGATTATTTCTAATTATCTCCTCCTTTTCCAATATCGTACCTCTCTACTCCATCAATCTATTCATTCATCTCTCCACCTTTCACTCTACTTAAATTATTATGCACATGTGATTTAATTCTTCCGAGAATAGATACACATTTCATATTTACACAGTCGCATTCATGAATTCATAAAGATAATATTTTTTTAATTCTACAGCTCGATCAGTGACCAGCGATCCAATAAAGACTACTTCAAATTCGCCCGATATCACAGGTCTGTGTTTCTACCTTGCATTTGAATATTATATTAAATGTTCATATTTGTCTATCTATGTATCTATCTATCTATCTACCTGTCTAATTAGTATCTTTTTTTTTTTTTCGTAAATTGTTTCAGTTGTCTCACTCTTTAACTTATCTAGGTGTCGTCTTCCATCTATTATTCATTCTATCAATTACTCTCTCTTTCTCTCTCTCTCTCTCTAGCTCTCTCTCTCTAGCTCTCTCTGTCTTGCTGTCTAACTATCCTTCTATTTCTTGGTAAATATGTCACTCTCTCTCTCTCTCTCTCTCTCTCTCTCCTTGTGTCAGTATATTTATTTCTCTATTTATTCGAATTTCATCACTTTTACAAGCCGCACAGCATTCATCATTAATCTCTCTCTGTGTTTGTCAGTATCTACACTCAGTGCCCGTTCACTTATCTCTCTATGTTTAGAAATTGAATCCATCTGAACAAATGCAAACCAATCAATGCAACTTTGCTTGTCTGTCTGTCTGTCTGTCTATCTCTCTCCATCTCGATCTTTCTCTCCCTCCATCTTGCTCTCTCTAACATGAATATTTCTAATTATCTCCTCCTTTTTTTATATTGTTCCTCAGTCCTCATTTAATCAATTCATTCACCTCTCCATCTTTCACTCTACCTAAATTATTATGCACATGTGATTTCATTCTTCAGAGAATAGATAGACACAATCATATTTACACAGTCGCATACATGAATTCATAAAGATATGATTTTTTTCTTTTACAGCTCGAACAGTGACCAGCGATCCAATAAAAACTACTTCATATTCGCCCGATATCACAGGTGTGTGTTTTTACCTTGCATTTGAATATTATATTAAATGTTTATAACTATCTGTCTAACTATCTATCTATCTATCTCTCTGTCTGTCTGTCTAATTAGTATCTATCTTTTTTCGTAAATTGTTTCAGTTGTCTCACTCTTTAAAATATCTAGGTGTCGTCTTCCATCTATCAATCCCTCCCTCTCTCTCTCTCTCTCTCTCTCTCTCTCTCTCTCTCTCTCTGTCTAGCACTTTCTGTCTCTTGCTGTCTAACTATCCTTCTAGTTGGTAAATATGTCACTCTGTCTGTCTCTCCTTGTGTCTGTATATTTATTTCTCTATTTATTCGAATTCCTTCAATTTTACAAGCCACATACCATCTAACATTAATTTCTCTCTGTGTTTGTCTGTATCTACTCTCAGTGCCCGTTCACTTATCTTTCTATGTTTAGAAATTGAATCCATCTGAACAAATGCAAACCAGTCAATGCAACATTGCTTGTCTGTCTGTCTGTCTGTCTCTCTCCATCTCGATCTATCTCTCCATCCATCTTGCTCTCTCTAAGGTGAACATTTCTAATTATCTCCTCCTTTTTTATATCGTTCCTCTGAAGATTTGAATGAATTGATCGATGGAAGACAGAGCAATGATAGAGTTAATTAATTAGATAAGTAGTTCGATTTACCATAGATAAATTGTGAGAGATGTGGAGAGATACCACGATGATGAATACGGCAATTTTGTTAAAGCCAATTTGACTGATTATATTCTTCTCACAGCTGATGATATTTAAAACTAGAACACAAAATACATAGTAACGTAACTGTGACAATAAAATCATTATATAATAATTCGACACTTTCATTTCGATTTCAGTTATTTTGTTCTTTTTCATTTGAAACTAGACTTCATTAACTTCAAAGATGTTGACCATCATATGCCACTGACTGAATTATGAGTGTTAGACATTGGACCATTAGATACCACTGACTGAATGATGAGTATCAAATACTGGACCATCATGTACTACTGACTGAATTATGAGTGTTAGACATTGAATCATCATGTACCACTGACTGAATGATGAGTTTTAGACATTGGACCATTAGGTAACATTTACATGAAATATGAATATCAAACGCTGGATCATAATGCACGAATGATGAGTATCAAATACTGGACCATCATGCACCACTGACTGAATTAACATTGTCAAATAGTGGCGACAACCAAAAATCAAATGATATTTCAGAAGTAACACTCGTTAAATTAATGTGTGTCAATGTCTACAAATAGATCTGAGATCTCGTGGTTTCTTCAAAAAAGTGACACTGACTAGAAGCAATGTTAGAATACAGTGAAAGATATGTAAATACGTCATAAATTTTAAAATGACACTGACTAGAAGTAATGTTAGAATACAGTGAAAGATATGTAAATACGTCATAAATTTTAAAATGACACTGACTAGAAGCAATGTTAGAATACAGTGAAAGATATGTAAATACGTCATAAATTTTAAAATCACCTGGAAAGACGTAGGAAATGAGATGGTCAATAACGTCAAAGAGTGTTTTATGTTTTGCCAAATCGAATAAAATATGTTTGAAGAACACAGTAAATTAAACAACACAAAGTTTTGAATCTCACTGGAAAACAGAAGTAAAATTCATTAATTGCTGTTTTAAGTAAAGACATTTTAAAATAGAGATTTGGGAAATGCTCTGCCATAATTAAACATTTTGTCAGCTTAAACAGTTTAAACACTCATAACATTAATTAAAATGAAAATACAAGAACATTTTTGGTTACATTAACTCTGTGAAAAATGGAATTCAACTTTAAAATTGTCAGTATGTAATTAAACAAGTAATTTTCTAAGCTAAACGGGTATTTGAAGTTTGCACCATTACAACAGTAAAGTTAAGAAAGAATTAAATATTCAAAAGCTATACCGATTGTTTGTAATTTTCAAATATTTTTTTTCAGTTAGCATGGCAACCAATCCAATTAACGACAACGTTAATCCAAACACTGAAGATGAGATAACTTTTACCACTGAATCGATCATCACAGTTGTCATCATTGGTGCGGTCATTGTTGTCTTCATCTTCGTGGCCTGCGTCGTATTTTACAGGAAGCTGAAACGACAGCGAGGTAAGCGAGAGAGAACTCTTAATGTTTCAGTGTTGTGTATTCATCTTAGTCGATAAAATACAGGAGGTAAGCGAGAGAGAACTCTTAATGTTTCAGTGTTCTGTATTCGTCTTAGTCGATAAACTACATGGAGGTAAGCGAGAGAGAACTATTAATGTTTCAGTGTTTTGTATTCGTCTTAGTCGATAAAATACAGGGAGGTAAGCGAGAGAGAACTATTAATGTTTCAGTGTTCTGTATTCGTCTTAGTCGATAAAATACAGGAGGTAAGCGAGAAAGAACTATTAATGTTTCAGTGTTGTGTATTCGTCTTAATCGATAAAATACAGGGAGGTAAGCGAGAGAAAACAGTTAATGCTTAGTGTTCTGTATTCGTGTTAGTCGAGGTACTACAGGGAGGTAAGCGAGAGAGAACTATTTAATGTATTTTTTTTAGTCGAATGTAGTTGTGTATATAGACAGTACCCTCTTGTAAGGCAGTAAGTTCCAGAAAACTTGAAGGCTTGATGTCAAAAAAACAACAACAAAAAACCAAGCTTGATCTTAAAGACTTGTGAGTAAATGTGGTTGTTAATGCGGCATTATATTGTAAAGACACATACACAAATACTTACACATTCATACAAAACAAATATACGCTTATGTGTATATATCTAATTATTTATATGCAAAGATGTACACACACACACACACACACACAAACACACACACACATACACACACACTCACACACACACACACACACACACACAACACACACACACACTGGACAGGACTGAAGTTGAGCGATACAGTAAGATTATCAGAGTACAGAATGAAATGGAGGAAGCTGGTTGTCAGGTCATCAGTGATGCCCCAACGGTCAGCAAGACTAAGGGATAGATAGATAGATCTCCTACACTCACATTTTGGAGTAATCACTTTACTCTGGTTTCTGTCAGTATTGCTCTTAATGTGCAGAACACAATTTCTTTAATGAATAGAAAAATTCATGTAATAGAAACAATGTACCATGGGGCGATGGCAATATAATTTCCACATATAGTACCCAAAACACACCCCTTGCCGCAGGAATGATGGCTATAAATACGCACTTCAAACACACCAGTGTACACATGCACATATATACTACACATCCTCAGGCAGAGATGATGGCTATACAATAAGTACTTTCAGACACATAAAAATTCACTCACCCACCAAAATAACTTCTAATGCTCGCTGACTCCCTTTCCTCTCAGCAAACTCTAAACAATTCTTTGAAATGATACAAATCAGACCCCACACAGCAAAGAAAATCAGAAAATAGTTATCAGATTTAGAAACATAAGGTACACACATCAAATTGATATGGATACCCAGTCACCCCCAAATCACAGGAAACTAAGCAACAGACAATTCGAGGGGGGGGGTCAAATTATTAAATCAAACATTTACTCACTGCAATCTACACAAGAGAACTAAGTTCAGAAACAAAGAAAAACTTCATGAAAACCTTCATCCTCACAACTCCTAACCTACACATCTATTAATATATCTATCTTTGTTTCTCTATCTCTCCTAGTGTTCTTCTCTCTCTAATTGCACTAATAAATACATTTGTACATATTATTACGCAATCATCTGTATAACTATTTTTCTCCAGCCCTGAATATAAACACACCTGCTATTGGTGGAGTGCAGACTGACACTGAAGACATTAACAATGGACAAGGAGCACAGATTAGTAGTGGACAAGGAGCACAGACCACCATTGGAACAAATTCTGGAACTGATTTGGCAGTCAACATGGAGCTTTCACAGATTAATCATGACGGCGATCCTTTTCCCTGTCAAAGTGAAGTTTCATTTCAACCCACTGCAGTCGATGATTTCGGATCAAGAGGTACTGCCGTGGTGCTACATCCCGACCCACACGTATTCGAGTGTCAAAACCCAGCGCCACCTTGGGGCTCGTATGTACAGCGTTCTCTTGAAAACGTGAATGAAAGCGAATTCTGATAAGTGACACTGGCATTTAATATCCATTGATGTATTCACGTGACACTGGCATTTAATATCCATTGATACGTGACACTGGCATTTAATATCCATTGATACGTGACACTGGCATTTAATATCCATTGATACGTGACACAGGCATTTAATATTCATTGATGTATTCACGTGACAAGGCATTTAATATTCATTGATGTATTCACGTGACAAGGCATTTAATATTCATTGATGTATTCACGTGACACAGGCATTTAATATTCATTGATGTAAACATGTTGGTGAAGTTCCTGGACATAGTTATAAACCACACCATGTGCACAGTAAAATGAATGAACGCAAACGGATTGTAAGAAGCCATGTTAATGACGGAGTGAACACTTGACAGAAGGTGAAAAGTTGAAAGATTTTATACTGCGTGATGATGCCTATGACGTCATAAAGTACAAACGTTTATTTTACACTTGTGAGTGTTTGCAGACTTCAAACTCGTTTCCTACGATGAATGTTTTGAACTAATAAATATATTTCTGTTTGCATTGCTATGATATGTACATAGACATTCGATCACATGATTTATAATTATTAATTCTATTTATATTATTCTAACATGAACACTAAAGGTATCAGTATAGTTTCGTAAACGAAGAATGACTTTGACGATATTTACGACACGATCAAAAGAAACTCAAAGAAAACCAACACAAAACAAAATACTAATATTTGAAAAGAAAGAAAAGAAATCCAACACAAAACAGCATAGTAATAATTTAAAGCTGTTTTCAACATGAGGATGAAATATTTTACATGACGCCAATGTTTAAATGTCATTCTAATGGAATATATTTGACCAGCCTGAAATATGTTATTCTGTTAAGTACATTAAATATAGATTTATTTGTTGTGTGAGAGTTGTTTTCACAGTATTATATTCTTTGATAAGTATTTTACACATACTATGTATTGTATGCAAATCTGTCTTTGTCCTGAATTAGTTCATGGCCCGATTTGACACAGTGACACATATTTCCTTTCTAAATGTTTGTGGCATTTCACACATTTATGTTGTCATGGAGTTGATTACTTAAATGGCAAGTATATATCCATGCACATGTTATATTTGCATTAAATTTATTTTATTGTCATAACCCTCCTCTTCCAACACGTGTGTTTGTTAAATTAAATTAATTTTATAAAGAAACGTTAACCCTCCTTTTCCAACACGTGTTTGTTAAACTAAATTTATTTTATAAAGAAACGTTAACCCTCCTCTTTCTTTTATATCTTTGTCGATCTTTGTTTAAAATCTAAGAGTTAATTTAAACTAAGTACATAAATGAAGCTAACAAATGTGATATGAATGCATGTGATGATTTTCACTGTGAGTTATTTATATAAGCTATAAAATTACATGACCTAATGGCCAACTTGTATTTATTGGACAATCTAGTACAGAAATTGAATCTAATGACCTCATAATAGTGTGCTATCGTTTCTGCAGTGGACAATCAACAGTATTTGGCTGTTCCTTGCCATACACTTATAAACAATATGAATTCTTTACTACTTCTTTCTTCTGGACTGAATCACTTTGTAGTTTTAAGTGCACAAGTTCATTTCTTGAATGAAAATAACTTTTTAAAAAAAAGTTTGGCAGATAATATATAAAGTGAAAACATTGAAGTATCATGGTGTGTAAGATTTTATTGTCATATTCCTCTAGAAATAAAGATAAAACTTTGTAAACTCAAGGTGTGTAACATTTGATTGTCATAACCCTCTAGAGATAAAGATAAAACGTTGTAACCTCTACGTCTGTAGTGCTTGATTATCATATCCCTCTAGAGATACAGAAAGAACGTTGAGGATTCATTTCGAAATTTTCATCTTTAGTTTTGAATATTAATTCTGATAGGTAATATGTATCTCAAGATTAGAATATTAATTATGTTAGATAGATGTGTGACTCCAAACGCCACATTAGTTATTAATCACCCATAACTAATTACAAGTGATAAGAATCTTATGTTATTAATAATAATCCTTAAGACACCACTCATCTTTCTCACTTGGCGGCTATATGTGCACTGTAAACGATTTCTCTCTTCCACAGTATTAAAGACAAACATTTACGGTCACACAATATTTCCTGGTGGAAAACGTCTTAGCAAAGGAGAAGACAAATCCGTCTTTAGTCTATATTTAGCAAGCCCCCATCCACCCACTGTCTCTCCAACATACGACTTTCAATATGTGTAAGAAGGTCAATAAATTCATTAAATCATCAACCAAATATACAACATATGAATAAGATGAAAAGAGCGTTGACATTTACATCACTGCACTATCAAGCACATCAAAAGGAATGTTCTTGTATACTATTCCTCACACCATGAAGGATGATAAGAAACTTTCATGATGCTCAAAACCAAACTTAAGCCACAAATTTCCACTGATTTAGCTCTCACGGGAATTCACAGGAATCAACTTACAGCAACAAGTTTTACTCACATGTTACCGACATCGTTGGATTCACACACCAACGTGATCTAGTAATCATCAAATCCTTGTGAAAAGACCAGACAATTCAGAGACATTCTTTCTCTGAAGTTGAATAATTGTGGGATAATCTACTGAATACAGAATATCACCACATTTATGCATATTGAAATCGGGCAAATGGAGGAAAGGAACTGAAACACCTCACTCCAAATCATTATCTCAGATTTGCCTTTCCTCATCAAGTTATGATATACTCCTTCAAATGCTGCAATAACGTCTTTAAAACTTGGATGCATTTTTCCAGGGTCTGGAATATGTCATCCATGACATTAGAGATAAATTCTTCTCTTATGGGCTCAGTGAGCAATCTCTTCATCTTAATGAAAACAGCTGGTGCTATAAGGATGCCAAATGACATTTCCCACCATTGATAATGGCCATCAGGTGTACTGAATGCTAATTTTGGTCTCTCTTCCTCAAAGATTGGAATTTGCCATATACCTTTCCGCAAATATCTAATTTAGAAACATTCTGCTCCACTCAACTGAGCGAAAAGGTTCTCTGCTTCAGCATCGGTTCAGCTGAAAAAAACAATCAACTTGTTCAGCTGTCTGTAGTCCATACAAAATTGGTGCATCCCGTCCTTCTTAACTAGGACAATATTCTTGAGACCAAACTCAAGCCACAAAATTCTGCTGTATTGGAATTCACATGAATCAAATTACAGCAACACGTTTTACTGATAAGTTGCTGATAATTCACATACCAGTGTAATCTAGTAGAGCACAATGTCACAACTGTCTGAAGCGAAAAGGAAAAGCTGTGCTTTCTCATAAGGTAATAATCACTTTTACGACTAGACTCGAGTTATGTTCAAATGTCTTTCTTTATCAGCCAGTTAATTTACCATAAGCTAATAATCACTTTTACGACTAGACTCGAGTTATGTTCAAATGTATTTCTTTATCAGCCAGTTAACTTACCATAAGCTAACGATCGCCGTTATGATCAGGCTTGCGTTACGTCAAAATCAAAGTGATTAGAATATAACACTTTCTTCAATAGATAAGTTTTGATCTGTCCACATTGGATAAAATGTAACAATCATACTGTGTGATGTATACCAGTTAACAATCATATTGTTTGATGTATTTGTAGTCACAACCCTACTGTGTGATGTATACCAAGTAACAATCATACTGTGATGTATTCTACGTAACAACCATACAGTATAATGTATTCCAAGTTACAACCATATTTTATTTTCTATACCAAGTTACAACCGTATTTTATTATCTATACCAAGTTACAACCATATTTTGTTATCTATACCAAGTTACAAACATATTTTATTATCTATACCAAGTTACAACCATATTTTGTGATCTATACTAAGTTACAACCATATTTTGTTATCTATACTAAGTTACAACCATATTATATTATCTATACCACGTTACAACCATATTTTATTATCTATACCAAGTTACAACCATATTGTATTATCTATACCAAGTTACAACCATATAGTGTGATGTATTTGAAGTAACAATCATATTATCTGATGTACCATTAAAATAAATTAATCTTGTAAATGTATTAATGTGTGCATGGGGTGAGTAAATGCAAATTAAAATATATGTGTATCATTCGAAATTGTGTTTAAAGGGTTGACTCATGTTTTTTATGTTAGTTTCTAACTTAGGAAAACACTTTTTCTTGCACTAATGAAAATGTATATAATAGCGTATTTCTGCCTATCTTTATTATGTGTATATGAACAATGCACATATTCAAGCTTGCGTGTACACATACACGCGCGCACACACACACACACACAGTAGGCAGATATGGATGATAGTTATTATGTTTAAGAACAAACTTATTTTTGAGAATTTTGTTCTAGTTCTTTTTAACATACCTTTCGTAATTCTAGTGTTTTAAATTCCAGTTTTGCTCTTTCACACTTGTCTTTTCTTTCTAGTTCTACTCTTTTATCTGCATAACTTATAGCATATTCTATTGCTTCGCTACCCAAAAGACCCAAGCTACTCGCTCCTTCCATTCCTCCCATCTCTTTCTAACTTCCATCGAATTTTCCTTTTTCTACTTCAAAAATCGCAAGTTACCTACCATGGTCGTGCAACAAGCTGACTGATTTTTAAAAAAAGTATGTCACACACACACACACACACACACACACACACACACACACACACACAATAAAGAAACTGATAACTTTTCAATCTACTTACTTAAAATTCACAATCAATGTAAACAATATAATCTCTACACATCAATAATTGAAAATATGGTAATACATGTTTCAATGTAATATGCAATCAATAACATAAATCAAAACGTTAATCAAATCAAATTTCAGTAGAGAAAAACTGATAGACAAAGCAAAAGTTCTTGATAGTGATATAAAAATAACGAGTGAGATAAGACTGCTTTCTAAATGTCTATTCCACTTGTCAAATGTATCTCTTTCTAGCTCTGATTTAGTCTGGGCTTTCATTCCATTCTAAACTCAACAAAATTTTAACAATTGTTTTCTACAATTACTAATTTCAACACAATGACAATTAGTTTCATAAATGTGGGCATACTTTTTGACACTTCTCTCTCCATTAACACTAGAAATATGGGCATGCTTTTTGACACTTCTCTCTCCATCAACACTAGAAATGTGGGCATGCTTTTTGACACTTCTCTCTCCATCAACAATAGAAATGTGGGCATGCTTTTTGACACTTCTCTCTCCATCAACACATCAACTCTTGTAGAACAGCATATGTTCCCTCACTACTGATGTTACAAAATCCCTTATAACTGGTTTTCTCTCATCTTGGTTGTTCACTGATACTCTCTTGTCGTGTATGTTCACTGGTATTATACCGTGTGTCCACTAGTACTCTATTATTACGTGTGATTGCCGGTACTCATCTCGCGTTGTTCACTGGTACTCTTTCATCATGTGCATTCGCTGGTAATCTCGTCTTTTATGTTCACTGTTATACTCAAGTCTTGAGTGTTCACTGTTAAAATCTCGTCTTGTATGTGCCCTGGTACTCTCATTTTTTGTTTGGCAGTGCACTTTCATCTTGTGGTGTTCACTGGTATTCTCTCATTTTGTGTGTTCACTGGTACTTTCTTGTTTGTTCACTTATGCTCTTTCATTGGTACTCTCTTAATTTTTGTTTTTCTGGTACCCTCATATGTTTTCACTGGTACTCTCTTATATGTTCACTCATAATCTCTCACTTTGTGTGTTCACTGGTACTCTCATTTTAGTGTTAACTGGTATTCTCATGTCCCCTGCTACTCTCTCATTTTGTGTTCACTGGTACTCGTGTTTTTAATGGTACTCTATTTACTTGTGTTCACTGGTATTCTCGTATATTGTGTGTTTACTCATATTCTCTTTTATGTTCATTGGTATTCTCTTGTGTATTTCCTGTACATGGAACTCTCCTGTATTTTCACTAGTACTCTATCTTGTATTCACTGGCAGTCTCTTATCTTGGTGTGTTCACTGGTACTCACTTATCTTGGTGTGTTTACTGGTACTCACTTATCTTGGTGTGTTTACTGGTACTCACTTATCTTGGTGTGTTTACTGGTACCCTCTCTTCGTGATTAGTGTAACTCATTTTTCTCTGGTCTCCACAGATAGTGGAGAAACTTCGAAAGGTCCACCCAACACTAAAGCAAGAATTATTCTCACAGCTGATCATATCATTCCATTCTCCAGTCTTCACTGGCTTTCTGTTTACAACAATACAGGTGAACAATAGCAGCTATTAAAATAACTGCTCATAGAACAGGTGAACAACAATATCTTTTAAAATAAATGTTCATAGTAGAACAAATACAGGTGAACAACTATATTTTAAAATAAATGTTCATAGTAGAATACAGGTGAGAAGCAATAGCTTTTTTAAAGAAATGCTTTTGTTTTTAATTTCCTCGTAAAGAAATGGTCAAAATTATTTTTCGATCTGTCGGCTTGAGTCCTATAAAAGTCCTATCCAATTTGGCAGCAAACATCAGCATAAAAATGTAACAATACAAAGTACATTTGTTTAATTCAAGGACTTTTCAATGCCTTGAAAATTTAATGATGTATAAAATTCAAGCAGTTTTTAAACTTAAACAGACCTTGCACGCAGATAATGAACGGAGTCAAAAGGAAGCCGACATACATCTAACGTTTCTTTTTCGTTTTGTTTTTTTTTCTTCCCCCTCCCCCTAGTATTGAAAAATTGATTGCGTACAAAATATTGTACATATGCAGTAACATCCAAAGAAATATAAAGAGCTTAGCCACAATAGATGTGCACTGCGCATTTAATCACACTTTATTCTCCTTTTTCCGCAAAATGTCAAAGTGCACCTTTGCCAGGCTAAGGTCATGCTGTCAAGGAACGTGCACTCGCTAGTTTTCGGCATATCACGTGACGTGTTGATAGCTCCACATGCTAGCATGCATAAGTCCAGCAGTCGGTAGCCCTTGGTCAGTCTACTGCATGCGTGTTGGTTGCCATATGACTTGTCCGACCCCTGGGGTGTCGCTGAATGAGGAAGACGGCAACACCCAAACTGTCGCCATGTGGTTAAAATCAATCTGAAATTATGTAAGGATTATTGATGGACGAACTGTATCTTGGGTCACCGTGCCCTCTCACTGAGTACTTTGCAACCTTCAATGCTCTCCCACTTAATTTGTGAATGGGTGGTGTGTGTGCTTTTCTCGCACACAAACACATTCATTAAATATCAAATGTTCCTCTAATAACTCGTCACGAACACGTATTAAATCATTTCCTCTAATACCTCGTCACGAACACACATTAAATAACAATCATTTCCTCTAATACCTCGTCACGAACACACATTAAATAACAATCATTTCCTCTAATACCTCGTCACGAACACACATTAAATAACAATCATTTCATCTAATACCTCGTCACGAACACACATTAAATAACAATCATTTCCTCTAATACCTCGTCACGAACACACATTAAATAACAATCATTTCCTCTAATACCTCGTCACGAACACACATTAAATAACAATCATTTCCTCTAATACCTCGTCACGAACACACATTAAATAACAATCATTTCCTCTAATTTTGTACTCGCACTCACCAATCAAATAACAACATGCGGTGAATCTCCTTTTTTTATCGATAGGCTATCAATTAGTCTCTCTACAATCAGCCAATCTCTCTACATTCAACTAATTTCTCCTAACCGATATCACATTCAGCTAGTCTCTCTATATTTATTTCATCACTCTTTTAACGATATCATGTTCAGCTAGTCTCTCAACAATCAGCTAATCTCTACATTCAACTAATTTAACCAATATCACAATCAGCTGGTCTCCCTACACAAAAAAATCAACTAATCTCTCTACATTCAGCAAATCTCTCTATATCCATTTCATCTCTCTCTTAACCGATATCACATTCAGCTATTCTCTCTTATATTCAGATACTATCTTTATATTCATTTCATCTCTCTCTCTCTCTCTCTCTCTCTCTCTCTCTCTCTCTCTCTCTCTCTCTCTCTCTCTCTCTCTCTCTCTCTCTCTCTCTCTCTCTCTCTCTCTTAACCGATGTCACATTCAGCTTGTCTCTACATTCATGCAATCTCTAAATTAGCTAATTTCTCTGTAGTCACTTCATCTCGACGTCACATTAAACGAATCCATACATTAATTTCATCTCTCTCTTTTTAACCAATATGACAATGAACAAATCTCTCTCCATGTGCATAGTGTTATGCCTGTCTAACTGTACCTGTACAGTGAAAGTGAATGTGCATAGTGGTCTGTCTGTCTGTCTGTACCTGTACAGTGAAAGTGAATGTGCATAGTGGTATGTCTGTCTATCTGTACCTGTACAGTGGTAGTGAATGTGCATAGTGGTATGTCTGTTTATCTGTACCTGTACAGTGGTAGTGAATGTGCATAGCGGTATGTCTGTCTATCTGTACCTTACAGTGGTAGTGAATGTGCATAGTGGTATGTCTGTCTATCTGTACCTGTACAGTGGTAGTGAATGTGCATAGTGGTATGTCTGTCTATCTGTACCTGTACAGTGGTAGTAAATGTGCATAGTGGTATGTCTGTCTATCTGTACCTGTACAGTGGTAGTGAATGTGCATAGTGGTATGTCTGTCTATCTGTACCTGTACAGTGGTAGTGAATGTGCATAGTGGTATGTCTGTCTATCTGTACCTGTACAGTGGTAGTGAATGTGCATAGTGGTATGTCTGTCTATCTGTACCTGTACAGTGGTAGTGAATGTGCATAGTGGTATGTCTGTCTATCTGTACCTGTACAGTGGTAGTGAATGTGCATAGTGGTATGTCTGTCTATCTGTACCTGTACAGTGGTAGTGAATGTGCATAGTGGTATGTCTGTCTATCTGTACCTTACAGTGGTAGTGAATGTGCATAGTGGTATGTCTGTCTATCTGTACCTGTACAGTGGTAGTGAATGTGCATAGTGGTATGTCTGTCTATCTGTACCTTACAGTGGTAGTGAATGTGCATAGTGGTATGTCTGTCTATCTGTACCTGTACAGTGGTAGTGAATGTGCATAGTGGTATGTCTGTCTATCTGTACCTGTACAGTGGTAGTGAATGTGCATAGTGGTATGTCTGTCTATCTGTACCTGTACAGTGGTAGTGAATGTGCATAGTGGTATGTCTGTCTATCTGTACCTTACAGTGGTAGTGAATGTGCATAGTGGTATGTCTATCTGTTCCTGTACAGTGGTAGTGAATGTGCATAGTGGTATGTGTGTCTATCTGTACCTGTACAGTGGTAGTGAATGTGCATAGTGGTATGTCTGTCTATCTGTACCTGTACAGTGGTAGTGAATGTGCATAGTGGTACGTCTGTCTGCCGGTAGGCTACAAATAGAGCGACAGTGATTTTGTATAGTATTATATCTGTCTGCCTGTACATATAGAGAGACACCGAATGTGTATAGTGTTATGTCTGTCTGCCTGTATATATAGAGCAATAGGAGCTATGCATAGTGTTATGTCTGTCTATATGTACATATAGAGCGTTAGTGAATGTGTATAGTGCTATGTCCGTACTTATAGTGCGATAATAGTTGTGTATGGTGTTATATATGTCTGCCGTTTTGTACATAAAGAGATAGAAGCTGTGTATAGTGTTATGTCTGTCTGCCTGTACATAGAGAGCGTTAGTGATTGTATATAGTGTTATGTCTGTGTCTGCCTGTACATACAGAACGATATATGTATAGTTTCGTGTCTGTTTATCTGAACGTGTACTCGAAACGGGGTATAGTATTATGTGTCTCTGCCTGTATGGATGCTGGATCTCTTTCTCTTTTGTGGTTATGCTGGATCTCTTTCTCTTTTGTGGTTATGCTGGATCTCTTTCTCTTTTATGGTTATGCTGGATCTCTTTCTCTTTTGTGGTTATGCTGGATCTCTTTCTCTTTTGTGGTTATGCTGGATCTCTTTCTCTTTTGTGGTTATGCTGGATCTCTTTCTCTTTTGTGGTTATGCTGGATCTCTTTCTCTTTTGTGGTTATCTTAGACACGCACGAGTTTTACAGACGTTGGTACAAAGGAAGTGTAATAAAGCAATTGTTATATGATTTGAGTTTACAGCCCAGTCTGACAGAAAAAAAGCTCTAGTTAGTGGGCTTAACATCTAGTCATTCACCCGACAGATAATTCTATACGCTACTGATCACGCCCACTGACAATCCGACCCCTAAAGTTACTGTTTCTAACACTCTCAGCGGCGATATATTTATTAATAAATTTATAAATTATTTCAGAAGCATTTCCTTATTCCTATTGTAACTTGCATTCATGTATGAACTATTTATAGTCTCTTAGAGCCAACACAGTTAAGATGGAAACTTTGTACCTGCAGAAGTGACATTTGAAGTGAACAAACGACACAATAATTATGTACTTGTTTTCAAACATTTGTACTTGTATCGGCTATGTGACTGTTAGAGAAAAATATATAACATTAATAGATTACACCATTCGTATTTTATTCTAAAATGTATTTTTTTTTTGTCAGGAAGTGAGCACAGAAATTTGATGAGGGAGAGTACCTAACCAATAGGCTTTGGCAGTGTGCATGTGGGAAAACAAAAATATTTAAGCAAAAACCTTAGCAGTGTGTATGTGGGCAAACAAAAGTACTTAAGCAAAGAACTTAGTGTGTATGTGGGCAAACATAAGTACTTAAGCAAAGACCTTGGCAGTGTGTATGTGTGCAAACATAAGTACTTAAGCAAAGACCTTGGCAGTGTGTATGTGGGCAAACAAAAGTACTTAAGCAGTGTGAATATGTGGGTTAATGTTATTTGTGGGCAAACAAAGGTACTTAAAGAAAGACCGTGTGGGTCAACTAAAGTATATAAGCAATGAACTTTGCTGTGCATGTGTGGGCCAACTAAAGTATATAAGCAATGAACTTTGCTGTGCATGTGTGGGCCAACTAAAGTATATAAGCAATGAACTTTGCTGTGCATGTGTGGGCCAACTAAAGTATATAAGCAATGAACTTTGCTGTGCATGTGTGGGCCAACTAAAGTATATAAGCAATGAACTTTGCTGTGCATGTGTGGGCCAACTAAAGTATATAAGCAATGAACTTTGCTGTGCATGTGTGGGCCAACTAAAGTATATAAGCAATGAACTTTGCTGTGCATGTGTGGGCTATTGTGTACGGTGTGGCAAACTAAAGTGCATAAACAAAGACCTTGACACTGTGTATGTGTGAGTAAAATAAAGTATATAAGCCCATAATAAAATGAAGAAATGGGAATAGTTTTTCAACTGTTTGATGTGGGCTTCTGTTTCCAGTCAGTCAGATTGGTGTGGGCTTATGTTTCCAGTTAGTCAGATTGCTTTCTGTGGGCTTCTGTTATCAGTCATATTGCTTGTATTGGGTTTTTGTTTCTACTCAGTCAAAATTGTTTGGTGTGGGCCTTTGCCGCTAGGCAATGATTTAAATAAATGCATACAAGGGGATAGAAGAAAAATACGAGAGTTGACATTAGGAAATCAAATATAAACATCATCATATTACGTAATGATACAATGAAATTGCATGTTAATGTTATAAAATTGCGGATTAACAAATGACGTGTGAAATAATAAAATTATGTATGGGCGTCATAAACTTATATATACAGAGAGAAAAAAACCAATATAAATTTAGGTTTTCATTCTTGTCAATAAATGTGTAGATTACAGTTTTCTCTTTTAATGAATTTGTAAATGTCTATCACCTGTCCTAACCTCAACATTAGCTGTCCTAATCTCAACATTAGCTGTCCTAACCTCAACATTAGCTGTCCTAATCTCATCAACACTTGTCTATCGACTGGCTTAGCTATATCAACATTTGTCTATCAACTGTCTTAATCTAAAACGCGAAAGCGGCGGAAGCCGGAAGCGTTCCCCACATTCAACAACAACTGTCTTAATCTTAACTTCCTCAGCATTTGTCTATCAGCTGTCCTACTTTATGATAATTATGAGTTATCCACCAATGTTTCCAACCTGCTAGCAATTATGTCCTACTTCCCGATTTGACTCTGAATCTATCTATCTATCTATCTATCTATCTATCTATCTATCTATCTATCTATCTATCTATCTATCTATCTATCTATATATCTATCTATCTATCTATCTATCTATCTATCCATCCATCTAGCTAGCTAGCTATAATGTATGTTTACCACTCTGCTTATGTTTATACTGCTTGCCTACAAACCTATATGTATGTCCGTACTTTAATCATCAACACCAATTCCATCAGCAGCATTATCATCATCGTCATCATCATCGTCGTCATCATCATCATCATCGTCGTCGTCATCATCATCATTATTGTTATTATTGTGTCACGGCTGCGTTCGTCGATTGTATGAGGATGCACGAATGAGTAACTGTTCTTTCCCAGTCGGCATTTAGCAAGTCACGTGGTGTCAACGACTTGAGCCGTGGTAGGGATTAACCAGCATCTCGCGCAGTGGTAGCACTTAATCCGATCAGGAGTCGTGCTGACCAGTTGTGTATAAAACCTTAGCTCGCACGACAGTGAATGTAAACTGAGCTTCAGGGGTGACAATCAAGTTGCTTAACAAGCGATCAAGCTCTAAGAAACTATACAATAGCACCTTTGGACCCAAGCCTGGGATTTAAGTCGTTTTTCGACTCGGACCTGTTTAAACTAGGTAGTTCGTCTTGGGTCTCCGGAATAGGTCTGAACTTAGTCCATCTCTCACTCAGCTGAGAGAAAGGCACTTTGGGACGTCACGAATCGGTCATGCTTCATTGCTTTCGAAATGTGTTGATTATTAAAATGGAGCTCAGTTATCTGTACACAGTGTCCGTCGGAATGACGGGTAAGCATTCACTTTAATTATTCTAAATATGAATAATTTAACTCTATAAATTTATTTAGATTCATTTTACTCTGGAATTTTGTTTCTTGTTTTTGTTTGTATATTTCTTTTGGAATTTATATTTTTCGTGCTTTTGTTTCTATTTCTATAATATTTATTTTCCACACTTTGAAATGACAAGGAGGTGCTTTTTTAATCATTAGTTTTGCATTCTTTATTTTTTCTCATTATATACGCACACTTTCAAATAAAGGAGATTGCTTAATTATGACTTTTGCACTCATTACTTCCTTTTCTCATTATATACGCACACTTTCAAATAAAGGAGATTGCTTAATTATGACTTTTGCACTCATTACTTCCTTTTCTCATTATATACGCACACTTTCATCACGTGTAAAGCGTAATTAATTGTTTCGACTGTCGTTTATTTCTATCTTGCAGTCATTGTTCAATTAAAATAAAACTAATGCATTCTTCATATCTATGAAATACTCAAAGTGATATTTTATTATTATATGATTGTTAGATTGTTGCAGTGTAAATGAGATTTTTAAAAATCTAATAATACCAAAAACCATAAACTTTACTTATTTAATTTGATTGTGGGAATTTGCTGGTAGGCAGATTGCTTGGATGTATGTGAAGTAAATGTTCATTTGTTTGCATGTTAGATCAGTTGTATGCTTGGATCGGTTGCAAGTCTGTACGTTAGATCGGCTGTATGTCAGTGTATGTATGTTAGACTGGTTGTATGCCTATTTGTTAGATTGGGTGTATGTCAGTGTTTGTATGTTAGATTGGTTGTATATCCTGTATGCTTGTATATAGATTGTATTTTATATTTGGATAAATTATGAATTCTGCATATATGTCAATAATAACTTTGCTCTTATATAAATTTATGAATTCTGCATTTACGTCAATAATAAATTTGCTCTTATATAAATTTATGAATTCTGCACTTACGTCTATAGTACATTGTGTACTCTTACATGAAATGTGATTTTTGATCAAACGTAAACTGTCACCTTTTGTTTATAGGTATAATGTATTATCATTTGTAATTTTTGTTCACAGTCACTTTCCTTATGCTCTACTTTAGTAGCAGCCAGGCTTTCGTCACAGACATTCATTGTAAGTGACAGTTATCATCACCTTTTTACATTCCACGTAATTTATGTACATGTTCTCTCTCTCTCTCTCTCTCTCTCTCTCTCTCTCTCTCTCTCTCTCTCTCTCTCTCTCTCTCTCTCTCTCTCTCTCTCTCTCTCTCTCTCTCTCTCTCTCTCTCCCTTCTCTCGAAATCTTATTATCTCATATATGCTGACATAATGACATAATTATAATCTCACCAAAGCTTCTCTCTCATTTTATATTTCTCTCTTTCACATAACACAGTGTAATAAATTATTTCTTTCACATAACATTGTAATAAATTTTCTCTTTCACATATCACAGTTTAATAAATTCTCTCTTTCACATATCACAGTTTAATAAATTCTCTCTTTCACATAACACAGTATAATAAATTCAATATGCGTGTGATAAGCAAGTGGAGTGAGGAGTATTGTCGTTACTTTACGTTATTTAAGTTGTGCTTTTCAGAGCTGGTGGTGGGTGGAGTTGGGAGATTATGTATGTATGTATGTTTGTAGAGAGACAATGAAAGAGAATATTTATCAGATTTAACTTTAGTTTAAAAAGAAATTATATAATTTAGGTGAGGGAATATCATTGCTCTTAGTATCTATGTATAGTTTTCTAGCTCCATCTGTGTATAACGCTATACCTTTGAGCACGTGAGGTTTCTTCACATGGCCAGCTTTACCCTTGAGCACGTGGGAAATTTTTGGAGCATTGCTAAAGCGTCCTTGCTCTTCGAGCACGTGGGAGGTTTTTACATGGCCAACTTTGTTGCATTGCCACGTTCAAATTCCTCATTTATAAAAAACTGACGGTCGAGGTCATTTGCTCGAATTTTCACTCACGATGTGATTTATAATCAAATACTTGGGAGTTTGGGGAGGCATATGGCCAGCTTTATGCTACATTGTCGCGTTCATGGAGAAGGAAGGAAGGAAAGGCGGGAGGGGAAAGGAAGGAAGTTTTCACGTGCCCACTTTATGTTACATTGTCGCGTTAATGAAACAGAGACAACATCAAAGTATTCATTTTATTAAAAAAAAAAACGACAGTAAAGGTCATTTTGTAAATGATGCTCGAATTTTAACTATGTAACCGCAATGAAACCTTTCGATAAACAGATTCATTTATGTTCCTAGCAATGCATTTATTTTAATTTTCCACCCGTCGGCAAATATTCTAGTTTCAACTTAACAACGAATGAGGTTAGTTGAAGGACTATCACTGTTATTAATATTTAACTTAACAACGAATGAGGTTAGTTGAGGGACTATCAATGTTATTAATATTTCAACATAACAAAGAAGGAGTTAATAATAATTGCTAGCGATTTAAAAAATAATAATAAAAACTTATTAATAAAGACAGATATAATTATCACTGCTAGCGTTCGAATATAACTTAATAAGAGAGAAGCAGGATAATTATCAATGGTAGTGTTGTTCAAAAATAGCTTAATAGGCCGGAAGCAAGATAATTTTAAGTGGAGCGTTGTTCAAACATAATAGGCCGGAGACAGGATAATTTTCAGTGGTAGCGTTGTTCAAATATAATAGGACGGAGACAGGATAATTTTCAGTGGTAGCGTTGTTCAAATATAATAGGACGGAGACAGGATAATTTTCAGTGGTAGCGTTATTCAAATATAATAGGACGGAGACATAATTTTCAGTGGTAGCGTCGTTGCTCAGACGTGACATGAGGAATGAAGACTAAAACGTAATTTAAGGGAAATCATTATCAGTTGTATCTTTATTCGAAATAAAAATGATAAAGGGTTGAAAAGGTTTTCTGTTCAACAGAACTAACACTAATATTATAGGGTTGAAAAGGCTTTCTGTTCTACAGAACACTAATATTATTCAAGACAACGTGATAAGTGCGCGTGTGTTTGGAAATAATTATTAGTCTAGCTTATTTATTAGTCTAGCATATTTATTAGTCTAGCTTATTTATTACAAGTACATTTTAAATTTTATTTATATATTGTTTGCTTGGGATAATAATTATCAGTTATTATGATAAGCGCGGGAATAATTTATCAATATTAACATTCTTAATACAGGCAAGGGGAAGATTTGCGGGCTAACTTTTTAAAACAAGAAACGAAAGTGAACCGACATGTTGAATTAAAAATAAATAATTTGTTAAACTGATAAACCAAAAATTAAGTCATAAATACAATACTAATATTTTTAAATTTTTAACAGCGTCTGCCTACCAGTTGAGATGTGGCGCGAGTTTTGGAAAGGAACCGAACTATAACGACAAGAACTGCTCTACATTCTTCGACTGCAACAAACAAAGTCTGCAAAATTGCCCCAGTGGCTTGAAGTTCAGCTTCGCGCTTAAAGAATGCGTGGAATTTGAAAGAGGAATGTGTGAAAAACAACTGGAAAACTTCTCTTCTAATCGTCAAGACTCCAATAAACACACATTAGCTCTTTCATCATACCACCTCGGTAAGACTCCAATAAACACACATTAGCTCTTTCAGCATACCACCTCGGTAAGACTCCAATAAACACACATTAGCTCTTTCAGCATACCACCTCGGTAAGACTCCAATAAACACACATTAGCTCTTTCAGCATACCACCTCGGTAAGACTCCAATAAACACACATTAGCTCTTTCAGCATACCACCTCGGTAAGACTCCAATAAACACACATTAGCTCTTTCAGCATACCACCTCGGTAAGACTCCAATAAACACAAATTAGCTCTTTCGTCATACCACCTTGGTAAGACTCCAATAAACACACATTAGCTCTTTCATCACCACCTTGATAAGACCGCAGCATATTCAACGTAAGGCAGCAGTTACTATAGGATACACTTACCGCAGTTAGGGCAATATAAACTGACAGATTTTGTCTAGGGCCTAGGTATTCGCGACCCTACCGCACGAATGTCATTGATCATCGAATACTCAGTAGCCGTACCAGTAATCATGACAAAATCTTTAGCCATGTCAGTAATCATGATAAAATCTTTATCCATGTCAGTAATTGTGACAAAATCTGTAGCCATGTCAGTAAGTGTGACAAAATCTGTAGCCATGTCAGTAATTGTGACAAAATCTGTAAGCCATGTCAGTAATTGTGACAAAATCTGTGCATCGAGTCATCTGTAGCCGTGCCAGTAATCATGTTGAAATTTGTACATTCAGTACCCTGTAGCCATGCCATTATGCCATGATGATATTGTAAAAATGAGTTAGCACAATTTGTACCTTGCCATTATGCCATGATGATATTGTAAAAATGAGTTAGCACAATTTGTACCATGCCATTATGCCATGATGGTATTGTTAAAATGAGTTAGCACAATTTGTACCATGCCATTATGCCATGATGATATTGTTAAAATGAGTTAGCACAATTTGTACCATGCCATTATGCCATGATGATATTGTTAAAATGAGTTAGCACAAGTTGTACCATGCCATTTGTGGTGATCAGTTTGCATAGGATCACACTTTAACTGGTTTAACTTGCTTCAAAGAGTACTGTCACATTCAGGGTTTGTTTAATGACCCTGTTGCAGTATTAGACTCAGAATTATTAATCATGATTTTTTAAAAAAATGCTCTAATACTGACAACAGCTCATGCGGCATAATAGGCCCTTCAGTCTCTATATTAGATCCATTCTTTGGTACCTTTTAATCATCTGGCATAGTGAAATACAAATTAGCTGATATACCTTGAGTTGGCAATGTTATCTTTCCTTTACATTTTGACTGATTTTTCTCTTGCAGGAAGATTAGAGGGGTCAGAAGGATCAGAGCAGTCTGAAGGATCAGCAAGATTAGAGGAGTCAGAAGGATCAGCAGAATCAGGTGTGTCTGAAGGATCAGATGCCTCTGAAGGATCAGAGGGTTCAGAAACATCAGATGGGTCCGAGGGTTCAGAAGGGTCTGAAGGCCACGTTTGTGAGATAGCGTACGGGGTTGAACCCAACTATGAGGACAACGAAGAGTGCAAATCCTACTGGAGTTGTGAGGACTATGTTGGAACTTTGCAGCACTGTCACGGCACCGATCAGTTTCATTTCCAGTACAAAGAGTGCATGAATGACGATGACGTGTCATGCTGGTTGCAGATGGAAAAGCATTACCATGGTTTCTATGACATGCTGAAAACCGAAAGTAGTAAATCTGGCAAGTACTTTTGTACTTAAATATAGTCTCGTGACAAGTTAGCTTTCTGGTTCTAAAGTGCTTTACCTGTGATGTAAGATTTTAGTGCCTTACGCCTAATATGTTTACAGCACCTTAACATCTCATAAGAATTTTAGTGTCTTAAGTCTTAATATATGGACTTAAACCCTGATGTTGAAAGTGTGTCAACCCATGTTATGATTAGAGTGCTCTAGAAGGCAGTTGTAACATTTAATTTATTGTTTGTTGCTTCCTGTTTATCGGTAATTTCATTTTTTTTTGTTTATAAATCACTTCACTTGAAAGTCATTTCTATTATATAAGTCAAATTTATCTATTTTGACCACTTTATTTTCCACCTCACTTATTACCTCAGTTTTTCCTTCATTCCTCATCTATCTTCTTCTTACTCCTCACCTCACTTAATGCCACTCATCACTTCCTTGCAATAAGTATTAGTTAGAATTAAACAGTTACCATAAAAAAAAACTGCAAACAAGCCAAGGTGACTGAAATTACAGGTAAGAAGGCAACATTTCATTCGTTGATTTTTTTCACTTCAGTCTACACCTAACTCTTCACAGTCACTTCCCATCTCTCTGCTTATTTCACTCCTCACTTTAGTCTCCACAATCTTTTTTCTTCACTCTGCATCTCACTCCTCACCTGAATTCCCACCTCACATTCCCCTGTCAGCATTGTTCGATGATATGCATACTTGTGTTGATTGTAATGTTTGCAATACATACTATAGTTTGAGTGAAAGCTATAATACGGTAGTTGAAGTTCATCAACCATGAAATACTAATATATTTTCTTTACACACTTTCTAATCCACTATCTTTTCTAATACATAATCTTTCCATAGGATCTCCTTCTGATTCCACGTGGTGTGAGACAGAACATGGTCAAGAACCAAACTACTTTGATGAGGGCTGCAAAAGCTACTGGTACTGTGAGGATCACCATGGAACACTTCATGAATGTCCAGAAGGTTACCAGTTCCACTTTCTTGACCTGGACTGCGTGAAAGACGAGCAGGTCTACTGTGAGAAGCAGATGGAAACGTTCTATGAAACACATTACCAGCACAGTGATGACGACCATGATGCAACTGAAAGGGGGAAGAAGCATGACACAAGACATAGTGGGCATGAAGAATACATCCCGAGTCACAATGATAAAACCAGTCATCATGGATACGATTTGAGTCATGATGATGAATCCAGTCATTATGGACAAGACTCAAGCAGTGAAGATGAATCTATCTTTGGTGGAAATGATGATGCTGATAAACATGATTTGAGAGAACAGGATCAATCGAGTGAACAGGAACTTCAGCATACTGACCAGGATCAGTCCACTAGCAATAAAGATCAGGAACATTGGGTTTACCATGACCCAGTGCAAAAGGAAGGTGACCTCAAACAAGAAGATTTTACATCTACATATCAAGCAGAGAGAGCACACACTTATAAAAACAGTGTTACAAACAGACAAAATCCACATTCTGTAAAACGAAGAGAAGTACATAGTGGTGATGAGGGATATGGTGGTGGTCATGGAGATGAGGGACATGATGGTAAGGGAGATGAAAAGGAAGGACATGAAGATGAGGGTGATGATGGCAAAGGTGATGAAGATGAGAGCCATGGTGAAGGAGATGAAGGATATGGTGGTGAAGAAAAAGATGGAAAAGGACATGGAGATGATGGAGATGATGATGATGATGATGAAGAAGATGAGAGCCATGGTGGAGGAGATGAGGGACATGGTGAAGAAAAAGGTGGCAAATTACATGGAGACAATGGTGATGATGATGAAGATGATGAAGATGAGGGCCATGGTGAAGGAGATGAGGGACATAGTGGTGAAGAAAAAGATGGAAAAGGACATGGAGATGAAGGTGATGATGATGATGAAGATGAGAGTCATGGTGGAGGAAATGAGGGATATGGTAAAGGAAGTGGTAGTGGAGATAAAGGACATAGTGGTGGACATGGTGATGAGGGTGATGATGATGATGAAGAAGAGGGCCATGGTGGAGAAGGAGAGGAGGTACTTGGTGGTGAAGGCAGTGGTGGAGAAGGCAGTGAAGGACGTGGTGGTGAAGGCAGTGAAGGACATGTTAGTGAAGGAATTGATGGAGAAGATGAAGGACATAGTGGTGAAGGCAGTGGTGGAGATGAGGGGCATGGTGGTGAAGACAGTGAGGGACATGGTAGTGAAGGCAGTGATGGACATGGTGGTAAAGGAAGTGGAGGAGAAGGAGATAAAGGACATGGTGGTAAAGGCAGTGAGGGACACAGTAGTGAAGGCAGTGGTGGAGATAAAAGACATGGTGGTGAAGGCAGTGGTGGAGAGGGAGATCAAGGACATGGTGGTGAAGGAAGTGGTGGAGAAGGCAGTGAGGGACATGGTGGTGAAGGAAGTGAAGGACATAGTGGTGAAGGTGATGAGGGTGGTGAAGGCAGTGGAGGAGAAGGCAGTGAGGGACATGGTGGTGAAGGAAGTGGTGGAGAAGATGAAGGACATGGTAGTGAAGGAAGTGGTGGAGATGAGGGACACGGTGGTGAAGGAAGTGGAGGAGAAGAACGACATGGTGGTGAAGAAAGTGGTGGAGAAGATGATGAAGGACATGGTGAAAGCAGTGGTGGAGAAGGCAGTGAGGGACATAGTGTTGAAGGCAGTGGCGGAGAAGACAATGAAGGACATGGTGAAAGCAGTGGTGGAGAAGGCAATGAAGGACATGGTGGTGAAGAAGATGAAGGACATTTTGAAGGCAGTGGTGAAGAAGAAGAGGGACATGGTGGTGCTGGCAGTGGTGAAGGCGATGAAGGGCATGGTGAAGGCAGTGGTGGAGAAGGAGAAGAAGGACATGGTGGGCAAGAAGATGAAGGACATGGTGGAGAAGGAGATGAAGGACATGGTGGAGAAGGAGATGATGGACATGGTGGAGGAGATGAAGGACATGGAGGTGAAGGCAGTAGTGGAAAAGGTGGTGAAGGACATGGTGGTGAAGGTAGTGGTGGAGAAGATGAAGGACATGGAGGTGAAAGTGGTGGAAAAGGAGGTGAAGGCAGTGGTGAAGATGGACATGGAGGTGAAGGCAGTGGTGAAAAAGGAGGTGAAGGACATGATGGTGAAGGCAGTGGTGAAAAAGGAGGAGAAGGACATGGTGGTAAAGGCAGTGGTGGAGAAGAAGGACATGGCGCTGAAGGCAGTCAAGAACATGGTGGTGATGGCAGTGAGAGACATGGTGGGGAAGGCAGTGGTGGAGAAAAAGATGAAGGACATGGAAGTGAAGGAAGTGGTGGAGAAGATGAAGGACATAGTGATGAAGGCAGTGGTGATGAGGGTCATGGCAGTGAAGGAAGTAGTGGAGATGGACATGGCGGTGAAGGCAGTGGTGGAGATGAGGGACATGGTGGTGAAGGCAGTGGTGGAGATGAGGGACATGGTGGTGAAGGCAGTGGTGGAGATGAAGGACATGGTGGGGAAGGCAGTGGTGCAGATGAAGGACATGGCGGTGAAGGCAGTGGTGGAGATGAGGGACATGGTGGTGAAGGCAGTAGTGGAGATGAAGGACATGGTGGTGAAGGCAGTGGTGGAGATGATGGACATGGTGGTGAAGGCAGTGAAGGAGATGAAGGACATGGCGGTGAAGGCAGTAGTGGAGATGAGGGACATGGTGGTGAAGGCAGTGGTGGAGAAGAAGAAGAAGGACATGGAGGTGAAGGAAGTGGTGGAGAAGATGAAGGACATGGTGGTGAAGGCAGTGGTGATGAGGGTCATGGCGGTGAAGGAAGTGGAGGAGATGAAGGACATGGTGGTGAAGGCAGTGGTGGAGATGAGGGACATAGTGGTGAAGGCAGTGGTGGAGATGAAGGACATGGCGGTGAAGGCAGTGGTGGAGATGAAGGACATGGTGGTGAAGGCAGTGGTAAAGATGAGGGACATGGTGGTGAAGGCAGTGGTGGCGAAGATGAAGGACATGGAGGTGAAGGAAGTGGTGGAGAAGATGAAGGACATGGTGGTGAAGGCAGTGGTGATGAGGGTCATGGCAGTGAAGGAAGTGGTGGAGATGAAGGACATGGCGGTGAAGTCAGTGGTGGAGATGAGGGACATAGTGGTGAAGGCAGTGGTGGAGATGAGGGACATGGTGGTGAAGGCAGTGGTGGAGATGAGGGACATGGTGGTGAAGGCAGTGAAGGAGATGAAGGACATGGCGGTGAAGGCAGTGGTGGAGATGAGGGACATGGTGGTGAAGGCAGTGGTGGAGAAGAAAAAGAAGGACATGGAGGTGAAGGAAGTGGTGGAGAAGATGAAGGACATGGTGGTGAAGGCAGTGGTGATGAGGGTCATGGCAGTGAAGGAAGGGGTGGAGATGAAGGACATGGCGGTGAAGTCAGTGGTGGAGATGAGGGACATAGTGGTGAAGGCAGTGGTGGAGATGAGGGACATGGTGGTGAAGGCAGTGAAGGAGATGAAGGACATGGCGGTGAAGGCAGTGGTGGAGATGAGGGACATGGTGGTGAAGGCAGTGGTGGAGAAGAAGAGGAAGAAGGACATGGAGGTGAAGGAAGTGGTGGAGAAGATGAAGGACATGGTGGTGAAGGCAGTGGTGGAGATGAGGGTCATGGCGGTGAAGGCAGTGGTGGAGATGAGGGACATAGTGGTGAAGGCAGTGGTGGAGATGAAGGACATGGTGGTGAAGGCAGTGGTGATGAGGGACATGGTGGTGAAGGCAGTGGTGGAGATGAAGGACATGGCGGTGAAGGCAGTGGTGGAGATGAGGGACATGGTGGTGAAGGCAGTGGTGGAGATGAAGGACATGGCGGTGAAGGCAGTGGTGGAGATGAGGGACATGGTGGTGAAGGCAGTGAAGGAGATGAAGGACATGGCGGTGAAGGCAGTGGTGGAGATGAGGGACATGGTGGTGAAGGCAGTGGTGGAGAAGAAAAAGAAGGACATGGAGGTGAAGGAAGTGGTGGAGATGAGGGACATGGTGGTGAAGGCAGTGGTGGAGAAGAAGAAGAAGGACATGGAGGTGAAGGAAGTGGTGGAGAAGATGAAGGACATGGTGGTGAAGGAAGTATTGGAGATGAGGGACATAGTGGTGAAGGCAGTGGTGGAGATGAAGGACATGGTGGAGAAGGCAGTGGTGGAGATGAGGGACATGGTGGTGAAGGCAGTGGTGGAGATGAAGGACATGGCGGTGAAGGCAGTGGTGGAGATGAGGGACATGGTGGTGAAGGCAGTGGTGGAGATGAAGGACATGGCGGTGAAGGCAGTGGTGGAGATGAAGGACATGGCGGTGAAGGCAGTGGTGGAGATGAGGGACATGGCGGTGAAGGCAGTAGTGGAGATGAAGGACATGGTGGTGAAGGCAGTGGTGGAGATGAGGGACATGGTGGTGAAGGCAGTGAAGGAGATGAAGGACATGGCGGTGAAGGCAGTGGTGGAGATGAGGGACATGGTGGTGAAGGCAGTGGTGGAGAAGAAAAAGAAGGACATGGAGGTGAAGGAAGTGGTGGAGATGAGGGACATGGTGGTGAAGGCAGTGGTGGAGAAGAAGAAGAAGAAGGACATGGAGGTGAAGGAAGTGGTGGAGAAGATGAAGGACATGGTGGTGAAGGCAGTGGTGGAGATGAGGGACATAGTGGTGAAGGCAGTGGTGGAGTTGAAGGACATGGTGGAGAAGGCAGTGGTGGAGATGAGGGACATGGTGGTGAAGGCAGTGGTGGAGATGAAGGACATGGCGGTGAAGGCAGTGGTGGAGATGAGGGACATGGTGGTGAAGGCAGTGGTGGAGATGAAGGACATGGTGGTGAAGGCAGTGAAGGAGATGAAGGACATGGTGGTGAAGGCAGTGGTGGAGATGAGGGACATGGTGGTGAAGGCAGTGGTGGAGAAGAAGAAGAAGGACATGAAGGTGAAGGAAGTCGTGGAGAAGATGAAGGACATGGTGGTGAAGGCAGTGGTGGAGATGAGGGTCATGGCGGTGAACGAAGTGGTGGAGATGAAGGACATGACGGTGAAGGCAGTGGTGGAGATGAGGGACATAGTGGTGAAGGCAGTGGTGGAGATGAAGGACATGGCGGTGAAGGCAGTGGTGGAAATGAAAGACATGGTGGTGAAGGCAGTGGTAAAGATGAGGGACATGGCAGTGAAGGCAGTGGTGGAAAAGATGAAGGACATGGAGGTGAAGGAAGTGGTGGAGAAGATGAAGGACATGGTGGTGAAGGCAGTGGTGATGAGGGTCATGGCAGTGAAGGAAGTGGTGGAGATGAAGGACATGGCGGTGAAGGCAGTGGTGGAGATGAGGGACATAGTGGTGAAGGCAGTGGTGGAGATGAGGGACATGGTGGTGAAGGCAGTGGTGGAGATGAAGGACATGGCGGTGAAGGCAGTGGTGGAGAAGAAGAAGAAGGACATGGAGATGAAGGAAGTGGTGGAGAAGATGAAGGACATGGTGGTGAAGGCAGTGGTGGAGATGAGGGTCATGGCGGTGAAGGAAGTGGTGGAGATGAAGGACATGGCGGTGAAGGCAGTGGTGGAGATGAGGGACATAGTGGTGAAGGCAGTGGTGGAGATGAAGGACATGGCGGTGAAGGCAGTGGTGGAGATGAAGGACATGGTGGTGAAGGCAGTGGTAAAGATGAGGGACATGGCACTGAAGGCAGTGGTGGAAAAGATGAAGGACATGGAGGTGAAGGAAGTGGTGGAGAAGATGAAGGACATGGTGGTGAAGGCAGTGGTGATGAGGGTCATGGCAGTGAAGGAAGTGGTGGAGATGAAGGACATGGCGGTGAAGTCAGTGGTGAAGATGAGGGACATAGTGGTGAAGGCAGTGGTGGAGATGAGGGACATGGTGGTGAAGGCAGTGAAGGAGATGGACATGGCGGTGAAGGCAGTGGTGGAGATGAGGGTGGTGAAGGCAGTGGTGGAGAAGAAGAAGAAGGACATGGAGGTGAAGGAAGTGGTGGAGAAGATGAAGGACATGGTGGTGAAGGCAGTGGTGGAGATGAGGGTCATGGCGGTGAAGGAAGTGGTGGAGATGAAGGACATGGCGGTGAAGGCAGTGGTGGAGATGAGGGACATAGTGGTGAAAGTAGTGGTGGAGATGAAGGACATGGCGGTGAAGGCAGTGGTGGAGATGAAGGACATGGTGGTGAAGGCAGTGGTAAAGATGAGGGAGATGGTGGTGAAGGCAGTGGTGGAGAAGATGAAGGACATGGAGGTGAAGGAAGTGGTGGAGAAGATGAAGGACATGGTGGTGAAGGCAGTGGTGATGAGGGTCATGGCGGTGAAGGAAGTGGTGGAGATGAAGGACATGGCGGTGAAGGCAGTGGTGGAGATGAGGGACATAGTGGTGAAGGCAGTGGTGGAGATGAAGGACATGGCGGTGAAGGCAGTGGTGGAGATGAAGGACATGGTGGTGAAGGCAGTGGTAAAGATGAGGGACGTGGTGGTGAAGGCAGTGGAGGAGAAGATGAAGGACATGGTGGTGAAGGCAGTGGTGATGAGGGTCATGGCGGTGAAGGCAGTGGTGGAGATGAAGGACATGGCGGTGAAGGCAGTGGTGGAGATGAGGGACATGGTGGTGAGGGCAGTGGTGGAGAAGATGAAGGACATGGAGGCGAAGGCAGTGGTGAAAATGAAGGACATGGTGGTGAAGGCAGTGGTGGAGATGAGGGACATGGTGGTGAAGGCAATGGTGGAGAAGTTGAAGAACATGGAGGTGAAGGCAGTGGTGGAAAAGGCGGTGAAGGCAGTGGTGGAGAAGGCGATGAGGGCAGCGGTGGAGAAAGCGATGAGGGACATGGCAGTGGTGGTGAAGGCGATGAGAGACATGGTGGTGAAGTCGATGAGGGACATGGTGGTGAAGGCTATGGTGGAGAAGGCGATGAGGAACATGGTGGTGAAGGCGATGAGGGACATGGCGGTGAAGGCAGTGGTGGAGATGAGGGTCATGGCAGTGAAGGAAGTGGTGGAGATGAAGGACATGGCGGTGAAGTCAATGGTGGAGATGAGGGACATGAAGGTGAAGTCAGTGGTGGCAAAGGAGGTGAAGGACATGGTGGTGAAGGTAGTGCTGGAGAAGGCGATGAGGGACATGGTGGTGAGGGCAATGATGGAGTCGATGATGGACATGGTGGTGAAGATCACGGAGATGATGATGATGATGATGAAAGTGATAATGATAGAAAAGAAGATAGCCATGTTTCTGAAGGAGAAGATGAGGGACATAGTGGTGATGATGAAGATGAGGGTAATGGCGATGAAGGACATGGAGGTGAAGAAGAAGAGGAGGAGGATGGAGGCGAAGGATATGATGAAGATTGACATGTTGGTGAAGTCAATAGCAATGAGTTATATATTGAAAAACCTGAAGAAGGTGATTGAACCTAAGTTGATATTGACGATTTTTATTGCTAAATTTATTATTGGTACCAATGGAAGTTTTAATATTTATATATATTTTTGAAATTGTAAATATTTTGAAATCTGTATTTTGTGTATGTTCTTTTTAAACCTGAATAACATTTAATATTTAAAATTGTTGTTTTATTTCTTAATTGAATGTAAGCTTTGCAAGTCTGTATGCACATTTTTGATGTTTGAGATTGTATGTATTCTTGAAAGCACAATACTGTTGACGATATTTCCATTTCTTCATAACAATATGTTCGTCTTTGTAAAGATCATGTTGTAAGAGTCGACTTTAGTAACTGCTATTCTGTAGTGACTTTTAAATCCGTCTTTCCTCAGTTTGTATATAAGGTGTGTTCTATCCTTAGCATCTTGCTTGCGTCATGTGTCTTATCTTGCTTGCGTCATGTGTGTTACCTTGCTTGCATCGTGTCTTATCTTGCTTGCATCATGTGTTCTATCTTGCTTGCATCATGTGTCTTATCTTGCTTGCATCATGTGTCTTATCTTGCTTGCATCATGTGTCTTATCTTGCTTGTGTCATGTGTCTTATCTTGCTAGCATCATGTGTCTTATCTTGCTTGTGTCATGTGTCTTATCTTGCTTGCGTCATATGTCTTATCTTGCTTGCATCATGTGTCTTATTATTAATTCAAGAAGACTGAAACTTATAGTTATGTTATAATCTCGTGATATTTAAGATCTCTACTTCATACTAGTATGCTCATTGTGTAGTTATTAAAGTGTACTAATTATTCTACTTAGCACTATTATACTTAACCATTTCTAAGCCAGATACTCAGTTACTAGTTGTGGATCTAATCCATGCTGGATCCTTCGAGGGGAAAAAATTGAAGATGAAAAATAAGACACACAAACACTACTTATTGCAAGTCATATGTTCGACTAAGTTGCCGAATTATAAATCCAGACACACTACCAAGAAATAATTTTTAACATATTCCATTAAACACGGGTATATAAGATCATCTTAAGAAAAAGACGGGGTGGGGGGGGGAGTAAATAAAGTATAACAAGCTTCCCATTTAAAAGGGTGAGTTGTGTGCTCCTGTCTGAATGTATGGAACACTTTCACGCTGGGAGATGGAGTGGGGGAGTAAATAAAGTATAACAAGCTTCCCTTTTGAAAGGGTGAGTTGTGTGCTCCTGTCTGAATGTAGGGAACATTTTCACGCTGGGAGATGGAGGGGAGGGAGGAAATGGCCTGCTGGCTACGCCATTATTGTAGTAGAATTTTTTTTCAAGTCATCTTGTAGTGTCGTTGTGCATTCCTTGAAGTAGAATTATTTAACTCCTCTTGTAGTATCGTCGTGCGTTCATCCGTTGCAAATATTGGCAGGTAAAGGTAGACTCTAGCCCCGTAATCCATGGGCTAAGATGGATGCTGTTTCTGTCGTTCCTGATGTTGAAGTGGGAGGGAGTCTTACAGAGCCCAGGTTAGTAATACACCAAGTATATACCTAGTGTGTACATGCACCCAGGTTGTTGAAATTCCTGGCCTCCTCACTAGTGGTGTTATCATCACTGTTGCTGATGTTGTGGCTATCCTTGTCCATTGGGATGCACGAAAATGGGCGCTGGAGGCCAGCATAGATGATCGAACATCTGGTGTATCATGTCTGCAATGGAGTGGTTGAATCATCCCCTCTGCGCATACTGCTGCTCATAGTACTGCCATTGTTGTCGCTGCTGTTGCTGGTGGTGATTTCTGCAGCATTGTTGTGGCACTGTTCTGGTTGTTGTTGGTTGTGCTGCTGTTGTTTTGTGTCGTGCCTGATGTGTTGAGGCGGTCTATTTCTTTACTTCTTTGTTGAAGGCTCTGCTGTTATTGGCGTTGTTGCTGCTGCCAGTGGTGGAAGACGGGGACCTCTAATGCCGTCGTGCCATTTTCGAGGAATATCTCGATGTTGACAGTTGTTGTTGTTGTTGCTACCGTGGATGATGCTCTAGGCGTCACTGGCAAGGATGAGAGGGATGGAGCCTCAAGCACCCCCTGAAAACTCGTCCAGAGTGGTGTCAACTTCAATCTGTTTGTCGGGATTCTTGTTAACTGTATCGGTTTGAATTGTTTTTTCCTCTCTCGATTGATTTGGTCTTAGTATTGGTTGTTTTCTGTTGTTTCTTTGTTCCTCCTTTGTTGAGGTTGTCTGGATGTTTTCCTCTGTTGTAGCTGGAGTTTGGCTTTTCTCTTCTTCAGTCATTGTATTTGGCATCTGTGGAAAAAGCCTCATTTATTCCTGTTTTTTCTTCAAGAGGGGTCTGTGTCGAGATGACTTTGGTTTTAGGTGGTGTTTTCCAAGCTAGGTGAGTGTTCATTAGCTAGTCGCAAATACTGGTGTCTGTTGTTTGAGAATTTCTCTCTGTTGTTGTTTTGTTGTCGATCTTTAGCAGCTGAATCTTTTTTTGCAAGTTCAGCAAAAGTTCCATCTTTTATTGTTGGCCAAGGTTCGTTCACAAGGAAGAATGAAGTGCGAGGCTTAATTCCTTATCATCGAGTGTGTGTGTGTGTGTGTGTGTGTGTGTGTGTGTGTGTGTGTGTGTGTGTGTGTGTGAGTGCTCCCAGGTTTTGCGCTCTTAACAGACATTTATCTTTCTGGCTTTATAATGGTTAGGAATGGTTTGTAGATTTCCCTGCCATGAAAAGGGCTTGGAGACAGCTGCATGATGTCAATTAAACATATAATGATCTAATTTATTATGCTGTGAAGATAATATTAAGTAATAAACAAAATATCTATTTAAATAAAACATTTTGTTAGTATATAATAAACCTAATCGCGATGTTTCTATTCTTGGATGTAATTCACATGTTTTTCTACCCTTACTATCTCAGGTTTAAAACATACACACAGCTATGTGAAACTTTAAATGCAAAAGAAACCAAATGGATATGTACATAAATATGTAAGCTATTTATGATGTTAATCAATTTAATCAAAATATATCAAGGTTATCAGAAATCTTAGCTGTTTTTAAATATCAATGATTCCTAAAATGCTCTGGCCACTGCAATTATAACAATGCGATCTTGTTTTTCTTATTTGGTACTTAAAGCAAAATGATATGAAAGTTATCTTTCTGGGATATGGTCCTTTTGAAAAATGTAAGAAGTAGTTCGCAATATTACATCATTATTCTATACTTACAAATTTATTAATTTCTTTATCATGCGCGAAAATGGAATCGAAAGCAAAAGTATTTATGACTGCAACAATTAAATTTGAAAAATATTAACATATAAATATTCTGATTGATTGTTTAAACAGCACATGGCATATACATTATAATTATGACATGCTGATGTTCAATAAAAGTTTTGGATCTGACTGATGTGGAAAGGAAGCATGCAAAAAATATGGCTTTTTAAAACGTTATTTCTTCATAAAATTTAACGTTTCTAGATAAAAGTGATATAAAATGTTGCTTTAATGAATTATCACTTTTTTTAAAAGCAAAAAAACAAAAACAAACAACTTTGTTACAGTAAGTTTATTGGATTCTTTATAGCAATGAAAATTAAAGAATACAGTTATTATTAAACATGTTACAAAAAGAGGTGTCAACCGTATTTTTCAGCTCAAAACGAATTTGTATTACACAATTACAAATTAATTACACGTTATTTGATATTTCAATGCTTTAATTTTTAAGAAAACATTTATATGGACCCACCCTTTGTGGTACAAAAGTATATGTACCTTTGTGGTACACTTGCCAAGAGAATGAGCCATATATATATGAACAAGATGCTGTCAGGTGAAGGTGTCTGAAAAATAGATGCTTTTGAGTTTGAGAATCTTTTCCTTCTACTACAATGAAAGCAAATAATATAGTCAATTTAGGCCTACCTAGCTCTTCCATTAGCAATAAATTGATTTTTAAATAATTACATAAATCCATATATGCATAGAGTTAAAAAAGTAACATATTAAAAGTTATATTCTGTTATTAAAATCCTAAAACAATTTTTTAGAAACCCCACAAATAGAAAGTTAACTCTAAAATCTGAATAAAATCTTAGTATTCATAGTTACTTCCCTTGACTTTGTAGGCAAAGCCTTGACGAAAATAGTATACTAACATCAGTGAGAGTTTCAATAGAATTAACAGTGGGTAGAAAAGTGATGTTTATGAATGTACCAACAATTCTGTGAGAACACTAGGCATTTCCTGCTTTCGTTCATCGCTTGATGAATAAAGATCGTTTTGACACACCCTCACACATAAAGGTTGAGTGAGTCCAAACTCCTGTAGTTTTTATGCCATTCACTGTGTAACACACACACACACACACACACACACACACACACACACATCGAGAGGGAGAGAGCTTACAAGGGAGACTTCTTACTCTACAGTTATAAAAAAATATTAATAGTTTTCGCTACTGACATGATACACAAAATAAACTATGTAGGCTTAATATTCATAAAATTATGAATAATTTTATATTATTAATTTTTTCTTATTTCAAAATTTATAAAACTTCAAAAGAAGACTTAGAGTATGTTAGATTTTAAATATAAGTTAAACATTTTAGTACCATAATGTATCCCATTATTTGCTACTACTAGTAGTATTAAAACAGGTCTTTTCGTTTACTTTTGTAACATTTTAAGACATCTTTCAAACGCTTATCTGTTGATATGAAGTTCGAAATGTTAAACCAGACGACTAACAGTTTATCATTTCTTTTCTTTGAATCAACATATTTATTTTATTCAATTTACTTACATTTTTATTCAAGAAACAAGTAAATAGTTTTTAAAATATAAATAATTGATACGTTTTATTTGATCCTGATCACCTTTTAGCTAACAACAATAATTAATTTTCACTACAAAAGGAACTTGATTACGTAAAAATTATCATTGAGTCCTTCCATACTCAGCATTAAATCTATCCAAATCGAGTGGATCAATTGTGTCTAATTAAATAGTGATATATTTTTTTTAATTAAAAAAAAACTCAGGTTATGCCTCTTGAAACAAGTCTGTTTCTAATTATCGCGTGTTAAACGACCTTTTGTTTGCCAGACATAGCAACGGAAGTGCATAACAACTGAGTTGTGACGTGGGTGGGATTTCTATGACTAAAAATTAAATATTAATTTGAAAATAAATATAATTAGTTCCTTTATTCAAATAATCAATTTTATTCAATTTTTCACGAAATGCAATATGAAACACCAAGAGATAAACTTTAAAGTTTCCTTTTAGTAAGAAATATTCCTATTATAATGCTAAAAGCGAACTAATGATGCAGGAAATTCTAAAGTAATATTGATAATTATTTTTGTTTAAAGACACTTAGAGTGCAATTTTATCTCTAATAAGCTTTCAAAATTCAATGAATCCATTCACTAACAGTGTTGACAGCATGCCCAAAACCGGAAGTCGCACGTACAGGCTTAGCAGACGACAGGCACAAAACTGAACTTGTGTCAGGCGAAAATGCACTGCGAGTGATGCAAGTAAGTAGTTCTTTTTATTCAAGTCCTTGTTCACACCAGTAAAACCAGTAATTTTACACAGGGCAGACTAAAAGGTCACACATCGCGCTTCAACGTCCTCCCACGTCAATCATTCATTATTTTGGGTGATGGCAGCTTCCAATCTGGGGTGATTTCACTGCTTGACAGGAGATGTGCCACTGGTGTTAGAGTTGAAGATGTTAAGGGATAAAATGGAGGTTGCAGAGTGGTGATGATGATGAATGGTGACCTGTGACCATGGCTTCAAGTGGGCCGGTAGAGACATACGTTAGGCCGGTAGTCCCTGGGCCAAGACCACCTATTCTGTCTATAAAGTTTGTAATGGATCATAAACACAAGTCTTAGTTTAGCAGCATCATTTGGCAGTTTCACTTAACTGGCGTTCAGTTATCAGAGACATTCACACTGATGAGTCATACATGCAACAAACCAATGTGTCACTGGTCCATCATGGAACTTGTATTACTGTACCAAAATTGCCTCAACACAACACAGTGTGTAGCAGATAAATAGCACACCTCAAGCCCACTCAAATACAATATGATTTCTATCAGCATGTGGCCAGTAATTCGCATAATCATGTTCGTTTGAGTGGCACAGAAATAGGTGTCCCTTACAATTTGACATTTATCATATTTTACAATTAATATTTCATAAGATGTGGGAAATCCCCTAGCCACGCACATACAGGTTACAATCATTACAATTAGTTTTACGTAGGTGGAGATGAAATGGCATCCCACTATATCAATATACATCACAACAAATCAAATAGTTATAGAAACACAGAGCACATGTTAAATATGATTTCAATCTACCTCTATTGCCAAAAAACATCTTAAAGAAATGTTGATAATTCATACAAAATCAAATGAAAAATACATAATTATTCTACAGCATTCTTAATAAAATAATAATTTGAGAATTCAATGTTTTACCTTTTCTCTGAAGTAATGGCAGGCTAAAATCTTCAACCACAGAATTAGTTTGACCTTCGGAATTTTAGGCACAGTTTCCTCATGAATAACAATCTATTATACCTGGCCCTTATTTATAGAATTCTATACCCTTATGACTTCTGAATATTTAGCCTATGTCATTGGCGGAAAACATATCTCTATATATGGTCATCAATCGCCCGGTTTAGCAAGCAGTGTCTCACCACCTTTATCAACCATTCACGTGTGATGGTCAAATGACCTATATCAACAAGTATTGCATAACAGTTCAAGGTCAATAACAGTATATTGGTCATTGTTGGAGAAAAAGGAATTTAAACAAAACGCTTTATTAATAAAATAGTTAACCAAAAGAAAAAATTAATAAGAAAATCTTTTAGTCAATTAAAACAGACATGATTTGCTCAGACTTCTTCTAACACTGTGTCAGAACTGATTGGGCATGCCAATGGGTTTCAAAATAAATATTTTGAGCAAATATGATTTGGCACATTTCCCTATTGTCAATAGGTGTCAGAACTGATTGGGCGTGCCAATGGGTTTCAAAATAAATTGAAAGTTTTACAATCAATTTTGGGCAAATATGATTTGGCACATTTCTCTATTGTCAATAGGTGTCAGATGAAATAGAAGAGGGGAATTTTACTGATTTTTGTGAGAATATAGAAGTGTTGAGTGAAGAATTTGGAAGAAGGTTTGAGGAATTTGATGATATGCAAAATAAGCTGCATCTCTACAATGATCTTTTAACTGTTAATATCGAGAAGCAACCGTCAAAGTTTCAACCGTGATCTTCAAATTAACATTTTTTTTCCAAGTCAGAACAGAAAATGGAAAGAACTTGTTTCAAGCTTCTTATTGGTGACAGGTTCCGATTTTGGTGTGCAGATCATCTATATGTTTGGAAGTACATATGTGTGTGAACACATGTATGAACATGTAGTTCATAAAAAATCAAATATAGGAGTGATGGTTCTTTTTTGCATTTATCAAGACTTTCTAAACAACGATTGCATAGAATGGCATCCCTCATATGTAGTTCTAGGATATTTGTAACATTGCTATTAAAATAAGACACAAAAATCTTAGAAATATTCAGATTTTTTAAATTGCTTTTTAACCCTGTGTTGTCACCTTAATAAGTTTTTGAATTGAGTAATTTAGTAATTGAAAATTATTATAATCTTGGCATATTTGTGGTTTTTAATTAATTCTAGGGTAAGTCGATGATTCAAAGGAATAAGTGTGCGGATTATTAATTAGACTTGTCTCGGAAAATCTGGCCCCCAGTGATTCAGAAGTTTGACCAGCCTGTATAAACTATACAATATTATAACAATTAAGCTACATATTACAAGTAATACCTGCCCCTATATATGTGCACAAACACAACAAACCCAAGATAATACGTGAATATATGCTGTAGTCCCTAATACATGTGGTTTGCTATAAATAACTCGAAATCAACAAAAGTAGAATTACGGTGCACGTCGACAGGCCGCCAATGCAGTCCGATCAGTGATTGTGAACTAAATAGATCTACACCTAGGCCTAGGTGCCTCTTTGTACGAACACACGCCCGGATCAGTAGCATTAATATTAGTTAAAAATGTTTCTGTAGCAGTGAATATTTTTTTTAGATAAGCATTTAAAAAAATCGAGTGGGTTAAAAATTGCTAATGTGGGCCTGTTTATGCGTGCGTGCGTGTGTAGTCCCTACTAGGGCGTACGCCTTAATCAACGTTTAAAAAATGTTTGGTTGGTTGGTTGGTCATCACACACCGACATTTTACAATTTTATAGTGTTAATAAATGTTTAGAGGTCAGGACTGGGGCCGGATGTGTACACAATGAAAGAAAGCAGCTTAGCATTGTCCAAATACTGTGCTCTGTCCAAAATTATGGACACTGATCATAAACTCGGCTACAAGGCATTCCGGCTGTGTGCATGTACATGAATAGGCGTACTGAGATACGCAAAGACTAACAGCATATCATTCACTATCAGTATCAGTGATATGTAATTCGAAGGGGAAAAAATTGCTTAGTCATAATATAGGTCACTGCGCTACAACTAGGGTGCCGAGTAGTTAGTAGTGTACCTGAAATTCGGTTAGGTTTACGGCTAAGTTCGTTATTTGTATCGTTGTATTTGCCATTCAGCAGTTGTTAGACTACGGCGTTCGCTTTCTGTCGCGTGGTAGTATCTTTTTAGTAATGAAACCTTGATAAGTAAGAACAAGGGTTGTGTGAAAATAATTTTGGTTGTAACTTCAACAACAGTCTCTAGCACGTAGAAATGACACTTTCAATTTTGGCTTGTGATACTTTCACTCATCTACTGAACTCCGATTTGATCTTTTTGAACGCACTATAACCCTCTTAGTGCAGCAAGAAGGATCTTTTTGAACGCACTATAACCCTCTTGACAGTGCAGCAAGAAGGATACGTACAGTCGTGGTCTACATAGAAAATGACAGTCGACACTTTTCAGGAATTTTGTGGAGGACCTATTTTCGTGAGTAACATAGCAGAGTGACCTAGCTTATATTCGATAACATTTACTTACTGTTTATGATGGTGATATTTATTGTTACTTTTTTAAACAATGATCTGTATTAGTCAACTGTTAGAGTGATTGAATAAATTACTTTTGATTGTTATTTTTCAGTTCACTGTAAAATGTAATTTCTAATGAAAAATCAGTTAAAAGAATTAAAAAGTAGCATTATAAAGTTGATTGATTCACTGTTGAAAACATCTCTCAGTGATATGCATTTTCTACATGGGTTATCTCTCTTAGTAGGCGTAGGGCTTTCCTTTTTCGATATACTATCACTTATTTCTAATCCTCTTTTTAAAAATGGTATTATTTTTTATACTGATGAAAAGTATTTCAGTTTTCTGAGGATGGCGATTTGTGAATTATCCCCCCCCCCCTCCTCCCGGACACACACATACACCTCCTTGCATCCTATTAATGCGTGACTCAGCAAAAGCATCATTAAAAAAAAAAATCCTCCCTTTCTTAGCAATAACATTGAAACAAATATATTTTCTTAATTCTTAAAAGTTCAAACATGAAAATGTTTCAATCACTTTTTAAACTGCGAAAGTAGGTCCATAAAATAATGCTATTGGTATTCAACAAATTCAAAAAATGTGCACTTTTTTTTTTTTTTTATGGTGAATAAAATTAACACTGGATATCAAGACTGATATCAGAAACTTACAAAATAATTATTGTGAATTCCCATTTGCTTGCAATGGAATTATTTCTTCCCAGCTTGTAAGCATAATTTACAATTCTGGTTCACCTGTCCACTTTATGACAATCCGCACGAACAAGAACCACCACTCTAATAAGAGCACATAGTCATCAGTATACATGTGTCCACTTTATGACAATCCGCACGAACAAGAACCACCACTCTAATAAGAGCACATAGTCATCAGTATACACGTGCTTAGATAATTATAATCTAAATCAGAGTTAGAGTGGGTTTGAGTAAGAGTCACATGATAATACACACACACACACACACACACTCACACACAGAGTTAAAATGAAACTAGTGAAAGTACCAGAAAAATAAGTTGTGATGTATGTGACTGTTACTCAAATCCTCTGTGTGTGTGTGTGTGTGTGTGTGTGTGTGTGTGTGTGTGTGTGTGTGTGTGTGTGTGTGTGCGTGCGTGTGTATACATGTGAAATTTTTTGTGCTTAGATATTTTTCTGAGTAAGGCCTTACCTTTTATGAAGAAGTATTTCCATCAATTTACTAGACAGATAACAGATATTTTGATTTTGACTCTGTGTGTAGATTGACCCTAGTTGACCTGAAAACATATAAAACCTGAGAACAGTTTTACTTGAATGTAACATGTTGTAGTGTTATATGCATAGGCCATAGACTAAGTATGTGAAAATTATAATTATTGTGTTGTCTTTTGTGTTAATTTTCCTCAACAGATGTAACTTTTTAAAGCATTCGATTCATTCATCTGACTCCATTCATTCAAATAAATCTCTGCCTATTTCTCTCTGACTTTTGTATTTAACATTCACATGTTGGCAATAGTCTCAGTCTATCTTGTAACTTATGAAAGCTACCCATTCATTTCCATTCACCCAACTGTACCCAGTCTAGGCAGGATTGAGTGTGGTTTTTATTGATATATCTAGCAAGGGACCAATCATGCCAGTTTATATCTTGGTCAATACCCTGGCTGCAAAGTTTGAAAACACTTAATTTGGCACATGATACCAACATCTGTAGTCACATTCACCTACCCAAGCATCACAAGTGATATAGCAGATACATGAAGCAATTGATGAAGGTAGAAAGGGAGATGATGTTAAATGAGGCAACTTCTAAATTGAAATTGAAATATTTATATTAGTCTAGAAAACTGTTACTAGCTGAAAGAAAACATGAAAGTTAGCAATCTAAAATCAATAACTCTGAATTTTCACTCACAAATGATTTTATGCCAGGGTGATGATTTGAAAGAATAATTAGCACAAAAAATATTTTCTACAAGCCCAGCTTGTTCTCTCTAATCCCCTAAACTCTTATTGGTTAACAAAAATAACAGTAATCAGCCAGTACTCAGCCATTGGTCAGTCATGACATACCCTTTTCTCCATCTGTTAACTATGGTCATTCATTGTCATAATTAATGCAGTTATTGAGTTAGGGCTTTAACGATAATACACAGTGGATAGTTTTAGCTATTTTGGGAGATGCTGGCTGTCAAATTTGTAAAGGTAGCACAAAAATCCTTTTAATATTGATTGATGGAATATCACCATAGACTTTTAGAGAATCTTTTAGTTACTGTTTAGGAAAAATACTTGAATTATTTTCACTATATGTCCCTTAACAATGTCTACTTTAAACTTTGCTACATTAATGTTAATAAGAAGAGATAAAATTCACTACATGTTAGCATACAAAAAAATTCATGCAACATGTACTTATGAATAAGTGACAAATAGAGAAAAGGGTGGAAATATTTGTCACAAATAGAAAGTAATGCAATAATGAAGTCATTCAACATAACCCCTATGACTACAGATGCCTTTCCACTAAATAAATTAAGAAATTATTTCAGTGTATGAAATTGTCAGTACAGTATATGGCATACTTAACATATCAAGAACCAATTATTATTTAAAATGAAGCAAAGCTTAGCTGCCTATAAATATAGTAAAACATTTGTAACAATCTGCAACATGTCCAATGCTGTTCATCAGTGCTCTTTGTTTGACATTATACCATCACCCACCACGGGAACCCAAAGACAAAACGGAAGTTCTCTGTGAAGGTTTTAAAAGTTTGACCTTAAAATTAGCATAACATTTAACATATTTGACACTGGGAATGGTTCTTACAATGATTTTTTTTTTAAATGATTGAACTCACTATAAATATACACTATCAGGTTGTATAGTTATTTCAGAATAAATAAAATAATTAAAAATATTCATAAGCTGTTCAAAGAAATTTTATTTTAGTGTATTTTTATATCACTTTCAAAATATATCTTTATTGTGTTCGAACCCACAATAAATGTGCTACATTTATTAGTTTAAAAATAATTGCATGCAAACTATGTCCACTTACAATTTCTGTTTCACTTATTTCTTCAATTTATAAATTAGTACTATAGACATTAGTTTACTTTCTGTAATTTTACAAGTTTCGTCGTTTAATTTTATTGAGGCTGATTTTATTTTTCAGAATTCGACTTTGTTGCTTGATGACTCCAATACATGGCCACAGTTCACAGAGTGTTTTCAAGACTCACTACTTGTTTGGGTACCATGTGGCTGGGTGTGGCTGTTGCTGCCATTCTATATAATTTACCTTATACGTTGCCATGATGGTGTCCGCATTCCTGTAAACATTCTTAATGCATTGAAGTCAGTAAGTGTAATTTACTTTTTGTTTGAAACTTATGGTAGCATTTTAGCACAGTTTGATAAAAAGAAAAAAATAGAAGTAAAAAGTGCATTTTAGCATTGGGATCATTTTGTCCAGAAGATTCTTTTACTTTATTGCTTGCAAGAGACACCTAAGCATGACCACTCATAATGGATGGTGCAGCAATCTCCTAAAATAACAGAAAACAAAAAATGAACAACCCAATTCAACCCATCCTACTGGAATGATTATTTTACCTAAATATATATACATATTTTTTTATCTCAATTGCAAGAGGTCACAAGGTGTTTACTCTTGGGCTAGGTTCTGGCATTCACCTGCTATTCATCTAATGTAATTAATGTAATTAAGAAACAGTGGGAGTGATGAAGTACTGTTATCTCCCCCACCCCTCCCTAAGACTCACTATAAGATTTCTAGCTATATTTTTATATGCTTTTGAATAAATTATACACATAATAACACACAAGTAAATATTTAATTGATTAGAAGCATAGGAAGCATCTAAAGAAATTAAACTAAAGACTAAAAATATTTATTATTAGTTTGTATATATTTATGAAAAAATGGATGAGGGGCGAAATTGTCCCTAAAATCCAATCATTTATGACATTTAAATACGCTAAAACTCTAATCTAAAATATATACTCCTTGCTATACAGTCATCTGTATTTGATCTCATTAAAAAAAAAAAACAACTTCCTGTTAAAACGTGTAAATTATTATTTATAATTTCTATAGATAAGTATCAGATTTTTTAAATCACTGAAAATCTAACTTAGAGTATATACTTCTTCCATCTGTATTTCAGCTCCATTTAAATATATATATTTCCAGTTAAAGCACTTAAATATATAATAACTATATATATATTTTTTAGTATTTGATATTTTTTAAAAGAAGCTAATATTATTAACAATAAGTTAGCTGAATCTAAAATTTTACTTACATAGTGTGTGTGTGTGTGTGTGTGTGTGTGTGTGTGTGTGTGTGTGTGTGTGTGTGTGTGTGTGTGTGTGTGTGTGTGTGTGTGTGCGTTATTGTATTAATATAAATATATTAACTTTGCTCATTTGTATTTTTAGTTCTTTTGTATACTGCTGGCTGTTCTCTCAGCCATTGAACTGATTCGCTCAGGATCCAAAGAAGATGGAGACAAGAAAGTCAACAATGTTGTGTACATCTCTGCAGGAATCAAAGCAGCCACATTTGTAAGTCAATGCATTTTTCTAATAATCATGAAAATTTGTCTTTACTTCAAACAGTTTCCTGGTATCTACTAATAAACATGCACATTACCAATCTCTTCTCCCTCAGCAACTAAATCATTTGCAACAGTACTTTTAATGTCTGCACCTGTAATAAAATAATATATAGATGTTTCATTGTTATCACCACCACCCCTTGATATTGATCTGCATATTTTGTTCTTGTTATGGCTGCCATATTTATTTCCTAGTTTTATAATACGACAATCTATAGGTTAGTGTAATCTTAGAGCAATCTCATACTTGCAAGATGTGTTTGAGTGTCTGAGACTTTTTAAAATAGAAGAAAATAAGATTTGACAATTATGACTTTGGCACCTGCATTGCTCTTGATCCTTTATCTCCATAACATAACATTCATAAATATATAATTATAACATTTAACGGTTAAACATTTAACATTTTAACATTCAATGCACATGTGCAAATAGTGAAAACCACTCTAAACAACAATAGAGATAACTCCATAATGACCATGACAATCAGTCTACTTATATCCACCAATCATTTAGACACTTTACATTTGCTCTAATATGATATGTTATTGGTGAGCCTATTGATGGCTGTGCCAGTGCCAGAGGTCTATTTGATGTTATACCAGACCATGTTTATTAATAGAACACACTAGAACACCATGCATTAACTCTACCTGCATGATATAATTTTTATCATTAAAACAACATGTAAGTCATGCACAATAGATCAAGAATGTAATAGTACTTAACTGTTATAAGTATATTATGTAGAACATACATTGTTATGTTTTGTATGATCCCTGTCTGCTGTTTGATGCCAGTTATGAAGAACACTCATTGTTATGTTTTGTTTGCTTAGATCCCAGTCTGCTGTTTGATGTCAGTTATGAAGAACACTCATTGTTATGTTTTGTTTGCTTAGATCCCAGTCTGCTGTTTGATGTCAGTTATGAAGAACACTCATTGTTATGTTTTGTTTGCTTAGATCCCAGTCTGCTGTTTGATGTCAGTTATGAAGAACATTCATTGTTATGTTTTGTTTGCTAAGTAAGTTGTGTGATACAAGCAAAACATTCATTATTATGTTTCTGTTTACTTCGACTGTAATATGCTCTTTTAATGCCAGTTGTGCAGAGCATTCACTGTTATGTTTTTGTTTACTTGGATTATAGTATGCTGTTTCATGCAATATGTTGTTTGATAAAAGCAGGTCACTTACTGTGGTGTTTCTTAGATTGTTGTATGCTGTTTGATACAAGCAGGTCACTTACTGTGGTTTTTCTTAGATTGTTGTATGCTGTTTGATAAAAGCAGGTCACTTACTGTGGTGTTTCTTAGATTGTTGTATGCTGTTTGATACAAGCAGGTCACTTACTGTGGTTTTTCTTAGATTGTTGTATGCTGTTTGATACAAGCAGAGCGAGTTAAGGGCATCATCACATCTGGAGTTCTTTGGATTTTCTGGCTTCTGCTTGCACTGGCTGGCATTATTCCTTTCTACACACATATAATGTTGAAGGTTAGTAAAATATAATTGTTTATAACGTTATGGTGTTTGTTGCAAGTTCCTACAGTAGTAAGTAATGAAACAATTACTACATATATTCTGTTGTATATCATCTACATTTCATTGATTTTTGTATTAAATTTTATACATTCATATTAGCTTCAAAATAATGATTCCCTTCACCACTTTATAATACAGTACAAGTATTTGTACTATTTTGCACTAGATATCGAAAATATGTATATAGAAATCTATTTATGTAAAGTCTTTGTATTATTTCTGAATCACATAAAAATATTGTATGCCATAGAGAAACAAGCCAGGGCCTAAAGGGCCTATCTGAACTCTGATAAGAGATTTCATAAAACTAAAATACTAGATAGTGCATTCCTTTCCCCCTTTATTATACTTTTTTTGCCTTTGGTATTTCTTGCACTGCAGTGCATTCCTTTCCCCCTTTATTATACTTTTTTTGCCTTTGGTATTTCTTGCACTGCAGTGCATTCCATCCCCCCTTTAGTACTTTTTGCACTTCAATGCATTTCTCTTCCCTTATAGTACATTTTGCACCAAATTGCATTTGTGACATATTGCAATAAAATGCTGTGCAATTTGTAGACTATCTTGAGGATGTCTTCTAATTTTCTGTATTATGTTTTATGTTTGGTGCTCTTAGTTCTCATTGTTGCTGTCATTTTTGTGGGTTTCCAACTTATGGTAAGAGTAATTTTTCCTTAGATTTTTTTGTTTTTGTCAACAGGCATCATAAATATTTAGCTCTAAATGAACTACACCAGCTCTGTTCTTAAACAGACAACTCTGACTAGCTTTATTCAACAGTGTGTTGACTAGCTCTATTCAATAGTGTGTTCATTGAATGGACTATTCTGACATGCTCTGTTCAAGAGCATGTTTACTGTGCTCTATCTCCATTCAAGTTAGTGTTCATTGGCTGGATTACTCTATCTGTTCATGTGTGTTCATTGAAAAGAGAGATCCTCTTAGCATGGTGAAATATATGTCCATTGACTGGATTAATCTGACTAGCTCTGTTCAGGTGTGTTATTTAAATGAACTATTCCAACTAGCATTGTGAAATATATGTTCATTGAATGGAATACTCTGATTTGCTCTTTTAAAGTGTGAATTCATTTTCTTGACCTGTTGTTATTTGGTCTTCATCCTGACTATCACTATCTCTCACAGCACCACCCTCAGAAAGTTTGCTTTCCCTGTCTTACAGGAATCCCTTCCTTCCCACACACACCTATTATTTGTCCTGTCTGCCTGGAATCTCTTACTTCCCATACATGCATATTTATACGTTCACTCACTCCAGTTTGTCCTGCTAATAAGCACAATCATCTTTTTAGTTTTTAGTTTTTTGTTACAACTATATATCATCTTCAGAATGTTTATAGTTTTTGTAAAAGTAAAACCATTTTTTTGTTTACTGCATAATAGTTGTTAGTTTAATTTGATATTTCCAGGAAATAATTTTAAACACATACTTTATGAAGTGGACTATGGTTTCTGTGCACTTGTACATGTTGTTCAAATTTATAATATGTTTTATTATTTTAATTTAGTTTCTTATAATTTTGCTTAGGTTTTCTTTTCTTGCCATGATGTGGGAAGTGAGGTTGGACAGTGTTATATTGTTGAATCTTTTCCCTATATATAGCATATCTAAAAATCTTTCAGCTTTGTGGCACATTTCCTTTTTCTGATGCAGCAGTAGTAAGAAAAACTTTTCCAGTTTAATGATTTTTTTATTTATTGTTCACTGATCTTGATAAAACTTATGCTACAATTTTTCTTCTTTTTTTTGTGCAGCAATATGAGAAAACACTTTTCCAGTTTGTTATGTTCTACATTTACTACGCGTTGGTCTTGACAGAGCTAGTACTACATTGCTTTGCGGAAAGGTTGGGTCTACATGGCTACTCATTGATTGGGGAGGTTGGTGATTACTTAAGATGATTCCTGAGTTGTATGTTGGTGTTTGTCCTTATGGGCATTGATTCAGTCATATATTTGTTTGATTTATATCTATGACATTAATTGCTTATAAGCATTATGACATTAATACATTGACAAGTTTTATATCTGAGACATTTATTTTTATTGGCATTGTCTTAATAACATAACGATTTATATCTGTCTGTGCCTCTGTTAGCACTGCCATAATGATCTTGATTTAAATCTGTCAGTGTCTGTATTATCATTGTCTTAATAGACCATTTTCACTATATCCAGTGTATATTCGGACAATGACAGGATGATGAATATATATATATATATATATATATATATATATATATATATATATATTTATATCTGCAAATATTTTGGACTCAAGTCACAAATTGATTACACTGTCATGTCATTTACAACAATCTTTTCATTGAAACAGCTTTAGAGTCAAAACCGTGTCATATCAGTACATATCATAGCATGTCATTGGCCTGAATAAGCTTTAATCCTGACACATTGTTTTCTGACAATGATTTCGGGCAGGTGGAAATGAATTGTCTTGGAATCTGATCCTTAGTAAGCAAATGACCATTTGCTTCAGGTCATATATTTATTTATTTATAATGACTACCTCTTGTACCATTGCTGATTTAAAATTTACTGTGCATGGTTAGGGAATTCAGACACACTAAAGCTTTAATTATGCAATTTTATCATTCTCATCAGAAACAATCTCCAGAATTGTCAGCATCATTCCCAAGTCGACTTATCTTTCAGTGGATAAATAGGTGAGCATCAGTTTTGCTTCATTAATTGTTCTTTTTCTTTTTCTAAATGCAAATCATTAGAATCAAATCGTTTGTGTATTTGTGGATGTGTTGATGTGTTGGATATGTAGAGAGTTTTATTATGATTGTTTATTTTGTATTCTATGTTTAATCTTTTTATAAATACATCACATACTAATAAACAGGAATTGCTCTATAATTGTGGTTGTGTACTGTATAAAGAGTTATATTCCATTATGATTGTTTAAATAGATGGTTCCATGATTTTCTTTTTCCTAAATGAATCATTCATGAACAGAAGAACAAAGATTGTGTATTTGTGGTTATGTACAGTGTGCAAAGTTTTATGCTAAGAACAATACTTCTCTTATTATTAATTCACATTTTTTCTTTTACATTCAAAGAAACCTATCATTTAAAAAGTGTACAACTTTTATTTTTACTTATTTTTATACTTTTTATTTTGATATACATACTTTTTGTGCTACTTTTCTCTCTTGTTCGCTATTAATGTTTTTTTTTGTTGATAGATTCTATTTATTTCTGCACTTTTTGCATTTGTAAATGAATATTTTAGAATGGTTTTCTCTTCTCTATGTATTTTTTGTAATGTTATCTTCTGACTGCATATTTTCCAGCTTGGTCTTTCATGCCTATCGTAAAGGACTTGAAGAAAATAATATGTGGGATCTCCACCCACGTGATAAATCATCTCGCGTTGTGCCAGAATTTCAGTCTGCATGGGAGAAGGAACTCCGAAGGGCAAATTTCTTGAATAGGTAAACTTGTATGAGGGTGGAGAAAGCAAAGCAGCCATGTGCATGTCATTTAAGCTGCTTTTAAATTTGGCTTGTCTGCTTGAATCTCTTTTGCCAGTACACCTTCAAAATATGACAAATAATTGAACATTTTAAAACTAAAAATAGTGATAGAGTCAGGCCTTCTCTGTGTAAATTGGCAAGAACAGAATTAAATCAATTAATTTTAATTTGTGGAGTGTCTTGTGCACTTTGAAACTGTTCTACATTTTGGTGGTGTCTGAATGTAAGCAATTATAACTGTAGTTTGTTTTCAGATTTAGTTCATCTATTTTTGTTTCTCTTCCTCACAACTAGTTGGGCATACAGTTCAGATCATAGATATCTATGATCTAACAATATCTCTCAGAGTGTTCTTTCTATAATGAGTGAAGTAATTTAAGTCACTATTTTCTTCTTATTTACTCCAGCTAAATTAAACCTTTTAATGATTATTCGGATTGAATAATCTTATTAGTCATAGAGTACCTATTAATCATCTGTAACATTTAATAAATTAGACTTTGCATTTATCTTCTCTATAGAAATTCTTTCAAACTTTATTATTTCAATTTGCTTTTCACATTGGTCCATTAAATATTTATAACCATCCAGCACAATTTCTGGAACATTTATTAACAGTTTCTCAAAATGTTTAGGTACAGGTTTTAATTGAAAAGCAAACTATTCATAGACAATATAAACAACATTAATGCTAAGCTTTAGAAAAGAAGCCAGTGTAGCATGAAAATTCAAAATGCTTAAATTGTATATACTTTACTGAAAGCCATTTTCTTAGACTGATATTACAGCTTATTGATACAACAAAAGTTGTTATTGACTTAGCACACTTGCATTATTGGTTACATTAAACAATGGGACATGTTGCCATAAAGACAGGTTGCTGAACAATGGGACAGGTTGCTAAAGATATGCTGCTAAACAGGGGAACATACTGTTAAATAGACATATTGTTTAAACATGATTCAGACTTGCTCACTAGCTGGGCATGATGGTTGACATCCGTGACACAGTAACAGTGACAGTGGTTTGGTAGTTGGCTGATGTATGCAAGTCATTGAGGGGAAATCAGGACACTGACAGTAAGCAACTTATCAATGGCAATGGAAAACCAGCAAAACAAACATGTGAGATGGCAGCATTTTGTATAGGTACATTGGTGAATAAGCTGACATTTACAGTAGATGGCAGCATTTTGTATAGGTACATTGGTGAATAAGCTATTTATAGTAGATGGCAGCATTTTGTATAGGTACATTGGTGAATAAGCTGACATTTACAGTAGAAGGCAGCATTTTGTATAGATACATTGGTGAATAAGCTGACATTTACGTAGATGGCAGGTAATAAGTTGAGCAGTGCCACTGTATAAATACTTACAGCAGATAGACAAGCCATGGTTCCAGTATACCAAAGGAAGGTTTGTAGTTTTTGCAGTATTTTGAGAATGATAATTGATGACAATGATAAATTGATATGGCATGACAATAGTACAGTGCAACGTTTGAATAGTAGAGATTAACTTGGCATTTGTTTTTGCAGAGTATAAAACTGATCAAAATAAATAACAAACCAGCAGTTGAAAAACAATGTAATCAGAAAACAGGAGCTTGAAGCAGTGGTAAAGCTGCAAAATGTATATCGTTCATAATCATGACCATGTAGATAAGCCCTATGACACTGTTGTGGTTATTTGAGTTTTGTTCATAAGAGTGAACTTATAAGTTTATAGGAGAAGTTCTGAGGAATTCTGAAATACATTCTAAGAGAAGCTGTGAGGTTGTTGATTTAATAGCCCACTTAACTCAGGATGTGCCTGACATTGTTGTCTAGGGTCCTGCAGTGGATGCACATGTGGTCCACCAAACCACGGTCTCTGGCCCATGGGTTGTTGCGCACTGGCATTGCTTCATGGCTCAGTGCCTGTCAAAGTCAACATCAGAAATAAAGTGCTGATCTGTCTGTCAAAGCACATGGACTAAGAATTTGTCAACATGTGTTCCCTGACAGAATACTCTTATGTACATGGTCATCATATAGTCTAATATCCTAAGTAAAATGTATATCACTACAAAATATAGTTAAATTTAAGATAAACCTGGATGATACAAGCAAAACCACATATCTTCAGCAGTAATATACACAGTGTGGGTTCCTGCTACATCAGTAACTGATTATAGATTATTAAGGCTGGGAAAGCCAAAGCACCTGTTGCCTCAATGGTCAGTTGTGCTGGTCTGCTGAATAACAAGTAGATTTCTGGTACATTTGTTGCACGTGGTTGAGCTGCACTCTGAATGGTTTATTTAAAGTGAGTTGCTAATCAGCCTGTTCTCTAGCCTGGAGATAAGAGTCAACTGTCCTAGAGTTAGGTTTGATTGTAGTCTATTTTTAGAAAAGAGTGGGTGTGGGCTACATAATGCCATTATGTGACACATATGCACATACATGTTAAGAGACCATCACATTCACTCAAGGGCAATGCTATTGGATAATTTCTTATAGACATGAGGCTAAAGTGGAGCTTTTAAAATTCCTTCACTATAACTGAAACTTTGATAAAAGCATTTGATAAATTTGAATTCAAAATGGGCAATTACATGTTCATATCATCTTGAACACTGTATGCAGGCATATTGAGACGACTGCCTTCATATTGAGACAACTGCCTTTGGGATGATTATGATCCGCTATATTGCAATTTCTTTTTTAGTTTCCAAACACATCTGTGTGAAAATAAATGTTAAGTTAACCATTTCCATCATGAATATAATTCAGAATGATGCTTTTTTTCATTTATTTTAAATAAGTTTTAAAAACTGAAATGTTGATTAATCTTTATTTTTTGAATGACAATTTTTATTTTTCAGAGAAAGAGAGAGAAAAGAAGCCCAGCTTCGTCACTATGTCTCTTTCAGTAAAGGCATTGATGTGCAAGCTGGTGAAGTTAATGAAAGATCATCATTGCTGTCCAATGGTACTACTAATCCTAAAGGTACAAATGAAGACAAGGAGAAGAAATCAAAGAAGATTGAGGCATCACTGTTCAAAATTTTAGCTAAAGTGTATGGGCTGGACCTCCTCAAGTCCTGGGCCTGCAAGTTCATTTATGACCTTCTACAGTTTGTTAGTCCTATGTTGCTCGAGTGAGTAGACAATATATTTGTTAATCCTCAGCTCATAGAGTGTATATAAATGGCATACTGTTCACTAGAGTAATTGTTAGTGGTTAGCTATCGGAGTTAGTAGTAATGATATAATTCTAGCTCTTAGTTCCTGGAGTTAATAGTATTGGCATATTGTTAACCATTAGCTCACAGAGTGAGTAATAATAACATTGGCCTTGGAGTTATGGAGTTATTCTTAATGACATACTGTTAACACTTAAAACATTGTGTTAGTAGTAATGACATATTGTTAGCACCTAAATCACAGAGTTATTAGTAATGGCTTATTGTTAGCACTTAAATCATATAGTTATTAGTAATGGCTTATTGTTAGCACTTAAATCATAGAGGTATTAATAATGACATTGTTAGGACTTAAATTATGGAGTTATTCTTAATGACATACTGTTAACACTTAAAACAATGTGTTAGTAGTAATGACATATTGTTAGCACCTAAATCACAGAGTTATTAGTAATGGCTTATTGTTAGCACTTAAATCATAGAGATATTAATAATGGCATTGTTAGGACTTAAATTATAGAATTATTAGTAATGATTATTGTTAGCACTTAAATCATATAATTATTAGTAATGACATTATTAGCACTTAAATCACACAGTTATTAGTAATAACATATTGTTAGCACTTAAATCATAGAGTTATTTTTAAATCATAGAGTTATTATTAAATGACATTGTTAGCACTTAAATTTCAGAGCTATTAGTAACGACACACTATTATTCCTTTACTCATAGAATGAATAGTAATGGAATATTGTTATCCCTTACTTTTATAATGAATATCATTAGCCTTTATTAATGTGCTAAAGAGTGAGTAATAATGGCATATTGCTTGCTTTTAACTACTGACATGAGTAATAAGAACATATTATTAACCCTTACCTTTTAGAGTGTGCAGTGATAACATTGTTAGCTCTTAGCTCATTGTTTAAGTAATAATAAGTTTTTAGTTCATAATTCATGATGTATAATTGTTAGCCCTTAAAGAGTGAGTAAAATTGATGGTTCACCGACAAAACCGCGAACGACAAATGCGCGCCGACAAAACCGCGATGGACAAAATCGCGACGACAAAATCGCGCCGACAAAATCGCGCCGACAAAATCGCGATCGACAAAATCGCGATGATACATGTTAAATCGTACAAGAATGTAATAATAACATACGTAGATATCAATATTACGATAACATACGTAGATATCAATATTACGATAACATACGTAGATATCAATATTACGATACACAAAGCAATGTTAAGAGGAACTGCGTGCAAATAATCCTCAAAATAAGGCAATGAAAAGAATGAAGCATACATCAAATCTTAATAATTTTATTTAAAGATCACTATTATGAGATACTACGTGTAAATAATCCTTACACAAAGGCAATGAAAAGAATGAAGCATACATCAAATCTTAATCATTTTATTTAAATATCACTATTATGAGATACTACGTGTAAATAATCCTCACACAAATGCAATGAAAAGAATGAAGCATACATCAAAGATCAATATTAAGAGATACTACGTGCAAATAATTCTTACACAAAGGTAATGAAAAGAATGAAGCATATATCTAATCTTAATAATTTTGTTTAAAGAGCAATATTAAGAGATAGTGAGTGCAAATAATCCTTACACAAAGGCAATGAAAAGAATGAAGCATACATCAAATCTTAATCATTTTATTTAAATATCACTATTATGAGATACTACGTGTAAATAATCCTCACACAAATGCAATGAAAAGAATGAAGCATACATCAAAGATCAATATTAAGAGATACTACGTGCAAATAATTCTTACACAAAGGTAATGAAAAGAATGAAGCATATATCTAATCTTAATAATTTTGTTTAAAGAGCAATATTAAGAGATAGTGAGTGCAAATAATCCTTACACAAAGGCAATGAAAAGAATGAAGCATACATCAAATCTTAATAATTTTACCATAAAGATCAATATTAAGAGATACTACGTGTAAATAATCCTTACACAAATGCAATGAAAAGAATGAAGCATACATCAAAGATCAGTATTAAGAGATACTACGTGCAAATAATTCTTACACAAAGGTAATGAAAAGAATTAAGCATATATGTAATCTTAATAATTTTGTAATAGAGCGAACATACATAACACTTCCTGCCATTCTTTACTTGGTGATGTTTATCGCGATTTTGTCGGCGCGCATTTGTCGGCGCGATTTTGTCGATTTCAAAGAGCGCGATTTTGTCGGCGCGCTTTTGTCCATCGCGGTTTTGTCGGCGCGCATTTGTCGTTCGCGGTTTTGACGGGTCACCAAAATTGATATAATAGCCCTCTGCTCATGAATCGCACAGTAATGACATTGTTAACCCTTATCTCATATATCATGTTGTTAGCCCTCATCTCATAGAGTGGGTAGCAACACCATATTGTTAGCCATTAGCTCGTAGAATGTATAGTAATGACATATTGTTAGCCCTTTTCTCATAGTGGGCAGTAACATCTTATTGTTAGCCATTAGCTCGTAGAATTCAAATGTAATGACATATTGTTAGCCCTTTTCTCATAGAGTGCTTAGTAACACCATATTGTTAGCTATAGAATATATAGTAATGAAATATTATTAGCACTTAACTGATAGTGTTAATAATGTCATTCTTAACCTTTAGCCTATAGAGTGTATACTAGTGTCATATTGTTATTCCTTAACTCATAGACTGTATGCTAATGGTGTATTGTTAGCTCTTAACTAAGTTTTAATTTCATGCTCCAGGTGTAGAAAGCAATTGATGTAAACATGAATAATTATTTTTTTTTAGTATCCCTTGGAGAATGGGTGAATCTCCACTGTGTCCATTCTGAGTTAGACCATACATTCTTACAAATTTCAGCTTTCAGCTTCAGCTCTCTCCCTAGCCTGTGATTCATTTTAAACTTTCATGTGTGGATGATGATGTTCCAATGTCTATCCTGGAAATAAACAATTACTTCATGCAAAATTTCACTTTCCTGAGCTCTCTCCTTCATATTAACAGTCCATCTTACATATATGGGTGGAGGGAACCACCAAAAGATGGAAATGGACAATACCCATCCTCCACATCTTTTCTGATAGCATACCTTGCAAAATCTCAACTTCCTAATGTTCTGTTTTCTAGTGTTCTGAAATCATTGTGCCAACAAGCAAAGAGGATTTAAATGTTCTCTTTATTATTTTGTTTCCTAGTGTTCTTATCGCCTACACCAACAACAAACACACTCAAGCGGAGTGGAAGGGTTACTTCTATGCCACATCACTTTTTATTGTTGCTGTTATTGGCTCTGTCTTTTTTCACCAACAGTTCCACATTGGAATGACACTTGGTATGAGGATCAAGTCTGCTTGCATTTCAGCAGTGTATAAAAAGGTCAGAGATCATCCTTTAGACTGGCAAATGAATTTCATAGAAAAAAAATAACTCTTGAACTGGCAACTGAATTACCTAATGTTTATATTCTTAGAGAGACAAATGTTATATTTAAGTAATTTTAAGTAATGTCTTACCTTTGGAATGGCAAATGTGGTTATTACATTCAAGCAAAGTCATACCTTTGGTGTGGCAAATGTTATTTTTAAGTATCATCTTACCTTCGGGTTGACAAGTGTTGTCATCTTTAAATCATGTCTTGTTTCTGGAAGAGAAGATGAGATGAATGGAATGTGTTGTGTCTCTCTCTATCCATCCATCCATCCATCCATCTATCTCTTAGTCTTGCCAACCGTTGGAGCACTACTGATGACCTAACAATCAGCTTCCTACATTCCATTCTGTTCTCTGTTAATCTTACTGTAATCTCTTTTAATTGCACTTGAATAATTCTTTGTAATTATAAGGATTTTTTATGGTTTTGTTTTAATAATATTTGAACAATTTCTCCCCTAAAATTTTCTTGTTATCTCTTTCCAGTGCTGTTTTGGTGTCCCTTTATTTCTAGTATTTAACCTTTTGTGAGTTTGACATATTTAAAAATATTAATCTAACTGCTTTTTTATATTCTATTACCTAATTATAATATTGATAACTATTTATATTTATAAAAGTTATGAAGTCACATTTACTTTTTTTTCCTCCTGCAAGTTGTAGATTGCATTGGAAAGAGCAATATTGTTAGTCAACATTTAGTTGCATAGTTTTAACATTTTTTATGTAGTCTTTGACAGTGAGCAATATTATTGTTAGTCAATATTATTTTTGTAATTTTAACATTTTTTATGTAGTCTTTGACAGTGAGCAATGAGGCACGCAAAGGTTCTACTGTTGGAGAAATTGTAAACCTGATGTCTGTAGATTGCCAGCGCCTGCAAGACATGGCTGGCTATTTATGGATGGTGTGGTCAGCTCCACTGCAAATCGCACTTGCACTAGCATTGCTTTGGGGTCAGCTTGGTGCATCAGTACTTGCAGGGCTCGCAGTCATGATTCTTCTCATTCCTCTGAATGCCTTTTTTGCTGTCAAATCTCGACAATATCAAATGCAGCAAATGAAACTGAAAGATGCAAGAATGAAAATGATGAATGAAGTTCTTACAGGAATGAAGGTAATAATATACTGACACAATTGAAAGTATGAATAAATTGTGCTAGTGATAAAGCAGGTGATATATACTGATGAATTTAATATAAATAAAATGTTCTGGCAGAAATGAAGTTGATATACACAGATGAATGTAATGATATGAATAAAATGTTCTGGCAGAAATGAAGTTGATATGCACAGATGAATGTAATGATATGAATAAAATGTGCTGGCAGAAATGAAGATGGCATCAAATGATGAATATCTTGATATAAATAAAATTTGCTAAGGAACGAAGGTAATGTGCATATGTATCCATTTCTTAAATGTATACCTCTGTTTATATTTGAAACTGTGTAAAATTATTTTGTAGCTAGAATTACTGATTCACTTAAATATTTGCCTACTGAAGATTTTACAACATTGTAAACTTATTTTTAACTAGAATTATTGATCTTTTCCAAAATACACCTTCACTGAAATATTTGACTACTGAAGATTTTAAAACATTGTAAAATTATTTTTAACTAGAATTATTGATGTTTTCCAAAATACACCTTCACTGAAATATTTGACTACTGAAAATGATAAAACATTGTAAAATTATTTTGTAACCATAATTTTTTGATCTTTTGAAAAGATATTTTATCAAATATTTGTTTACTGATGAAGGTTCTAAAGCTGTATGCATGGGAACCATCATTTGAAAGCAAAGTGTTGGAAATCCGGGACAAGGAAATTGTTGTGCTGAAGAAATCTGCCTATGTTAACGCTTTCTCCACGTTTGCTTGGACATGTGCCCCATTCTTAGTAAGTACAGAAACTTCACACCTGTATCTCACCTTTCTTTCATTTTTGTTTATAATGTCTAGTAATGTATTGAGCAAATATAAAAATTTTACACCTTAGTAAGTACAGAAACTTCACACCTGTGTCTCACCTTTCTTTCATTTTTGTTTATAATGTCTAGTAATGTATTGAGCAAATATAAAAATTTTACACCTTAGTAAGTACAGAAACTTCACACCTGTGTCTCACCTTTCTTTCATTTTTGTTTATAATGTCTAGTAATGTATTGAGCAAATATAAAAATTTTACACCTTAGTAAGTACAGAAACTTCACACCTGTATCTCACCTTTCTTTCATTTTTCACACTTTTGTTTATAATGTCCAGTAATGTATTGAGCAAATATAAAAATTTTACACCTGTCCTAAAGTTTGTCTTCCTGTCTTCTAGTTTTCTCCTCAAGGAAAGTTTATAGCGCGCGCTTTGAAATAAAGGGAGTGGTCGTGACCCATTTTACACAGACAGCCATGATCCTAAAAGAAAAGGAAGCGTGGGGATGCGGCTGTACACATACACACACGATGCTGACACACAAAAGTACCAAAACTAACAGGGGCTACATCTCTTCTGTAGTTTTTCCTTTGTCTTTCTCTTTTCACTCAATAGTTTCTTATGAGATTTTATGGCAAATAGAGTACACACTCTGAGTATTAATGTTTATGGTGCACTTATCTTATTTCACTGCCTGATGATGCTTCATTTTTGCACTGCTATACACACACACAGAACGGCGGCTTATATCAGGATGTGTTGTCTGTTATTTGCCACAAATAATCTCATGAACTCTATCTAGTAATCATCAAGGGAGAATGATGACAACAATTCCAAACCAAGTGGAATTAAACAAATGGAATAGAACAGAACAAAGTCTTGTAAATAACAATGCATTGGTAAATTGGTATACTGGTATTGTGCCAAGAATCCAAGAATCATGGACTTATGTGGTCTCTCCTTAATGGGAACATGTTAGAAAATAAATAAATAATATACATTGTTAAGTAAAGACTTAAGATGTATATAATTTATTCAGAGGTGTAAAGAATTACTCTTGTTAGCTTTAATTTTTTTTAATCATCTAAAATATAATAATGAATTGATGTGCATAATCATACACCACTTTATTCAGATCTGTAAAGAATTTCTATTGTTAAATTTGAGAGCATTTAAATTATATCAGAGTTGGTTCTATTTAGGAACCAGTATTTCACTTTATTAAGATTTATAAGGAATTACTATTGTTAACTTTGAAAACATTTAAACTATGTCAGACTTGGTTGTGAGAACCAGTAGTTTACTTTATTCAAATTTAATAAGGAGTTACTATTGTTAACTTGGAAAACATTTCAATTATGTCAGAGTTGGTCATACTTGGCAACCTGTACATCTCTTTTTTTCATAAATTTATTAGAAGTTTTTAATTGTTAGCTTGTTAAGTATAACCTGCACATTTTACAGTTAGTCAAGATTTATTCCTGTACATTATTTTATTGTGATTTGGAAGGCATTGCAACTTTAGCTTGATTAAGTATAAAATATTATATTTTGGTTGGTTATACAGAACCTAAACTACAGGCTATCAACACCCTAACATTAATCGCTTATTCAGATTTGTATACAATTTAGCTTGCTTAAATACAGTTGCTTGTATATTTCTCATAGCTGTGTGTGTGTGTGTGTGTGTGTGTGTGTGTGTGTGTGTGTGTGTGTGTGTGTGTGTGTATGTGTGTGTGTGTGTGTGTGTGTAAAAGATTTTTTCAAAACTAGATTTTGTTTTTCTTTTCTTTAATGGCTGTGGAGTGCTAGCTTGTTTTTTTTATATACCTATATTTTAAGTATAAATTTTGATCATGTCCAGGTCACCTTGGCAACATTTGCAACTTACATTTTGATATCTGACAGTCATTACCTTGATGCCCAGAAAGCGTTCGTGTCCCTGTCTCTTTTCAACATTCTTCGCTTTCCTATCAACCTCTTGCCTATGATCATTACATATTTGGTACAGGTAAATGATACACTATTGATTAGCCATTAAGGGATTCTGATTATAGATATTGATCACTTTTCATATGTTCCATCAGAATATGTTTTGAAAGGATGAAAGATATTAGTGCTATATATTCATTTGTTTTGAGAAATCACAAGCTGTTTATTTAATAGATTCATGTGCTTTGTCTGAGTGTGTATAGAAAATAAATAAAATATATTTGTTCATGTCTGAATAATTATTCATAAATTTTGTCTAAAGATGTTTTGAGAACACAAAAATATTTGTTGAAATATTCATAGATGTCTGAACACATTTTGAGAGGACATTTTATGCCTTTAATATGGGCATTGGTGTTTGTTTAAATGTTTCATGACCTGTACTGTTGTACATGTTATTCATTTCAAGATTATTAATCTAGAGTGAAAGGAAGTAGAATAAATGCAATCTGAAATGTTTATTTTCTCAGTAATAAAATCATTATGGCTATCTTCAGCAGACTGTTTATTTTTACTTTTGTTTATTAGGCTCAAGTCTCTGTGGCTCGTATTGGCAAATTCTTGAGAAATGCAGATTTAGATGAATTCAGTGTTGAATATGATAGCAATGCTTGTAAGTTTTTGACTTGTTCTTTATTTAAATTTTGTCTATCTTTGTGTTTTATTTAAATTTGTTTCCTCACTTTATCTGTCAGTTGTCTTCTGTTTTATTTAAGCATGTTTCCTCATATTGTCAGTTGTCTTATGCTTTATTTAAATGTGTTTCCTCAGTTTGCCATTTGTCTTATGATTTATTTAATGTGTTTTCTCATCTCATCTGTTGTTTAGTCTAGTGTTTTTTTGTATTTCTTCACCTTGTCAGTTGTATAGTCTTATATTTGTTTAAAAGTTTCTCCTCAGCCTGTATTCTTTATTTAAATATTTTGTATCTGTCTGCAGTTGTGATATGTTTTATTGAAATGTCTCATGATCCTGTAAATTGTTTGCTTCATTTTATTTTTAATGTGTTTTACCTCACTGTGAGTTGTCTTACATTTCGTTTAAATGTTTTATCCCAGTGTGAGTTGTCTTATGTTCTGTTGAAGCATTTCTTCATCCCACTTATTCAAGCAGTTGTTTTTTCAACCCAGGCAGGATTTTTGTTCTTTATTTGTAATAGTTTTTGTTGTCTCTATCTACACAACTGTCTACTCACATTTAATTATAGCTGCACATCTGTTTACTAACCTCTTAACTTTAGTCACATACAAGTAGTTACACATTTGTTTAATCACATTTAGTCATACACAAACACACACACACACACACACACACACACACACACACACACACACACACCTGGCTATACATCTGTCTTCTCACATTTAGTCACACACACCTGGCATTGCAGCTGTATACTCACATGTAGTCACACATTTCAATCTACACAATTATCTACCCAGGGCCAGATTAAGGTCAGCTGATGCCCTATGCACAACTTAGTAATGGTACTCTGTCACACAAAAGGTCAGCTGATGCTCTATGCACAACTCAGTAATGGTACTCCCTCACACAAAAGAATATGGATCATATATATTGTAAAAGAACACTGAAATTCATGCAGAAAAACGTTAGTAAGACAGTCAAACACTCTGAATTCTAGGTATATGTTGAGACAAAGATTTTCAGTTATCTCAGATGTCAGATGATGTCATGGCACATAGAGCCTGAAGTTGGTTGACTGGGGGTATTAAAATAAAGCACATATAATAAAAAAATTGCTGCTCTTAAAATATGCCCTAGGCCCTTTTATGAATCTGGAGTACCTTGAAATTTAATGGCTACAGCTATGGTACTGGTACTCTGTGGTTTCCCTCCTTCCCTTGGTGTCATAAGCACATGCTTATATTGCTTAATGGTTAATTCAGGGATGATCTACTCACATTTAGCCATGCACATCTGGCAATACATCTCTAGTTGATGCTTATTTTTGATTCACTCTGTAGTGCCATGTGTGCATTGTGTGTCTGTATATGTGTTTGTATGGTTTCACATCTACATAAAATTGACATTTTAAATTTTACATTATCTTTATTCCTAATCACATTTTACATTTATTCTAAAACATATTTTATGTTGACTAGTAAAACATAATTTAAAAAAAATATTTTCTGTAATCCACAGCTGCTGCAATAATTGTTGAGAATAGTGTGTTTACTTGGGACAGAGAGTTGCCACTGCCTACCCTCAGAAAGTTTGTCTTTTTCTTTTTAAATTTTGTGTTCAATTAGACAATGCCATGTTCTATCTAAATAATCAATGCTTATTTAAATAATACCGGATAAAATGCTTATTTAAATAATACTGGATAAAGATGCTTATACTTAATAAAATGCAAATGTTGAAGATTTAATTTATTAAATTTGGAAATATCTTTACATTTATATTTTGCACTTAAGCTAAATTATGCATTTTCTTACTAACTCTGTGCATATATTTTCAGGTTTTGTTATTTTAAATTTATATTTTTGGTGTCACAATAATATATAATAATATAAATCAAAATATAATTTATTTTAAAAAATAGTAAAAAGTAAATTGCATTATGGCATATTGTCCCATAATGCCTTGCAGCTTGAACAACAATTAAAAAATAATATATGCCTTTCTGGTTGCACCAAAAAAGTTGTACATTAGAACTTAGAGGTTATAATGCTGCCTGTGTTAACTAGAGTTATACTGAGCTTAATTGTGACAATCTGAAAGAAAACACAAAAACACAAACTTTCCCTTACCTATTGGGTGATTATAAACACCAAGTAAAGGCATTGAAATTGCTGATGGTAGATATTCTTTTGTGTAAATTTATCGAAATGCCTTTATCAGTCAGTCTCAGGTAATTTTTATTTTTATCAACTTTATAAGCTAGCAAATTGATCAGACAAAGTAATTTAATTGTCATCTGTCAAAGTATAATATTGGATGATATCAGATGAATGTTTGTCTGTCTCCAATCCTGGGTGAGATGTACAATTTTCTTGCAAATAGATCATATAGGTCAAATGGCAGAGAAGAGTGAGGGTGTCCATATATATATATATATATATATACCATATGTCCATTGTGTCAACACTTATTTTTCACTTGGAACTGGTTTGGATTGCATCAGCAATTTCTAGCGTATTCTCCACCTGTTGGAGTTGTTTACTCCAACTTTGACAAAAATATCATCATAATCAGTGCCCATGGTCGGGTCACTTTGACATTTAACAATTTATATAACAGTTAAGTTTAGAAATAGAGATAGGCAAATTTACTCTGTCAGAGTTATATATTGCACCGAGCTTTTAGTTTCCATTTACAGAACTGATTGGTAGGACAGAGTGACACTTACACAATGATAATGGAGTTGGAAATAATAATAATGATGAAAATTTAACTCTGATCATTAGAATTGATCTCAAAATTCCCAAAGGACAATTGGTTGCTGTGGTGGGACAAGTGGGCTCAGGCAAGTCTTCACTCGTGTCTGCCATCCTAGGTGAGATGGAAAAGCTGGAAGGACGTGTAGTTGTTCAGGTGAGAGTTTTTAAATCTTCATTTCTGTTGTTTAATTTGAATGTGTTTAAAATCATCACCACATCCACATTTATGTAGTTATTTAGTTGAGAGATTTTGTTATCTTCATTTCTAATTGTTTCATTTGAATATGTTTAAAATCATCCACATTACTCTAGGTGTTCATGCGAATGTGCTTAAAATCATCCATTTTACACTAGGTGTTCATGTGAATGTGCTTAAAATCATCCATATTTCTTTTTTTGTTCAGGTGAGGAATTTTGTTTTACTCTTTATTTTGGTAGTTTTTCAAGTGAATGTATTTAAAATCATCCACATTTCTGTAGGTATTCATGTTTATTTTTTTGTTTGTTAGTTAGTGCAGAGCAATATTGCATGTTTATTTGTTTTGTTTGTTGGGTCAGCAAACTTGCATGTTTATTGTTTTATTTGTTAGTACAGAGCAATATTACATGTTTATTTTGTTTGTTAGTACAGAGCAATATTACATGTTTATTATTGTGTTTGCATACAGAGCAATATTACATGTTTATTGTTTTATTTGTTAGTACAGAGCAATATTACATGTTTATTTTGTTTGTTAGTACAGAGCAATATTACATGTTTATTATTGTGTTTGTATACAGAGCAATATTACATGTTTATTGTTTTATTTGTTAGTACAGAGCAATATTACATGTTTATTTTGTTTGTTAGTACAGAGCAATATTACATGTTTATTGTTGTGTTTGTATACAGAGCAGCATTGCATATGTACCACAACAGGCTTGGATCCAGAATGCCACATTGCGAGATAACGTGTTGTTTGGTTCAGAGTACAGAGAACAACAGTACAACAAAGTTTTAGATGCATGTGCACTAAAGGCTGATCTCAGTATTCTGCCAGCAGGTGACTTGACAGAAATTGGAGAAAAGGTGAGTCACATAAATAGATCAGTAGGGCTTTTAGTGTTCTCAGTATTCTGCCAGCAGGTGATTTGACAGAAATTGGAGTCAAGTTTAGGCCATGCAGCAGTGTAATGTCTTTAGCAATGAACACACATTTTTAGTATGATATGTTTTGTAACCATGGAATGGCCTTGGTGATGAATGCATTATTATGGTTTCATGTAATTCTGCAGTGTCTTTACAAAAGAACAATATAAGATGTATTCTTTTGTTAATATATGTAATGACTTAATGGACACAGGTAAATCATATAATGACTTTAGCAATGAACACATGTTGATCATATAATGCCATGTAACCAGGTAATGACTTAGCCAAGAACACAGTATATGTATGAGGTTTGGTAACTATGTAATGTCTTTGGAACAGAGGATGTTAATATATTAGCCTTTAGATCTTAAACTTAAATTTTAAAAAAATAAATAAAAGTGGGTATATGCAGATTTGTACTACGAAACATTGTCTTTCTTGCATTAATATTGTGTTTTGATGACAGGGAATCAACCTGAGTGGCGGACAAAAACAGCGAGTGAGTTTGGCACGTGCAGTCTACAATGATGCTGATATCTATCTTTTGGATGACCCACTGAGTGCTGTGGACTCGCATGTGGGCAAGCACATTTTTCAGGAGATCATTGGTCCCAAAGGACTCCTAAAGCACAAGGTCAGGTTGCAGAACATTTTTGATTAAATATTTAAATACTGTTCTTGTCTTTTTTTGCAAAGAGCTGTTGCTTGTTTTTTAAATTTTAAAATAATTCACTAATTTAAATAAAAATGAATACTAATTGCTCTTGCACTAAAATTGTATAAGGGAATATATTTCTGTTTGTCTGACTGTCTGTCTGCCTTTCTATCTGTCTCTCCTACTGTCTATCTATCTGTCTATATATCTCTTGCATAACATCTCAGCAATCTATTTTAAATGCAAAACAGCAGGTGGAAATTAATACAACATTTGCAGTACTTTAGCTTACAACTGAGTTCTTTATTTTATCAATAATCATATCTTACTAGACAAACCAATAAGCTACACTTGATTCACTTCATATAGTTTATAAGCACAAGCAATAAATTTGAAGTGAAACTTTTAATTTTGTCGAACTATATAGTTATGCTACAAACCCCAAATGTATGAAATTCACAATCAAACTAAAATATAATTAGCAGGCATTGTTTAATAAATGCCTACAAATTAACTCTTGCCATCAGACATTCATTCACAACAAGATTAACTTTCCGTTATGCCTCTTGTATTTAATCACAATTTAAAAACATTTTAAAAAAAAACATATGCAACTTGTGCCTGAAATTCATGCAGGCAGCTCAAGACTTCTAATCATCTGTGATACATTTCTCTCAACACACTTTTATCCCCATTCTTATGCAAATTTTCACACTTGTTCTTCACTCATTTTTAAAATGTTACTCACACACACACACACATACACACACACACTCACACACATACACACACACACATGCATGTGCGCACACACATACACACACATGCATGCACACACATGCACTTCACCTGGAGAAATGAATTTATAGATGTATAGATTTATTCTTTCTTTCATAGTAAACACTCATAACCAGACATACACTGAACACTAATCATTAAACAATTGTCATCCAGCATTCATCTTTCATAAGTATGGGCATAACACATTTTAAAAGTTGGATAAAAATTGTATTGGTAATCTGTCTAGAAAATCATTTCAGTTCATGTAAATCTATTAAAACAGACTCGTGTCTTGGTGACACATGGTGTTCACTGGTTGCCACTGGTTGACATGATTGTGGTGATGACTGATGGTCACATTTCAGAAATGGGATCTTATGACCAGTTGTTGAGCCATGATGGTGATTTCGCTCAGTTCCTCAAAACATACCTTACACAAAATGAGTCTGATGATGAAGACCCAGAGAGTAAGGACTAATCATTTTTATCCTATATTTTCAAATTATTATTATTTTTAAAGTCAATTATGATGTGTCACCAATGAGTATATTTATTTTTAAATATTAGATTGCATAGTAAAGTAGGAAATAATCTTTGACAAGATAAAAATGCAGAAAATGTAACTCTTGCCAGTGAAAGTTTCTGATTGAGTGTTTATGTTTTTAAATACCAAATGAACTTATGTTCATGGTGTTAACACATTGTCACTTAGGTACCAGTATTTTTTTTCTATTGTTGCTTATCTTGATTTTGATTCTAGCTTTACTTGCAATAGTGACAGTTCCTTGTACATTATCAGTATGTAGATTTGCTTAAACAAAACAATTCTTTTAATTACAAAATTGTTCTGCATATTTCAAAACTGTTAGTCTGTCTGTTTGTGACATGGATTTTTTTAAAGGTATTATAAAAAGGCTTAAAACCCTAATGTGGCTAACCAAATGTCCACTCATGTTTAGAGATGTCAGGTGTCATGAGTATGTACGTTAAGACAACATTTAAAACATTACAATTACAAACAGCTACGATGAGACCCCCAATCCCAACCTGACAAAGGTACGAAAACAAGGATAATATATAAAAGAAAACAAATACTCATAAACTTGAGGATAAAATTAAAAAAGACTTCATAAGAAACAATATTTATAGTGGATAGAATTTATAATGAAATTTAGTCACAAAGATGCAAATTTATAATGAAATTAAGTCACGAAGACGCATTAGTGTTTAACTCTGTGTTCACAATGTGGCTGAAAAGAAGTGTGTGTATATTTTGTCTCTTTGGACTTGCCAAGCTGTGACCATGATAGGCTGACTGGCAGTGTTGTGGTTCTCATGACCCAGGTCAGTCAGGCAGTTGATGTAGGCTGTGGGCTTTGCATCTGTCTGTACTCTGTTAAGAGGGCATTGTTGGCCATGGCCTGAACAATCGGACCCAAGACCACAAGACAGCAGGATTGCTGATGGCGTATGCAAAAAGACCTTTTTACCAGTGTCTTTTGTGAGAGGATAGCAGGATGGTGCTGTTATGACAGCATCTGTCATGACTCTAAGCTGTGGGGCATTTTGCCGCACAAACAGAGGATAGCAGGATGGTGCTGTTATGACAGCGTCTGTCATGACTCTAAGCTGTGGGGTGTTTTTCCGCACAAACAGAGGCAGTCACATAGTCAGTCTGGCTAAATATCTGGGATAATATTACAACCTGACCCAGGAGATCGGCCAGGTTGGATAACATCGCTGGGACTTCTCGCACAGGAGGGGAGTTAGCATGTATATGCAAAGATGTTAGATCTAAGATGTGGCCCCCTGTGGCAAGTTTGGCAGTAGATTCTAATTGCTAGAGTTGTGAAGATGTTAGATCTAAGATTTGGCCTCCTGTGGCAAGTTTGGCAGTAGACTCTAATCACTAGAATTGCGAAGATGTTAGATCTTAAGGTTTGGCCTCCTGTGGCAAATTTGGTAGTAGATTCTAATCGCTAGAGTTGAAAAGATGAATGAAAGTTAGGCAGTCAGGTTTCATACCATGACATTATTGATGATATATTTTTTGCATATTACAAACTGCTATTTCTGTTCTGTTCTGAAATTTATATTATTATTCTGTATAGTAAGAAAACCGTTATTTTTGTATGTTCATTTTGAAGTGGCTAAAATAATTAAATGAAATTATGGGCAGTTCTGATATATGAAGAATGTTTCCCTAATACATGTATGCAGAACATCTTTCTAATCATTTGAATATTTTTGTAATGTGCAGAAGCATGTTACTTTCAGTGCAGTTTTCTAGCACATAGTTTCATCATATAAGTGTAGTCTTGGATTTGCTAATCAAGACACTTCCATTGTAGCAACTTTTGTTTATCTGAATTTTTTTTTTAAGTTGTGCTGCCAGAGATGGTTCAAGACAACTGTAAATGCACTCTGAAGACATCACAGTGAAGCAATGTTGAACAAGCATGCAAACAGAAACACCATTAAGCAATGTTGAACAAGCATGCAAACAGAAACACCATTAAGCAATGCCAAACATTGCACGCAAAAACAGAAACACCATTAAGCAATGCCAAACATTGCATGCAAAAGCAGAAACACCATTAAACAATGCCAAACATTCACGCAAAAACAGAAGCACCATTAAGCAATGCCAAACATGCTAGCAAAAAAACAGAAGCACCATTAAGCAATGCCAAACATTCACACAAAAACAGAAGCACCATTAAGCAATGCCAAACATGCACGCAAAAAAAACAGAAGCACCATTAAGCAATGCCAAACATGCATGCAAAAAAACAGAAGCACCATTAAGCAATGCCAAACAAACATGCAAACATAGAGATACACAAGAAAACATAATTATCATATCCCACTGGTTGCATAGGTACCAACTGCGTAAGTCCAAAACAAGGAACTTTTGTGGCATGAATATGAATGGAAAATTATATGACTGTGCCTCTCTTAGTAATTCATCATGTAATAAATAAATACTGTTTTAATAATAATAATTGTAAACCCAAAGATTATATTTTCTTAGGAAATCTCTTTTATAGCCTCCTGTTGATTAACATTGAAAAAAAAAGAATTAGCTTGAAACTGTTTGAAAAAAATAACTATATTGAACATACATTAAATGTTACACTTCATGGAGAGCTGTCAGTCAGATGAGTAGTGTTATTTTGCCTAATTTAAAAAATACTGTCAATAGTATTATTTTGTCTAATTTAAAAATACTCAATCAGTAGTATTATTTTGCCTAATTAAAAAATTACTGAATCAGAAAATGTTTATTTATTTTCATTCTATTTCTTCAATTTGTTTCTTGTTAGGGTCATATTCAAATTCTGTCTCTTAACCTTAAACCAGAATCAAATTTTGTTTCTTAAGGCAAAATTTAAAGCCAAAGTTCACATTGTAAAATAAATTCTTCATGTACAAATATAACTTCTTAATTTTGTCATGACAGGTGGAAAATTAAAATGAATTCATTGCTATGTGCATAAAGAATTTGTTTATTGGAATGTTTGATTATAAGTCACATTGCCAGTGAAAATTCGAGCATCATTTAGCAAATTACCTTTTACAGTACCTAAGCTGCCATTTGAGATGGCCCCACCACACCATTCAACATTAAGTATTCCAGGAAGGTACAAAGGAAAAAAAAAAATGTGTTGCCGGGTCAGGCAGTGGCATGAAATTAAACTCAGTGCCTGTGGCTGTATTGATGACATAGTGTACTTCATCACTTGGTGTGCAGTGGGTTTGATGAAACATTTCAGGAATTAAAACTGTATTTTTCTATCCATTATTCCCTTTCCAAAAGCCTGCTGACAGTTTTCATAACTTTTGTTCCTTACCTGACGGTTATTATTTTTATATTATAAGTCACATTGCAAGTGAAAATTTGAGCATCATGGAGCAAATGATCTTGACTCGTTTTTTTTCATGAACGCAACAATTCAACATTAAGCTGTCCATGTAAAAAAACCTCCCTCATGCTCGAAGGTCAAGGATGCTTCAGTGTTGCTCCAAATTGTTTAGCGTTTCACACAGACAGACAGAACTGGAAAACTATGTAAGTGATAATATACCACTTTAGTCAGTCAGTTATATGTGTAGTTATAATTGTAAAATTATAAATGATATAATAATTATATATTAAAAATAATTATACAAAACAAAATCTTAGCAAATGTTTCAGTTTCCAAAATGCATGATTTATAAAACACAAAGTATTCTACTGGGAACAATTGTTCTTCCATATGCTTGACTAATCCTTCTTGATTTTAGTTAAGTTGTTGGGGTAAATAAATGCTTATAATATGCAAAATAAATGTTAAAATGTCATGATTTAACTAAATGTAAATTCACTCTGCATGAATATATATTTAGAGAGAGAGAAGAGGGAGATGCATACATATGTACCTATAATACACACACACACTTATGCACACACGCACAGAGGTTTTATGCTTCTCTCTTTCATTAATACAATATAATTACACAAAACATTAGCCCTTAGCATTTGCTTTTATCTTTTATCTTTCAGAGAATGTAGATTGTCATTTGATATAATAATTAACATTTGCTTGTTTGGATTACTATTTCAGCTGTTTGATGTAGTCATTCAATTCCAAGTTTAACATCATGCATTAAAGTTGTCATTAGTTACTGTTAAAAATGATGTATAAATCATTACCTGCCTGCATCTGAAAATCAATAAAATGATCCTTCTTCTCTGGATTGGTTTGCAAGACAGTGACATGAGAGATACATTAAAAACCAGCCCATAGCATGCCTCACCCATGAATCCCACAGGTCAGGATTAAACTCGCTGCCCTATAAACAACAGCTATCAAGAGTTACAGTAACTGGGACTTATCAGCAAAATATGCTCTACCCTGATTCCCAGTAATGAAAAGTATATTATTAATTTAGATAAAAGATAACTATCACTTTCATTGAATTCCATTGCCAAACCCAACTTCCTAACATAAATCTTGTCATTTTGAATCAGAGCCTGATATTGGGTATACCAACGTCAGATTGACTCACATAATCATCTCTTCTTTTTAAAAGATTTTTTTGTTTATAAAACGATACTACACTACTCAACTAAAATACATAGATTAAGTGAAACAATTAAAAATTGTTCTGATAAAACTTTTGAAAGTGAAAGATACACGTTAGCAACAGTTTCATATAGCATGAATGATATAGCTACAGAGCTGAGAAGGAAGATACACAAACACATACCATGGTGTGTCCGTTCTTAATATTTTTAAAACTATTTTTGCTGCTTGTGGATGTAATTTTCTTCTTCACAGGCCTGTGCTAGTGCCCAGCTAAGCATACATCAAAACTTACAAGTATTTCAAACACAAAGTTATTTTGGAAAATGATCGTGTTTATACTTGACTTTATCTCTGAAAAATGGAATTTGGTGACAGTTTGAATGAATAAGAGTATAAAAACAGAATAATTCTGTACAGTATGGAATGTTTCACAGTTATGCATCATACACCATAGAATGGTTAGCAATTACACATGTACGATGGAATAGTTGGCAGATAGACATCATTTACTAGGGAATGGTTGGCATTTAGACATCATGTACTATGGAATGGTTGGCAGTTAGACATATGTACTAGGGAATGGTTGGCAGTTAGACATAATGTACTAGGGAATGGTTGGCAGTTAGACATCATGTATTAGGGAATGGTTGGCACTTCGACATCATGTAATAAGGAATAGTTAGTAACTCTACATCCTGTATTTCCATAATGTCAAGAGATGATTTTGTTTCAGTACAAGTCTTGAAAGCAAAAATCTTGGAAAGGGTGGACTCAGTAACTTCAGATGCAGCAGCAACTTCTGGAGATGAGCAGACATCACTGTAAATGTCCCAGTTTCCACCTAGTCTATCTAAATTTTCTACTCTAATCTGTCTCTCTCACTATATATCTCTCTATACATCATTCCTAGTCTGTCTATACCTCATCTCTAGCCAGTTACTGAACTGACTTTAGAATGTATCTACAGCCTGTCTGTAGTTTATCTCTAATTTGACTTTAGTATATTTCTGGTCTATCTGTTTTGACTCAAATCTCCTAGAGTGGTTTTGTATGTCTCTAATTTGTCTTTAATAAATTTCTGGTCTACTTCTGTTTTGAATCTAATATAATACTTCTCAATCCTTCTAATCTATTATTAGTCTGTTTTAGTTTATCTCTAGTCTGTCTTTAAACTCTAATCTGCTTCTAGTTGGCCTTGCCTCTCTTTCTCTCTCTCACTCTCTATTGTTTCTAGTCCTATTTAATCTGGTTCTATTTTTGTCTTTCTACTATTTAAATCTGTCTCTAAACTATTTCTAATTTATCTTTAAACTGTCTCTAGTTTCTGATCTGCTTCTAGTATGTCTCTATTCTTGCAATAATCTGTATTCCTTCAGTTTCTAGCCAGATTGCATTCAGTAATTAGTGTCTCAAATTCCTTGTTTAATTGACTGCATTTTATTATTTACAGTTCATTGGGCTCCTCTATTTTTCATATGTTTGGGGGGAGAGAGGGGGGTATTAATTTGAATATTATTTTAATATTATTTTAGTACTATTTTTTTAAAGTAAAATTTCTGTAAAATAGATTTTACTGTTCATCATATTCAGAAAAAAGCGGTTGTCAACTCAGCTCAGCCAACCTGCACTAGAAAAGAGTGCCAAAGTAGAGAAGTCGGAAAAGGGAGATAAGCAATTGGAAAAAGATAAGTCAGCAGGAACAAAAGACAGGTTGATAGAAGAGGAAACTTCAGAGAAAGGACAGGTGAAGCATTTAGAACTTGTCTCACCCACCCCTCTACATATACACAAACTTTTTCATTCACACTTTTATTTTCTCTTACATATCTCTCTTTGCATATTATAATGCAAACAATTAATGAATGCTGACCATTGAATTAATATCCTATTCTAAAGCAATTTCGGGAACATATCACTACTTCAATACATCTGCATTGTGTTTCAGGTAAAGTGGTCAGTGTTCATGACATATTTCCGCGCCATAGGACTGGTAGTTACTGGTTTTATGTTCCTGTTGTACGCGGTGTTCCAAGGACTTAGCGTGTACTCCAGCATTTGGTTGTCCTTATGGACTGATGATGACTTGTTGGCCAATACATCTTTGTCCAACACGTCTCGGTATGAGGACAGGAACTATATGTACTTGGGCGTGTATGGTGGACTGGGGCTTGGGCAAGGTAGGAAGATAGATGTATGAAATAGAGTTATTGTCCTTGTCTCTTTGTCTAACATTCATATCTTAAAACCAAATCATTTGTCATTTTCTTTGTAGTTTTGTCTCAAGACTTTTCCAGTTGTCACTTTGTTTGTTATCCTGTCTCAAGAGTAACTTTGTTATTATAGTTCTGTTTTAGCCATTGTCATTTTGATCTCACAAACTGTCCATTTTCTTGTTTCAGCCATTGTGGTTTTAGCTTTCTCACTGTTGGCAAGTTCAAGTATGGTGACAGCTGCAGGTAATCTCCATGCCAACATGTTATCAAATATCATGCGGTCGCCAATGTCCTTCTTTGATACTACTCCATCTGGTCGCATTGTTAACCGTTTTTCTAGTGATGTTGCCGTGGTTGACAACACCTTGCCAGGGACATTGCGTATGGTCATCATGCAGGTTTTTGCGGTCTTCAGTACTTTCATTGTCATCAGTTACAGTACACCTATCTTTCTTGTAGTGATTTTACCCCTTGGATTTCTTTATTACCTTATTCAGGTAAATAGTCATTGTCATTGTAGTTATTGTCATTGTATACAGTGTGTATAACTTGTAAATGCTTGCAAGTCTGCCTGAAATATATTTGTAGCTATGTTCTATAACCTTCATAATTATAGCTATGTTCTATACCTTTATAATTATAGCTGTGTTCTATAACCTTCATAATTATAGCTATGTTCTATAACCTTCATAATTATAGCTATGTTCTATAACCTTCATAATTATAGCTATGTTCTATAACCTTCATAATTATAGCTATGTTCTATACCTTTATAATTATAGCTATGTTCTATAATAACCTTCATAATTATAGCTATGTTCTATACCTTTATTTTATAGCTATGTTCTATAATTATAGCTATGTGTATGACCTTTATAATTAAAATTATGTGTATTACCTTCATAATTATAGCTATGTGTATACTTTTTTATAATTATAGCTATGCTGTATATCTTCATAATTACATGTATAGCTATGTGTATTACCTTCATAATTATAGCTATGTGTATTACCTTCATAATTATAGCTATGTGAATTACCTTCATAATTATAGCTATGCTGTATACCTTCATAATTATAGCTATGTTTATTAATTTATAATTATTTTATAATTATAGTAATGTTGTAAACCTTCATAATTATAGCTATGTATATGCCTTCATAATTATACCAATGTGTATTACTTTCATAATTATAGCTATGTGTATACCTTCATAATTATAGCTATGTATATGCCTTCATAATTATATCAATGCGTATTACTTTCGTAATTATAGCTATGTGTATACCTTCATAATTATAGCTATGTGTATATACCTTCATAATTATAGCCAGGTTCTATATCTTCAAATATAGCTGTATTCTATATACCTTCATATTATACCATCAGAGAATCTATGGTTGTGAGCAACAGTAATTTGATTTTCATTTCAAGCATGGTACAGTATTATATTTTACCATCATCACTGTGGCAATGTATCATTTTATTTAATTATAGTTCTTTTCTTAAAATATTACATTTAGCAGACATATTTT